>VWZK01004326.1:215148-290615 GCA_013396935.1 Baryphthengus martii
CACAAGAAAGAGGGGGGGGGGGGGGGGGGGTTACGCCTTTATCTGCACTCCGTTTGCCCCGCTGGAGGATACGAGCCTCAGGAGCGCCCCAGGAGCCACACAAAGTACAAAGCAGCAGGAGGACCAATGTTGAAAATTACAGCACCCATAAATTGCAGTATAGCTTAAAAATCTTCTGGTGAAGTTATTTGCCAGCTACACTGAACATGATTAAAATCAACAATGCAAATGCTTTTAAGGACACTTTATAAGCACAAAAATAGTAGAAACAAAACTTTGTGAACAATCCGAAAGATACAAAAAAAGTGCCTTTCCATAGCCGTGCTTTAAAAATGCACACAATGGTATATACTCTTATTGCTCAAAAAAACTAGTCTGAAATATTAAAACGATTTCCAGAGGTGCTGAAACAGATTTTTAAAAAAATCATATGAAACAGGTCAGCAGAGACAGCACCATTATTTTCTTCTCTTTTCATGATGCACTTATTTAAAACTATATAGTAATAGATGTGTCATTTTCCTCCTCTAACAAAGCTCTTTTCATAAATTATTCACAAAGAGATTATTTATTATTTGGATTTTTTTTAAAAAACACTTTATAAAAAAAAGAATGGGGGACACTGTCACAATATTTCTTAAATCTATCAGCCTGAATTACTCTAATAAGAGATCAGTTTACATCTTTTTTACATGCTTGAGGATACTGTCAGGTTGAGCTACATCCTTTGTTTCATACTTTAGGGGAAGGAAAGCATTGAACATTTGCTTTTGGAGAAAAGCTAAACGAACAGTAACATAATTCGCCATCTCAGCCCTGACAGTATCCCCATCGTAATGAGGAAAAGTTGTAACAACCAAAGTTGGGGTAGGTCCAGTCGCAGTATTTCCGTTACTTTCCGAAGGTTGCGTACCACCACCCTGTAATGAACATGCACGACACATACGACCACTTCAGCTAACTACACCTTATCACAACGTCCGAATACGTGGGTAAGAAAGACCGTACAACCAAGCCACTGAAGTACAAGAAATAGGACTCTAGTACTTGATCTGGTGATTGACTGTGAATCGGTGGCAAACAAACAAACATAAAAAAGCAAAACCGATAATCTATTTCCTACTCCTATGGGAACTTAAATTAAATTATTAGCAAATGTTATTGCCTCTCAAGGTTGTTTCTTTTGTTTTTCCAGTCTTCTCCCTCGACTGCTAGAAGTGCAACTTTGTCATTAACAGGTTTATGCATTGGTTGCAGTCTCTGGCGGGTCAAAGAAAAGAGAGAGAATTCCCACTGTGCTTGGCCTGAAATTACTACTCCTTTCTTTCCAGAAAGGAAAGTTTCCTGGCAATTTCTAATGAATTACAAACAATACTTTCTTTACATGCTCCAGACAGTTGTTTTTGTAACGATAATACATCTTATCAATCAGGCACAGGCGAGGTGAGATCTACGCTGTGTATGCTTGTGCAAGAACATAATGCTCTCTACAGAAACCTAGCTGCTCGTTCAGGAAAAGAATGACACGTACTAGTGGTGTATCGGCGTGGGTATCGATTGCAGGAGTCAGCATCGATGGCAGGAGTCCTGGCAGCTTTCAGAAGGAGTTAACACAAATATATTCATCTTGAGCCACAGAAACAAATGATTGACCCTACTATAAAGTCAGAATGCATAATGGACTGGAATAACACATACGTATCCTACTTACTGCAGGGACAAATAACTCTGAAATAATTTGTAGCAATGTATATTTTTAAACTATTTGGAAGGGAGGGGGAGGCTCTTTATAGTATAAATATATTTCACTCCAGCCCACTATATATAAAATCTATTTTCTTCCTCAGAACATACTCATTTTCAGTAGTATTATCACCAGAATGTTTTGGTATCTTGCATCTGTACTTCTCAATCAATGGACGATGCACGGTTATTAGCAGAACACCTCAGCTCTGCTCCATTTACCCACCACAAACTGCCAAGAAAGAGGTTTGTGGTGGTTTGGGTTTTTTTAATTCCTTTCTTTAAAGTGCCCCCTCTATCTTCATCTTTGTGGTAAGATTTGACTACTTACAGAGTCCGGTTCCAGATAATATAGTGACTGAAACAATAAATACGGTTCTACGAAAACATTCTGGTTACCTTCTATAATTGCGACAAAATATATCACAATATATTATATACCTACAGTTATAATACATGCACAAACATGTCTCACGTGGACAGACACTACAAAAATTATCTATCTCCCCCCACCCCCTGCCCCCAAGATGCAGAAAAAGTAAGAAAAAAAAAAAATAAGAAAACGGGGTTTTGGTCCAATCCATATGAGGGGTAAACAAAATTGAAAGGATAACTCTCTACCCACCTTTCCCAATAAAATATCAACACTCCCAAGCCCCCAACTTTTTTGGCCTAGCCATGAGAGGGGAATGTCTTTCCTTTGAGCCTTAGCTGCAGTTTGAGATCACCTCTTTTGATGGGGCCATCATCCACATCCCCACATTCTCTCCAAGGGCATGAGATCACAGGTTGGCCAATCACAGAGCAGCCCACAAGTCCCAGAGAGCACCGGCCCGTGGGGGCTGCCTACCAGTCCCGCGACAGCTTGGTATTCTGATCCCTTTTGGGAGGTGCGGGCGGTGGCCCCCTCCGTAGCGTTGCATAGCCAGATATATGACTGCCCCCAAAGCTGCTCATCTTCTGCTGGTCAGCCAGCAGCTCCGGTGGAGGCGGAGGCAGGGCCATGTCATCCATGGTGGCTGTGGGCTCTGTTCTGGATATCCGTGCAGAAGAGAGGGAGCCATGCCGGGTGATGGATTTCCGCTGCAGCGTCCGGTTGAGGTCTGCCAGGAATCCCGGCTGAACACTAAGGCTGGACTTAGGTGAAGTGGGCACTTGAGGGCCAGCTGACCCTGGTGGCTCTGCAACCTCTGCCTGCGTCAGTCGAGTGCTGTCGTTCCGCTTGGGACGTGTGGGTGGCGGTGCTTTTTTCACAGATGGTTTTGACCACACCTGAGGCTGGGGATTGACAACAGCAACTTTTGGGGAGGTGCTCCCTGAAAATATGGATGGGATCTCAACTGGCGGGAGAGGAAGATCTATTTCAGGTGGTGGTGGTGGAAAGTCTGAATCAGATGGTGGTGAAGGGAATTCGACCACAGGTTCCTTTCCAGACACACCTGGAGCAGAAGCCTTGGCTGGGATCCCTCCTTGCGGAAGGACAATGGGCAGGCTCACTCCAGAAAGGTTGAGCTTTCCTGGCTTTGGAGGGGCTGCAGGAGGCGATGACTCCTTGGAAGGAGACCCTGATGACTCTGGTGGGTGTGCAAATTTGCTGACAAGCCGATCCACTGAAGGTCTCTTGGACTCATGGTACTCAGCAGAGCTGCTGGACTTGATGCTGGAGTTTCGCTGAGGTGTTGGAGGTGGTTTCTTCCCTCCGGGGCTTGATGTCTTACTGGTCTTTTTGACTGGAGACCCTGATTTGTCAGGGGGGGGAGAACCTGCAGAGGAAGCTGGGGAAGGAGGTGGAGGAGGAAACACTAAGCTGCTCTCTGGGGGAGGAGGGGGGAAATCTGGTGAGGGAGCAGAAGCGGGCTGCCATTTGGGCTTTGCCTTCACTGCTGGAGGTGACTGTGGAGCCACACTCAGTGGAAGGGGTTTCAGAGGCTGGGGCTCAGCAGCAGATGGAGTAGGAGGAGGTGGGAACTGGCTAACAATCTGTTTCACCACCGAGGGCACTGGGGACTGAGGGGATGGAGGAGGCTTCACAGAGAAGCTCTGCTGCTTTGGGAACGTTGGGGGCGGAGTGGGGCCGGGAGGGGCAGGGGGCAATGGAGGCACCTGGGGAGAGGTGACGCTCGGTTGTTTCTTTATTGCAAGGGGTAAGGGAGCTGGCACAGGGGGGGTGACATTTGTGATCCCTGGTGACACTGCCTTCCCACTAGGCTGTTGGGGGACAGCTGCCATGACAGGCTTTGGGGGTGCTTGGGGTGGTGGCGGAGCAGGCACAGGAGGAGGTGGTGGTGGCAACGAGGAGGTGGCAGTGGCCTGGCTTATATTTGGTTGAACCTGATGGATTTTGGGGGGCGGTGGTGGCGGTGTGAACTGTGGCACAGATGGGGCACAAGGCGCGGGCTTCAGTTGCGCCATGGCCGAGNGGTTGCTACTTTTGTCTGTGGAGACACAGGAGGTGCAACAGATATGAAGGGCCGACCTGCAGGCTCCATTCGGGCCTATTGGGAAGGGATTTTTAGTGGAAATGAAAAGGGAGAAGAAGGAAAAGAGAGAGAGAGAGAGAGAGAGAGGGAGGGAGACAAAGAGATTATAAAGACAAGGTCTAAATGTGCCTGTCATTAAAAATTAAGTGGCAGATTACAGCATGCAGGAAGGATTAGAAAACAATGCAGCAAGAGACAATTCCATACAGTGACAAGCTGGGACTATGCAGTCTGACCGGGTGGGCACAAATTGGTGGAGTCAGGTCTAACCCCAAGCTAGGCTGAACGTCAGGGAGAAGACACAACAGCCTTGTCCCTTCTGTGAGGCAGGCAGCTGTGTGCAATGAGAATCACTGGTCCTCCTCTGGGAAAGTATAATGACCCAAACAAAGCACTCCCCAGAGCACCACAGGCCACAATAGAGGCGTCAGTCAGAGCAAAAGACTCCACAGACATCTCCTCAGCTCAGTAAGACTACGGTCAAACCATGCATGGAATCCATCCAGCCTTTATGTCGGTTAGCTCAGGCCTTGCACTGTTCAGTGTACAAAATGCAGAAATCCCCAACTGCTCTAAAACATGTGAAGAGCAAGCTCTGTGCAGGAATATGATTGAGATCCTTCCACTTCACATGATCTAATATCCAAGACTGGCATGAAAAAGAATGAGAAAAAAAAGAGAGAACCGAGATTTCCTAGGAAAATTTCCCCAGAAGGAAATATTTAGAGAACTGCAAAAGAAAGTTAGCTTGGGAACAAAAAGCTGCACATGCAACTACCACCTTAAGCAGAAAAAAGACAGACAGGGAAAGGCTGACTAAGGGAAGGAGCAGTGGGAAAGCAGCAGGCAATGTTTTAGTCTACTTGTTGGGTTTTGCTCAAGTTAAATTGTTTCCGTAAAATCGTAAGCCTACATTCCTGTTAAAAATTAAAAAGATAATTGCATTACTCAAAGTTATAACCATCCTCCTAGTACCGGTGTTTTGGCCACAAGCCAAGTTGTGAATTTCCCGGTGCACAGCACAGAAACATGCCTTAGAAATGCAACACCAACATGGCAACTGACCACACAGGGGACCTATACTTCATTAGGAGATACTTTGCCACATATTAGCCCATTTAAGCTCATTTGCACTGTATGGGCAGGTTTGCGTATTGCTTTGTTCTAAACAGAGCTGCCCCGAGTTTCTCTGTGCACATAACACCACCGGAAGGATTAGAGTCCAAAACAAGAAACAGTGATTTACAGCATACACAGGGTGTGCCTCTACCTGTCACATTAGATCTGGAAGGCAAGAGTATAACGGTTCTGGAGCTAAATCAAGGTGTTCACATAACAAAACAGGAGAGAAATCTGGATCTCTTGCAAGAGTTAGTCTGTAAACTACCATTCTCCCAATCACCCAGGTTAATGAATTTCCAAGTAGCACCACCTGACCTTAATTGTGCCCTGTTTAAGGCACCACGGGTGCGCTGAGCTTCACTTTTGACACCTGAGACAGCAAAAGGCAACAGGAAAAATAAAAGCAGCATAAAACAGAAAGGGAGACCAAGGCATAACAGAACAGCTAGCCCAGAATGTCAAGACCTTGGAGAATCGTGAATTTGTAACTTAACGCACACACAGTGAACGCTCATTTTGTTGCCTACTGCAGCATCCCGTTTGAAATAATGTGTTCGAAACCTAATAAGCAAAATGAGAAATAACGAGATCTTCACTGCCTGACTGTGAAGAATGCGAATAGATGAATAAAGTAGTCTTTGGGAAAACAGTGATCTTTCAAAATATGATGTGGATAGATTACCTGCATTTTGGGAAATACGGGAGTTTTAATCTTAGATATAATTGAAACTGAGAGGAATTTTCCTCGTATCCACTAAATACAGACATTTTCACAGTGAGCAAATTAAACACTCAGGACAGGGAAACGAATATTGCGCATGTCAGGAGGGGGAGCCCCACTCCTCTCCACAAAATCAAATTAAATTTCCACAACCAGAAACATAGTGTTACTTTGTTTATAGAAGAGCCTTGAAACAGATCACTGTCCTTGTTCATCCTTATACCTATGTGATGTCCTCTTGTGTAAGCTGAAAAATTACTTATGGATTATTATCAATTCATATTTGTAGCATGCATCTTCATGACTACCTGGACTTCTCAGAAATGCTATAAAAAGAATAGTATCTACTTTTTAAAATAACAACTGTGATTTTTTTAAGCTGTTTTTCCTGAGAAAACAAGCTTTTGCAATTGGACTGTTTGCCATCTCCTTTCCTAGCCAGCTGGTTTTGGATTGGTTAGCAAATCCCAGTCAAATATGACAGACTGCTAGAAATCTCAATATATTGTCAACTTCAAGGAATTGTTGTGAAGTTACTGGCACCTGGTAAATGGGGGAAAAGCTGGCAGAACTCACCAATTTTTAACTTGTTGAGTAGTTAGCCACTGGCCAACCAGTACAAGACCCTGGCTGGCCAGCCTCAATGTCCTCTCCCTGCTGAGCCAAAGCATGCTCTGTTCTGCCTGCCTTACTGAGGGGGGTGAGACAAGGGTGACAAGGAGGGAGAGCTGTTGCAGAAGGAGAAGGGATATACTGGACAAGTCTCCATTCATTGTGCCACTGGCAGCAACCTGCCCATATGAACTTAAGCCAGCTTTGCCACTAAAGCTCCGTGGAATAACTACCTCTGATAGAACTGATTGGAGACTAATCTGTGTCAACCAGCATGTCTCAGCATCACTGCAACGGCAACTACCTTTTCACATAAAGTACAATTTTTTTCAACACTGTTGTTTCCTTTCTTGCCACAGAGTTTGACATTTTCCACTGCCAGTCTCATTTACTAGCTATTTAAGTTCCTTAGGCCAGACCTGCACAGGATAAAAAAGCATGTACTGTAGTTTCACTGAAGGTAAATTTGTCACCAATTTACTCAGATTTTTTTAACATGGCTTTGATTAGAATTTTACACCGCTCATTTCATTTGGATTCTTTGGAAGTTTTAGGGCAATCCATTCACCTATGTTATGCACAAAAAAAGAAAAACATACCTTTTCTTGGATTTGTGCATAGAAAGGAACTCAAAGTGACAAAATCTTGAAACATGGATGGCCCTCAACACGGAGCAGTTTGAATATTTCATTTTTAAAATGGTTTTAATCAGAATGCATAAAAACTCTTGCTCATTTAAATGCACAATTGTCAGCAGTACTATGGACTTGACAAGAACAGTGATACCATCGTCGTAAACTTTAAACTTTTCTCTGAAAGATTAGCATGAGTGTAGCAGTAAGATTTTCACATTAAAACTTAAACTTTAGGAAACAATAACATGACATGTCTCATAGCAGTACTCTTTCACCTCTGTCAGATACATGCTGGACAGCCTCAAGTGCCCTTTTGCATCTACCCTGCTACTGCAGAAATGATGCACCCTGTAGACATACACAAGCCATCTGCTGATGAACATGCACCAGGTGTTGCACTCATGCAGTCGAAAAATCTGGCTCACAATTTAGCACGCTACGTTCCTGGGCTGAGTATCACATTACTGCTAGAACCAGACAATTTCCAAGCCAGCAGGCACTGCAGAAGAGTTATGAATCCTAAAGAAGGCAGCCATCTCAGTTTCCACATTGTGCCACATGTGTTTTCTTATTTGAAAATGTGATGTGTTTTATTATTAGCTCTTTATCTGATGGACCAATGTCAGGTGTAGTCACCTGTGATTTTAGTTTTAAAAAGCTTGCTTCTCCAGCTTGAACCTGGAGTGTGGGGAAAATTCAAAACTGACAGGAGTAAAGACAGCTTCTCATAGCATCCTGCCAACATGCTTCCACACATAACCGCTACAGTTAATACTGATGTCATGGCTGTTCAGGAACCTGGAAATTCCTTTGAGCCTGATAACAGACCAGCTTTAAGTGGCACTTCTGCTGTGTTTGGAAGTACTCCCCAGAAGCCACACCGGTCAGCTAGTACGGAAAGGACAGAAAACTAATCAAACCCAAGCTTCAATGGGTTAAAATTTCTTTTAAACTCTCTACCAGCAACAAATCTGCCTCAATCCTTAACTGCTGTTGATTTTAATACTTTTGCTTTGACCATATCTACGGTTACTGTTTCCATTTCCACTGAATATATTAGAAAACATTTAAGCAAAATCCTCTGGAGTATTTCTTAGACATATCTATGTTCAGGTCTCAGTTATTGACATCTTTATAATGGAAAGATGTGCCAGTTAACTAGAAAAGGTCTTAGTAAAAGAATTTCATTCAACTTGTTAACAGCTGATCTTTTTATTTTGTCTTTATTCAACATTAGTTAATAGGACTCTAAGGGAAGGTCTGTATAATGCCTTCACAGAACATAGGGCTTCTGTGCACACAAATAAAAGCAAGGTTCCAGAAGGTTCCAAGGCTGAGTTCCCTGAAAAAAGTGATGCCTCAAAAAAACAAGTATATGGCAGTGTATGTCAATAACAGAATTAAAAAAAGAGAAGAAATCCCACTCAAGACAGAGGTGGAAGAGGTATCACTCTTTCTTGTACATTTTGTTGGCCGTTGGTTCTCAAACTAAAGTCTTCTTGTTACCTTGCTGGATTCCTCCAGTTGAGTGCCTCGTTTCCAGGCCTCAGAGAACATGGAGCTGACAATACTTTGGGAACGGACATGTCCAGCTGGCTGGGTGTCAGAAACTCCGCTGTCAGACTGATTAGAATGATTTGATTGAGATTCTGTTTAGAAGAAAGTTAAGGAACAGTTAGCACATGTTTATGAATTCAAGACTAAAGTCAGTGTGCTTCTAATGCAACTTTGTGTGACACATTGGTCACGCTTGGTAAACATGCTATCCCACCATAGGACATTCTTCCCACTAACTACTGCATAAGCTTTAGCTCACGTCCAGACTGTTGCTGTCTGGAAAACATAACAGACCCCTGGTATTAATCAAATCTGAACCTCCACATAGATCACAGTGTGTCAGATACACTGCAAAGTAAAAGTACTGCAGTAGTATAGGTTCTGAAGCACCCAAAAGCTACAGCACTTTGGGAAAAGCCCCATTTCATGCAATGCATGCAACCTGCTCCCTCCAACACTCCTTTCAAGCATAACCTTAAAAATAGACAATGGATACAGGCTTAGGACAGTCAAATTATTCTAGCTGAGGCAGTACTCTTGTTTCTGACTGCTCCATTCCTCAAGAGAAGAGAAGGAATGAAGTGTATCTTCCAGCTAGCAAACACAGATGATGCTTTGGGTCCACAGGGTATCCTGAAAAGACAGCAGCAGCCACTGCCAAACTGATTTAGCTAGCCTGGCACCTGCTTTCTGCATATTCCCTCATTGTCCTGGGGAAAAAGCGCATCTACATACAAGCTGGACTACAGCTCTCGCAGAACATACATCGCTGGTGGGCTTCCTCTTCCCAGAGGAGGAGAAGTTTTATCAGAACACCACCCAGCCTGGATTGAGAAATTGTCAGTAATCAAGTATTTATCACTACACCTGGCAAGTTATGCCACACAGTTGAAAAAAAAAAATAAAAAAATATGGTGCCTTCCCAGTTAGGCTGAATTTGCTTAGCTCATTCTCACAGGTTACTTTCTGAACCATTCCAATTCAGTAACATTACTTCCTGACCCGCATCCACGATGGACAAAACAGCCTGTTTGCAATAATTAAACTTGCCCCTGAGGGTTCAGAATAACCTGGAAAAGTATTAGTGAAATGAGACTATATAAACTGTTCATCAATTTTTAAACTGTTATGTGCTACAAAAAAACCAGTCCCAGTCCATCTGAGAAGTAAATGGCAGCATATTACTACATTCACACACACTTTGACACAGGAACAGAAACAATATTTTCAAAGTTTGTCACTAAAGAGACTGTTTGGATCTTTGCCTTTGGGCAGGGAATATTTCTTATTTTCCAATTTCAAATATTTTAGTCAACAAAAGTAGTCTAAGAGCTACACACACACGATCTATGTATCATTAAAACATACATTTGATTCCTTTTTTCAAATGGATGAAGATAGAGGTATTAGGAATTTGAAATGAAGTTTCCTCTTCTCATATCAGGAAAACATTCTCTTTTTTTGGAGGTGAACAAGAAACTATAGCATGTTTCAAATACATACGCTGCAGCAAGTAATATAATAAAACAGTTTGGTATATGTATGTTAAACAAAGTCTACGCTTTAGATTAAATATATCATAAAAGACTTTGAAGAAGCAGTCCATTTCCCACAACAGTCTCTCCTGAGGTCTCCAGGCAGTGGATGATAAAAAAGGTAATCAAATCTTTCTATTATCAGAAGATAATATTATTACCTGGCAAGCTAGATGAGCTGGAGCCTGACTTGATACTGGAGCTAGACAAAGAAGTCCAGTCATACGCCGATTCTGTTCTCTTCAATGCTTCCTGATAGTTCATGTATAGTTGCTTCCCATACTAAGCAAAATGACAAACAGATTTAACAACTGTATATAGGCTGTGTACCCTTATCAGACTGTTGAGCTCCACCTCTGGCTTCTCTACTCCACCTTTTTGTCCCCCAGAAAGAAACAAGAAGCTCTTTGTTAAGGAGCTCAGGCAACAGTAATTTTGTGTAAGTGAATTGCTGAAAGAAAGAAAAACCAGTTTATTTGTGCTAGAAGAGATAGTGTCAACCAAGAAATGGGTCAATGAATAAACTAAGCTAAACTAATGAATAAACTGGGGAACTTGGAAAAAAATTGTTTTCTCAATTCTCTTTTCCCATAAGCCTTCTTTTTAAAATCTGTACAGGAGCTGCCTAAAATCTTGCCAAGAAGTCAGTTAGAACTTTGTCACATGACAGAGGTGCAGCAGAAACAAGAAGAAGGGCCCAACCATTGAATCATCATAAGAGCAAAGCCTAACAATTTTGCTAGGGAATGAAATATGTAAGAAGATTGTACAGTTTACAGTCAGAATGAAGAAGAGGGCAGCTAGATTTAGCATGTATTTTGCTAAGTAATTGTAAACGGTTTCAAACAGATAATGATGACAGCTCACGCAGTGCAAGACTGCCTGGCAGAGGTTACCTTAGCAATGCGGATGCCATTGATCCATTGGTGTAGAGTTCTTACATCATCACAGCAAAGATACTTGATATACTGAGATTTCTTCTGGATCTGAGGATGCTGCAGAAAAATTGTTAATCATCATCAATATTTTTATACCTAAGAATGCAAGGAAAGCCATTTATCTGTTGTCCATTGAGACAAAACTTGATGCTGGAAGTTCTTCAACAATAGTCTGCATTTGAGCCTACTTAAAAATGTTTGAGAGTATTTCAGGAGATGGCAGTGGGGATTGCCTCACAGTTTGGCCATGTGTCCATAGTGCACTGATTTCATATTTAAAATGCTAAGAAAGGGTGAATCTTTCAGTATTTTAACGCTGTATATTCTACCTTGAGAAATTGCTGTACTCGCAAGCCAAGTGGTCAGAACAGCATCAGCTTGTAAAAACGTTTCCCAACCACAAGCAAGAGACTGCCAAAGGGTAAAGAACTGTCTCCTTTTACTGCTCTATGGACTAATTCACCACCTGAGGGAGACAGCTGATAGTTCACCTTCCTCTCACACCAAAACACACTGGAGGAAAACAAACACACTGGCCTTCTATGCTTTGTATGGCTTGAGTGAGATACTCCACAAACAACATGCTGTTAATCATAATTCCATTTTCAGTTTATAGCACCTTCAAGGTCCCTAATCCCACTGAGATACAGCACCACTATCCTCTTAAAATACTTGCTGCTCCCACATGCGTGTATAAAAAAGGAAAGGCACTGCATTTATCAATTCAGCAGTCAATAAAAGAAATGTATATTTTTCAAAAATCCAACACTGCAAATCATTCTGGATGAATTATTCAGTTGTTTCCTGTCCATGCTGTAGAATTTATATGGATCGCAGCTGTCAGAGCAAGTCTGAATACTCAAGTTCTTGTAATTTCCTGTTAGCTTACAGTTCAATGACACAAGAGTTTTGCTAGATGATCATATGTATTCAAGTTTTACTGAAGACTGAAACATTATCAAAGATCTTTTAACCTCTTTCCAGAATGTTTTCTCCTATTGTCTTCCAAACATTGCTATTTCAAAATGGACATAAACATGTTTATCTCCATAAAGAAAATATATATAACTAACTTCATGATGATATTAGATACGTGTTCTCATTTTTCACTACCAGCTTCTTTGACGTACATGTTGTATAACAAAGAAGAGTCTATAGAAACAGAAATAACTACTTCACTAACTAGCCATCTTTTTCCTGGACTTGTTCAACAATTTGGCTGTATAGAAATAAAAGAATCTCTCAGAAATCTAGTGTTTAGGACCAAGGAGCTAGTATTATTAATATACCATTTGTATGGTAGTTTAACAATAGCACAGCACCGGTCTTACACAGTAAAGTTCAAGATAAACAAAGGAAACAAATATGTAAAGACAAATCCTTTCCATACTTGAGTCAGAATTTGCCTTTCAATTTGTATGTGCCATTCACCTCTCCAAAACAGAGTTCAGCTTAGTGAATCTTTGTGGCACAAAACTGAGCTTCTATAACAACAACAAAACAAACAAACAAACAAGCCCACCAGTATAGCTTCTATATATTGGCACTAATATAAAACATTGATGTAACATTTTAAGAACTGAGGAAGGCAGAACTCAGTCTTGCTTAATAACTTAGTTATTCATCAGTTTCACATTGAAAACATATTCGCTCTGCCCGAGTTAGTCAACTAACTTCTTTAAAAAAATCTACTCAAATAAGACTTAGTCTGGTTTACTCTGTGTAGACAACAGGTCTGAAAAAAGAATTCATTATTAATCTGTCCAAATGACATGGATAGAAAGTGACATGTAAGCAGAAGTCAATTTACTTCAAGGAATTTATAAATACCTACAAATGGTGACATTTTTGCTTTTAACTGCGTTCAATTAACTGTGTCAGTGACCTATAAGATCACAGAAAATACTTCCAGGTTCAGCTGTATGCTGCTTTCTCCCTTAATATCCTGTCCTGTATTTGATATTCACTGACTAGCTCTCAGTGGGCCCAAACGCACGTTGCCCTGTCTATTGAAAGATGAAATCCTTTTTTTTTTTTGCCCTGTGGACAGGCAGCCACACACTGCAAGCACATCAAACTTTCTAATGTACTGACAGATGCAACATCACGTGAGCTACAGATCAGGGGAGGGAAGATGTCAGAGGAAAACTCTAAGTGTAGTTATAACTATCTCTTGTTACTCGCACCATTTTCAAATCCATGAAGACACTTTACTTCCTGCGAACATACTGTGAAAACTTGTTTTAAAATAGCTTTGCAGCTAGCTATCCTGCAGGAACTAACACCGTTTTAAAGACTGTGTGGGAGTCAAGAGAGACTGGGTGATTAGTTGATGTAATTTAAAATAACCTGAAATACTCAATTTATTAATCCCACAGTTTAAGGTCAGATCACTGCTTTCATTACATTTTTTCGTACTTGTTCTTTCCACCTGTCCTTTATACTCAGAAGTTGCTTCCTTTTCAGCACCTCCTGTTCCTCAAGTTGAGAAATATGGGTAGACTTGACACTCTAATAGCATTTGCTGCACAAGGTACAGAGTTGACAAATGGGGAAAAAAAGAGTTTAGTCACAATGAACAATTAAACAGACTGGGACACAACAGTCTAGAAGTAAGACAATTCAGGGCAACGTGAAAGTGTTTATAAAGTCATGAGGAGCATGGAGAACAGGCAATAATTGTTCACAAACTGTTCACTTTCCATCAAGAACCAGAGGAATAAATAAATGAAAAGCAACTTCACAGAATCACAGAATGTTAGGGACTGGAAGGGACCTCAAAAGATCATCTAGTCCCATCCCCCTGCCAGAGCAGGAACCTAAATGTCATCACACAGAAAGGCGTCCAGGCGGGTCTTGAATGTCTCCAGAGAAGAAGAATCCACAACCCCCCTGGGCAGCCTGTTCCAGTGCTCTGTCACCCTTACTGTAAAGAAGTTCCTGCTAAAGTTTAAGCGGAACCTCCTGTGTTCCAGCTTGCACCCATTACCCCTTGTCCTGTCATTGGGCATCACTGAGAAGAGCCTGGCTCCATCCTCGTGACATTTGCCCTTAACATATTTATAAACATTAATGAGGTCTCCCCTCAATCTCCTCTTCTCCAAGCTAAAGAGACCCAGCTCCCTCAGCCTTTCCTCATAAGGGAGATGCTCCACTCCCTTAATCATCTTGGTGGCTCTGTGCTGGACTCTCTCTAGCAGTTCCCTATCCTTCTTGAACTGTGGGGCCCAGAACTGGACACAATATTCCAGATGCGGCCTCACCAAGGGAGAGTAGAGGGGGAGGAGAACCTCTCTTGACCTACTAACCACACCCCTCCTAATGCACTCCAGGATGCCATTGGCCTTCCTGGCCACAAGGGCACAGTTCTGGCTCATGGTCATCCTGCTGTCCACCAGGACTCCCAGATCCCTTTCCCCTACACTGCACTCCAACAGGTCTGTCCCCAGCCTATACTGGAACCTGGGGTTGTTCCTGCCCAGCTGCAGGACTTATGGTTCAAACTTATGGTTCAAAACAAGTAAAAGAGTGTACAAGGTGTAGTCAACTGCTGCAGTATTCTACAAGTTTCAATTTTTTTACTTAAGCAGCTTATAAAGAAAGTCCACTGCCAGAGAAACAGAGTGCTACATGAGTCCAGTAAAACTGCTGTTCTGCTGCTCTGTGACCTTTTTTCTTCCCCTACCACACAACCCATACAGATCTTTTGACAGGTGGAGGAAAGTGATTCATAGCCATTTCTTCCCTCTGCACTAGTCCCCGCACAGCATTTGCGCTTTTGTTTTGTTTTGGGTTTTCTTAGTGTATTTCTGTGAAGCAGGCTCACTATGACTCCACAGAAAATGTAAACATAGCTTGCTCATTGCCCCTGTAACTTACAGCAACTTAGATCTCTCATGTGCAGAATGAAGGTAAGTTAGAGATTTGCCCTGAAATTGTTTCTAATTGTTTCCAATTGTTATATTACTACAGGAAGTGTATTCTAAATTATAATCTCTCTCAAGATTAATATTATTAAACAGCTCTTGATCACAATTAGGAAGGGTAGTTATCATCAGGGACTAACATTAGTGTGGAAATATTTCAAGCCCTTTAATTGCTCTTTTCAATATGAGAACTTTCAAAACAATTAGGAAGTTACCTTTAGGACCAAACAATAGTCTGTGGGTGCTTTGTATTTGTTTCGATAGTCCTGTCCATAGTAAACACTGACATGATCTAGTTGTAGAAAGCACATGAGATCTCGCGAGACCTATTAAATTAAAAAAAAATAAATAAAAATTTACAAGATATAAGAAAACTGCATTCACGGGCAAATCAAGTCTAGTGTTAAGTCCAGTACTAATGTAAGGTCTAGTTAAGGTCAAATATTAGTTTCAATCTGATTCAAAAACTACTAATACAGGGAGATGTATAAACTCTTGCATCAGATCTTCATTTTTAAGCAGGATATCCTCTTCCAAGACAGTCTGTTTTTTGTGTTTTGTCTACATGTTGCTTTTTGACAACATTTTAAACCAGACTACTGATGTTTATAGACTGGTTGACCAGGAACTTTTTAACAGCTGTTGGTTACACCTTGGCAATAATCAAGGGGTGCGAATTCCAGTGTGACTGTGAGTAAAACTCTGATGATGTTTGGCAGTGATTGTAGGGCACAGAATTTCAACATGCTACCTTGCATATAGATTGTTTTAACAAAGCAAAAGACCGTGGCAAGAACATCTGAGATGTATTCAGCTCTAAAAGGAGCTGATGTGCTGTCAGACATTTCCTCTTCATTGTCAGCTGTCGGGGAAGTTAACTCCCCATACTGGGGATCAGTTGATACCGTCGAGACTGATGGCTCATGGAAAACTTGAACTCACAATAGTTCAGCCTTGAAGTTATTATAATGCTTTCTATTTATTCTTCATTACTGATACATACAGAACAGCCGTAAGTGACAGTGAAGAAATGGTATTATATTTATGAATTTTCAAAAACATAGCACAAATTGTCCCAAAAAGAATCCTATTTATATGAACTAAAACCAATGAAATTACACAGACTAATTCTGAAGTTGATCTGATGTTTTATGATTGGCATCTGCAGTGCGATTTGGTCCTTCATCTGAATTCTACTTGAGAAAAGACAGCCTCTTACCTCCACCAACCATTTTTCCACAAATCTTTTTGAACACCTAATCCTAAACTCACTCAAAAACCAGACTCTTTTCTTCTTTTTTTTTTTTAAATTGGGGTTACAACTTTCACATCAAGTGCTACCACAGTAATTTACATAGTATTTCAATGATAAAGCTGTATTTTTAATTAAGAGATGGGGAAGCCAAAATTTAAGGCTGACTCATGTGCACAATTTACCAGTAATAAACAATTCAGGGAAATTGCTTTAAAATACCCTACCTTAGCCTTCCCTTTAGGGACATAGTAGATTCCAGAAGCTCGAAGAAGAAAGTAACGCTTTTTCCAAGACTTCTTACCATCCTCTTTCAGCCACAAAACTCCCTCAATCTCTGGCACGGTTACAGAACTTCCACAGAAACATTCCTGCCAATAAAGAGTGGTTTGGGAAAAGAGAAACAGACAAAACACACATCGTGCAGCAGTTTGCTCTTAATGACTAAAATTATTTATTTAAGGAATGAATACACAACAGGGACAGCTTTTTTTTCCTCAATGCAGTGATATGAATTAGAGATTAATTGTAGAATTTGTAAGGTAGTTCAGACAAACACAATAGGGGATCTCAGTATTTCCTCTGAGCAAGAATGATAACAAAAATATCAGCAGTTACTGTAAAGATTTCCTAATCACTGCTTATTAGTAATAAGATTCCCCAATGGCTTAACTGGCTTTAAAGTCACAAGGTCACCTTATAGATATAGCTTCATATGTCTAAGTATATACAAAACCTAATTACATATCCATTAGATACAGCTATAACTCATTTCATGTGTACTTTGTTGTGACGATGCCAACGCAACAACTTCAGTTAAGCTTCTACTTATAAAAAGCTAACAGAGGAAAACAAGTGCTTCAAATACACTCCAGATTAATATGCTGCACAGAGATTTATGAGTAATCCCAGAAGACTAAAAGAATTAGCTAGAATTACAACACTCTGCGTGGCATGGCTTCAAGCATCTTTTTGATCCACAGTATTCACATGACCATTTACTAAAACCTGTATTAGTAATTACTAAGAGCATGCATATGCTACTTAAATTGTATTAAGTATAATCCAAAATTGAGTACTCAAAATATTTACTTTTCTGTAACCACTGAAATCATAAGCATTATTCTGGAAATCAAGTGGAAGCTAGGACACTTCAGCATGGCTACGTCTCTACAAAAATGTCACAAAACCATTAAGTTTTCAGCATATCGAAGCTATGTTTACTGTTTGCTTTATTTGCCCCTCGCATTGTTGTGCTTTCATTATTTCTGTAAACTATTTAATGTGTTTTATATTAATTGACTTCCTTTTCTGTCACTCATTTTGCAAGTGTAGCATTTGGTTTACCTGAAAATGTAATTGAAACAATTTTTTTAACTACTTTGCTTACTTATAAAATTAACATGCACCAGTCACTGAAGTGATGCTATACAATTTTGTAGAGATGAACAATTTGGAGAGTACTAGTCAAAAAAAAATCTCTACCACCACAAGTCAAAAAAACCCCAGGTGACAGTTCTGCAAATTTAAGCTAGTTTTAGCCATAGTTAATCTCATTTTGATTATCACTGTCTATTTTAGTTGTTAAAGACACATTTTTATTAACCGATCATACCTGAAACAGGGTAACATTAAAATAGCCATTTATCTCAAATGTAACATATTCCATTCACAGTTATTCCAGCATTACATTCAGCTCTGTCCAGCAATTTCAATCACCACAACCTTCTGGAGCATAGCTTCAAGCTCTGACAACACCACTATGCCCTGTTTGTTTTGGCAACCTTACCTCTAGCAGCACCTCTTTATTTCTGTCTGCCATCTCAGACGTTTCTTTCTTCCCCAAAAGATAATTCTGTAACAAAAGAAAGCTTAATATTTCTATAGGCATTCTGAAATCAAGCCAAGTAACATTTCTCATTTACCTTTCTGTACCAATAAGACAATAAGACCATACTCTTAAATAACAGCCTCATAACAACATTGTCCTGGCTTTCCACAAAACAAACAGCTGCCTGGTACAATGCATCCAGAAATAAAAGTACTACGACCTTGAAAATTCCACAATAAAAATATTTTAAAATCCAGAGATCTTCAAACATGTTACATACCACTGGTACATATGCGTTCAAAGACGCGTACAAAGAAGCAATGTACTTGTTCTCGCCTTGCCCTGATAGTTTTGCGGAATAAAAGTACTTATTTTTCACCAAGAATTACTAAATACTCTCTGTCTTCTTAAAAGGAACCTAACTATGCATAGGTACTATATCAATTTTAATAAAAAGTTTTGTACTCTTCCTCAGCATGCAAAGGAATGGGACAATGAAAATCTTCCTCTTCCTAGCTACTAGCTCTTACACCGGAAAAAATTCAGGATTCACAAAGTTTAGCAAGTTCAATATTTTAAACAAAGGAGAAATATTTGTTTTATGCTGGTACCTCATTCTTGTACCTGTAAGTACATAGGTACCTTACCTATGTACTGATATGTACTACCAGCACATATGATTAGTGCCTAATCATATGTACTGATAGTAAATGTATCAATTATACACTTTTAAAAAGAATTTAGAGGTTTGCTACTTCATCACAAAGCACTTGAATAAGACTTGGTTTTCAATTCTCGCTTTAACAACAATCCCCAAAAAGTATTTTTTTAAATCAAGTACTTTGATGGTGTCCCAAAGGATGGGCATGTAAAACTGATGTTCAGTTTAAATCCAAGAAATTACCAAAGAGGTGCCATACAGATGTAAAAACAATCTATGACCCTAAAAGGGAATACATTGCATAAGAGTTGAGAGAGAGAGGTCAACCGATATTATATCTAATTCCAACTCAAATTCTTCAAAGAACAATGCTCTGCTTTTCTGGCTTTGTTTTTTCCCTCCACTCCCTTATATTACTGAATTGCTGCCAGATACCAAATCTGTAGCTACCAGGCATTTGAGAGAGAAGAAGGGCCTTTGTTTTTCTAGCTAGAGAATAGGAAATACAGGTGAATAGAGGCGGGTCCCAGCTTACACAGAGAAGGACCCATGCTCTCTTCACTTGCCATTTGACTATGGAGTAGCTATTCTCTTAGTGTTTTCTCTTCTTTTCAGCAGTATATGGATGCACAGTGGAAAGGCATTACTATTATCACTACCTGTCAGCAATTTTCTTCCATATTTTAAAATTTTAACAGCACTAGGCATTGGTGTAATTGTCATGAAACTCCTTGCCCTCACCCCATGAAAACTACCCACAAACACACTAGCAAACAGATTGCTGCAGTTCATGGTTTTCTGCTAGGGATTTGACTGTGCCAGTCACAACGTGGATGTACCTGGCGCTGAAATGTCAAGTTGTGTATGTATTAAAACGCCAGAGAAGTATCAAAACAAAAGTATGAAAATGAATGCTACCAAAAAAAAAAAAAAAAAAAAAAAAAAAAAAAACCAACCAAAAACACACGTNGAAACTGCCATCAAGCACGCACGTGTGCACGCACACATGCATTCAACAGGCTTACCTGGGGATTCTTGAAAAGTGCGTATTTCTCTATACGTTCCACAAACATTAGTTTGTTTTGACTATCTCTTGTCCAGTTTAGAAGATTTTCAACTAAATTTTCATGATCTTCAAAGATCCTTTCTGCAGCAATAACAAGAGAGAAAATACATTTGAATCTGTTGCATTTTGTGATAGAACTACTCTGCAGTCTTATCTGGGAGACAAGGCATGGGGAAGAAGTTTACAGTAAGAAATTAAAACAACCTAGCCAACTTTCACATATGCCTTGTTTGATTTAACACATACACTCACTCAACACACTCACTTTCATCTCTTCAGACTTACATTTCCATCAGTATACGATGTGTTCTGGGTTTTTTGTTTTGGTTTGGTTTTTTACCTGACAAAGCCTGTCACCCCAAATGAATGCAACAGACTCAAATAACGATATTACAAATGTCATGAGTACAAATAAGAAGGACATTATATTTCTATGTACTCTGGTTCACACAATCCCTGGAGGAATATATCAAGCAGCTTTTATCAGCACAAAATCTATTTCTACATCCCCAATCACTAATTCACTTGTAAAGTATCACAAAATAATAGGCAAAGATCAGAGGGAAAATAGAATGCTTCAGAAATGCAGAATACCCATGGTTAATGGGGTATTGTAGAAGCCTGAAAACTAACACTCTCTACTTCTTATAATTTATCTTGCTGAATAAATGATGTATTAACAATGGATTCTGAGAACTCTGAGCTTTGAGTCTCTGTTGAAATAGTTATTAGTACAAGAGACTGAAAATAGGGGAAAGAACAGAGGAGAAAGGATAGAGGAAAAAAAAAGAAAAGGGGGAAAATTTACTTAAATGGTAGAGAAATATCTGAAAACCCTTATTCTCAAATAAATAAGAGAGAATACATCTCTGGACAACCACCAGACCAATTTTCTCCTCCTTTCAAAAGACACTGAAGTAGAATCTTGCTTTCTGCAATTTGCTCCCTCTTCACATAGGCCACACAGTGGCATTTCAGCAAATTATTCCTTTCAGAATCCTCTGGGACTTACTTGACCTTTCAATTGCATCTGAAAGCAGAACATGTTTTTCGCAAAATCAATTATACCACATTTTTTAGAGGGTATGTGGTATTGATCACATCCAGACCTACAAGTTATCGCTCATGACAATTGAGATGACAGATGACATCTCAACATCTTTGGTAATTAGGAATACTATTCAGTGACTGCAACACAAATGTCATCTATAGGGAATGAGTTAAGGTTTGAGAGGACAACGCAACAATACTGAGGACTCAGTGAGTTATTTCTAAAAAGCTTTTGAGTTTCAACTCACGACTTCCATCAAGCTCTATCTAAAACACAGCAATACTGTCTTTCAAGAAAGTAAAACAAGGTGTTACTTAACAGAAGAACAAAACAAAAGAGAGCACTGTGATACAAAAGCTTAAATCTCACTGCAGCAGTTATTAATTGTTATTACAAGAACAGTAACTGAACTCAAACACAAATTACTCACTGTCTATGTATCTATAGTAGTAAAACTGCATATAATACAACGTTCCTATTATGAAACATACTCTTTAAAGCTGAAACATCATAACTCACAGATACTTCATAGACATACTCTGCTCCAACTAAAAAAACCAAAATGGAAACAATCTTTGTCCCAACCAAAAGGAACCTTCCAGAGTCGTTTCTGTTACAAACTTGCAGGGTAAAACTGGGGAAAGCTTTTCATTCTGCATTCTGGAAATAGTATCAGCTAATTCTTCTGAAAGTACATATAAAGCCCCTGGTTAAACTATGAGACAGTAGCAGGTGGTTACTTCTGCTTCAAGCACATATACTTAAAACAGACTCCTCAAAAACTGGTTAACTACAGACATTTGAAGTAGACCACATAAAATGCAAAGAAAATCAGGAACTCCACAGACATGATGTCTGTCTCCACAATTTGTTAGCTTAAAGCTTTCACTGTCTTTTAGTGAACTGCACAATTAACGAGCAATCAATTCACAAGGCAACGTGGTAAAATGCACTGTGAAGGTACATAGGTCTTCTGTGTCTTGCTGAAGGACAGTATTATAACAAAGGTATTTCTTCCTCTTACACAGGCATTGCTAGAAAAAATGTTTCAAAAGATGAACCACTGGCAAAATAACAAAACACACAATAGCACAAAGGGTGAGGGATTTATTGAAATAATTGTTTTCATCTGTTTTTCAAGTTCCAG
Organism: Baryphthengus martii; assembly: GCA_013396935.1. NCBI lineage: Eukaryota > Metazoa > Chordata > Aves > Coraciiformes > Momotidae > Baryphthengus > Baryphthengus martii. Next base: position 237,426 of record VWZK01004326.1, read on the forward strand.
TATAAAATATATGAATCAAATAGGCTGCATTTTGGGTTGTCTTTAAAAAACCCACATATATGAAAGCTATGAAAATCTACCTAACAGTTGTCCTATGAAGGATCAAGGAAAGACTGAAAAATAAAAGAGGAAATTGAATTCTACCCTCTTCCACCTCTCTTATGTTTATCAAGTGGTCTGAATTTGAAATTCTGTACTTACAGTACACATTAGTCTTTAGCTTGAAACTCTTTCAATACAGCAGTCAAATTCTGTCACTCCCAGTATGCCACTGAGCCCATGAGTATGTGTGTACTTGCAAAACACCCAGCAACAATAGAGATTTCTTAATCTGAATTCAGTATCACTGTTAATTTGGATAAATATCAGTTTATCTTTCTGGCTGCAGCCTAGCTCCCTGTTTCTGACAGAAGCTGAGAAAACTTTTCCAGTATTTTCGTTCCTTTATTCTTTCCAAGCAGTATACAGAAATTGAAGTGTCTTATAAAAACAAATCTAGGATGAGAAAGACCTCTGATTGAGCTTTGAGTTCAGTGATAAAAACATGAAACTACCACAGAACTAATAACGTTACTTATTTATACTATTCTAATTGGAAAACTGTTATAGAATCATACCTTTAATTTTTATATACCTAATTTGGATTTACATAGAATTTGTGCAAAATCTTTCTGCTTTCAAAGCTAGGAAACTTGTAAGATTTCATTTAACAAAATGTTAAGGTTTTGAGCCTAGTAAAAAGTTATTTTTCATATGAAAGCTAGAAGATTCAAAGGATACTTTGTCACCCTACAACAGACTTTTTTGTCTAACAATAACAGAACTTAACATGCTACACCGCCTGAAATAGAAAAGGTTTCATCAAAAGATACAGGAAATAAAAATTTGCATTTTAATTAGAAATCAAGATATTTGAGTTCAGTTCTGGGCTTTTCTTTAATCAACAGGTAAGGTGCTCAAAAGCTCTCTGATGTAATTGTTCTCTGATAAGGGAAATTAATAATATTCTATCATTTTCCCCCTTCTTTTCCATTCAGATGCTATATCCCTTGGCTAAATGAACAACTTGCACTGTTGTATGTGCAATGCAGTGTAAAGAAGCTTTAACTGCCAACTGCATTACAATTTTTAACAGAAAAAACAACGCAGACAGTTTTTTGTAATAAGAGCTATTAGGATTAATACAAAATACTATTTACAAAGAGGAAGATGAACAGTAAGTTTTTATCCCTCACTTCTTTCTTCTGAAGAACACATTATAAGCAAGAGGCTCAGTGACTAAACATTAGTAAAGTTCCTGTACCACGCGTTAGAACTTAGGCATGTTTTTAATATGAAAGAAGAAAACACTTTCAGATCATTCTGAAACAACATAATTCATGAACGTTTACTACATGAAGGAAAGGCATGATGAACATCATTAAGACAATTTAAATTGCTATAAGAACAGAGATAAACAAATGTTATATCCATAGATAAAAATTACAGATGTTTATTACTCACCCATTTGCAATTCAGAGATGGTTTCCACCAGTGACCAGTCTAAACTGTAACCACAATGCGATTTGTCCATCAGATTGTCTAACACTTGTCTCACTGTCTGCCTCTCATCCACCATCATTGTTTTTGAGCTATCATCAGACATATGGACTCTAATCACCAACTATTAAGCAAAAAATTGAGAAAACAAGAAGAATGAATTCCTCACATTTCAAATAAAACTATGGGTTTTAAGATCTTATTTTTCTCATACTTTGGTAAAATAGCATAAAATATTAAGTTCAATCAAAACACTCCCTCAAAATGTAAAAAGCCACAAATGATGGTTAGAGGTCTGTATCACAGACAATTAACAAGATAGAGTTCTCCGCCAGTGTAAAAGAGTAAATATAAAGGTCTTCCCAATACAATGGCAACATGCTTTAGCTGTATTAAGGAGGAAAAAAATCCCTCCTGACAAAGTGTCCTGTTCTGACTAATGAAGTATCTTTGTAGCATTTTTTCTGACATACCTAGCTGGCAGAGAGTTCTGCATAACTTTATATAAAATCACAACTTTTCAGATTTACAATACAAGCTTTCTGCTTGCTTCCTCCATATTTTCTAAAAAGGCTGATAATGTAAACAATATACCTATACTAAATCATCTTCTTCCGGGGAGTACGAAGCACTAGTGAAAAAGAAATCTGGTTTGAAAACAAGGCATTTTAAAGAGGTCACTGTCAGGAAGAAATATGTAGCCATCTTTTTAATCAATCAAAAACAACAACCCCGAGATTGCTCTTGCCAATTATTATGCTTCCTTTTTACACTTTGCTTAGCTGTAATACATTGGTTGGCTTGTTAATTCTCATCTTCAAGCCAGGATAATTTTTCAGCTTTTGGTATACAAACACTAAACATGAAAGGCACTTTAAGCTACTGAAAAACTCAAACGTAAAATAACAATGCTAAATTTCAAGGGAACACTCTTTATTCTTTGCTAGTCCATCAAGTAACGTCAATAGACTTTCTCCACTTGGTAACCCCTGTACATAGTCTGGAATGCTTGAAATTCATTTATTACTAGAAAATTTTGCTATGCATAAGAGAAAGGCATCTGCAAAGAAAACAGACCCAAATTTTAAATGTGGCGGCTTAATACAGAAAGACAATCTCAGGAAGCCGGACCTTTATTTCAGCTCTGGGTGGAAGCTGACAAAACCTGTTCAATGTGGACTAGTTGCAAAATAAGCTATTCCTTAAGAAAAACATATAGAATAACATTATGTTATGCTCTTGTTGATTAGGTCCAGTCTAGATGAGAAAGTACATTATCACTGAAGACGAGAAGACTACAGCGTTCCTATTCTATTTAGGACAGCGTTCCTATTCTATTTAGGACAATTTAAGGGTAATAGACACAAATGAGAAGAATTTTGCCCGCTACTTCCAGGTGGACAAGTATAAAACAAAGATCTTATACACTAGTATAAATAACTTACTTTTTTCACTTGTGCCTCTTTAATCTTCTCTAACGCAACCCTAATCTTCTCAGCTTTGACTTTAGCGGCCTGCTCCTCCTAGTTGGACAAAACACACAAAATTCCATTTAACACAAACTTCAGTCTGATTTTAGTGGATTTAATCTTGAGGCTACCACGCTTTAAAACATGAACTGAAATGCTGATTTACCAGTCTATAAATCTTCAACTATTTCTTAGTGATGATGAAGACTAAAATTTTTTAAGACAAAAAGGGTTACTATATCTATCTAGCATTTAGAAATACAACTGCCATTATCTCCAAAAGAATATGCAGACAAACTGGGCACTTCGCTGTTCCTCCCTATTGTAAGTAGCCCTGTGCATTGCTACCAAACATTTTAGCATATATGTATTTAGAGTCACAGGTATGGACAGCACATTTCAAGAAGAGTGCACCACTGACTACATCCAATAGATTTTTTGGGTGATCAACATAATACAGCATACTGAGAAGTATCAAAATTTAACAGCACAAAAAGTATCGAAAACAAATCTTATAAAAAGGATTGCACACTATGTGCATTGGTTTGGAACATTTTAAATTATTAAATCCATTTGCAATAAGTAAGTAGCTTGAACACTTCCTTTATCTTTACTAAATCCAGGCTGTATTTCTCCTTGCTGTAAGTATTTTAGGACAAATAAAGCACGCAAGCATTCTTTTCTTTGATTCTCTTTTAAATAACCTATTTTTGTTACAACTGGAAATGCATTAAAAACTCAGATAATTTAAATCCATTCTATCTGCTGATACTAAAGAAATTTATATATTTAAAGACTAGTAATCCTGTTTTTTAATTTCTAGAGATTATTGATATTTCTGTTGAAAGCGGATCTGAAGTATGCAGTTAAATAAGAAGCTATTCTTTTTTAAGATGCCACATGCAGGTTTTAGATTTTAGAAGTCTTAAAATGTGGATGTTAATTTTGGCTAATATCTAAAAGCATCATCATTATTAAAAGACTCAGAACAATAAAGATATTAAGTAAACAAACATATCCCCTCTAAAATATTCGATGTCCTTAAGAAGAAAATGAAAAGTGTTACACCCCATCTCAACATCACTTAGCATGCCATCAACATTTAGTTATGAATTGATTTCTTGCATGAATATAATTTGTTCTTTCTTTACCATGTGTCTAGATGTTTGGTTTTCTCATAAAAGTAAAAATTCAGCTATCCTGAAATCCACAGAATTAAATTTTTCCACTTTTCAGTGAATTTTTCTGACATTTCTATCAGCTGCTAAAGGGCATTCCCTGTGCTACTCATTGTATTCTTATTTAACAGCTTTTGCTCCCTCACACATGTGACCACAGTATGCACTGGAAAAAATATCAGCTAGACTGGACAACAGGCTGCCTTGTGAGAACGTAATTCTTTTCAATAAAATGAACAAGTAAGTTGACATCAGCAGAAACAACATGAGCTTGAGACATTATCTGGGAACTCGATTACCTTGGAACATAGGTTTTTATTAGTCTACAGGAAACTATGGCTTTTTATGCACCATAAAGATAGTGTCATATAAATTAGAAAGGTTAAATTAAATTAGCATTCTATTAAAACCAAACAAACAGTGCTGACACCTAAAATCATTTAAATACAAAATACACCTAGAATTCTAAAATATTCTTCAATTTCCTTAACTTCAACCCTTTCCACCTTTAGAAATAAATTTACCAAAAACCTAACTTTAAAATACTTCTGAGTTTCTAAAAGTGATGCTATGCACCTGTGCATTATGAAATCAGCAAGAGCAGAAGACTTTATCATATATTTAGAAACAACTGTAATTTATGTTTTAATAAAGTCGCTCATTAACTCAACCATAAACCTTTATTGCTGTACAAAGGTTGACAGCACATTTGGTTTTGCTCTTCACTGAAGTCAAGCAGCACAATTTGCCACCCCATGTCACTGTCCACCTGTGCAATTCAAACATCTATAGCAAACACCAGCAGGAGCACTTTAGAGACACAGCACCCAGGCAGCACAAGACAGCAAGCAATAGGGAATCAGCTGGGGCCCTCTCATATGCCTGCGCCAACACACCTAAAATATCTTTGTTGATTTCAAAGTTTATAATCCAACACTCCTTAAAATGTTTTTAAAAATAAATAAATACATAGACCAAACAAGATTTAGAGGATCTGCTGTTTTAACAGCTAAAAATTACTTTTCACTTCCCACTAAATTTTAATGTGGGTCCAGAGTTCAGGATTTCTTAGACTTTACTAGAGATTAATGAAATCAGTGTCTATTTAAAAAAAAAAAGTTATGATTATAAAAATAAGAAATGGTTTCAACCAGCAGCAAAGTATAATAAGAAATACAAATCTAATAACAGGAAATGCAGAGAGCAAGAATTAGAAATTTCTCAAAGCACATAGTAGTCAAGGCTTTTAAGTTATTTAAGTTTTGCTTTATAGTTAGTGCCCAGGACACTGCTGCATCATTGCTAATGTGACAAATGATGTTTCACTGGAGCAGGAGGAGAAACTATCTATTTTGATTACTCAATAAAATAATTTAGTAACTACAAAATTCTTCAAAACTCACAATTTATTCTATTTCTCTCCTAATGGCCCAAGAAAACAGCCATCCTTGTCCTCTCCCCATTGAAGCCACTGCAAAACTGCACTCGGACACAAACACTGGATTTCTCCTCCCCCATACATGGAACCAAGACAACACAGCGGGAGGAAGCCTATGCAATCCATCAGCTTCTACTAGCTAACAACATTTTTCATTGCACACAGAGAAAGGTGACAAGCACCAAAAATACCTGACTGCAACTGCAAACTATCCCATGCCATAAACTAACAAAGCCAGGACGCACAGTCCAATCACATTTAACTTAGGTATTTGTTTCCCCTATGCTATTGAAACCTTCTAGTAAAACTGATGTGAGTTAGGTTGCCAAAGGGTCATAAATATACATGTATACGGCAGGATTGCTGCCAAGGTCATGGTTTCACAAGTGGCGTATACCAACGTAAATATGGCTGAGACACGTGCCTCACAGCATTACTTCTCAGTTATAGCAGCCCTAGTGCTGCTGTGGCCACAGAAAATTCAGTTAGGGAGCTGACCTGCTTGAAAACTAACACAGCACAAAGATCCAGCAGAATCCACTCCTTGATACAACTGCCTTTATGGTCACATCCATGCTATGGAGAAACAGAAAGGAGATACATGCAGAAACCCACTGCATAAAAAGATAAAACAAAAGAGTGTCATATCCACCTCTGACGGGAACAGCATTCTCTTTTCAGTAGCAGTACCTAGCACTAAAATTGCAACATAATTGTCTCACTTTAATGGGACAACTTTGGGAGTATTGTTATACTTGCATTGTAAAGTTTTGAGTTGAGATTACTTTTGGTTACGAAAAACATCACATCTGATTCAAAGAATGCTTGGTGACATACTTATGTTAGGAACTTCTTCATCCAAAATATCCTAACATATTGTGAACTAAAATGGAAAGAGCATAGCTCTGCAATGTAGTGGTCTTAAAATTAATGGACTTCTTTGTATCTTTATACCAGAACTCAGTTTTCAATAATTTTAGCCTCACTGAATATTGGAAAGAATAACCCCCAAAAGCCTAAAGTGAAGATTTCCTTAATATAATGACAATCACAGTCTCCTGCCTCAGTTTCCAGTAAAATGTGCAGTTAATGATATTCCAGCTGTGTTTTAACATTAAATATGCAAGATGTGTGCTGTGACAGAGCTGACCTTGCTCAATGACTTCATGCCTTACATGTCTAGGTTGGGGTTTTATTTTTTCTTTCATTGTACATTTTTTAAGTGTCATTAACTGATCCCTTTTACAAGGATCACACGCAGAAAGAAAAAAAAAAAGGAGGGGAATCACTTAAAGCTTACAGTATGTAGGAAATCTAGGAAATGCATTTTAAGAAGTAAGCAACCACATTTCACTCAAGTTCTCAGGTTAGATGCACAGATCACGAGAGGCACAAAAGAAGAAAGGTCTTACGTTTAATATTTGAAATTTTTGTTTGAAGTCTTTCTTTGAATGCACATAAGAAGATAATTAAATACACAAGTAGCATTGACTTCTGAAGGACTAAAAGGAGGTATCCACTGTTTATTTTCCCAGCTACTGTTTAGCCTAAGGTAGAAAGGCAATTACCGGTTTTGCAAGGACTCTTCTTCCTGAAGTTTTTATTGAAACACAGGTTTCTGTTGTCAAGAACACTGTATTAACACCTCAATTTGTACCTAATGCCTCCAAACTTGAAAACATCTTTATTAGGCTCATGTTTAATGTGTATCAATAAAAACATTAATAACATTGATAAAGTGTTTTCTGTTGGCTGTTTTCATTTACTATAAAAAAAAAGGGGGGGGGGGGAAACATTAGAGTAAGTGTGGATGTGATCAGCACTGGAAGGGGGAAGCCAAATGAGTGAGTACTAACAGCAGTTCTTCTGTATTTCCTGATAAACTCCGTAGGACCAGTGGAACATCCCTACTCTAAATAAACAATGCACAGCAATGGTGGCACAGCCTGTTTATAAACAGTGAACTTAGGTTACAGTAACTGCTCATGATCGTTCTCAAAACATGTGTTTTATTGTATTTCTTCTCAAAATAACCCAGAAAAGCCTTTATCTAAGTAAAGCAGAAAGGGAAACAGGCCATTACTTTCTTCCAAAGCTCATTAAATATGAGCATAAAGCAGCCATTTCCCTGGTGAGGGGTCTGTCCTCCCTACTTGTAGACTCATCCCATATTTCCTCCTTCTTCCTTTCCCATTTGATACATCTCTGGCACATTCCTGACTTACTGTCACCATATTGTTTGTGTTCACAAATACAGAAATGTATGTAAACCAGTAGTATTGTTTTGATGGTTCTGTCTGAGAATTATTAACCTGAAAAAATTTTATTACAACAATGCTACACTGGGCTAGTGCCATATTTTTCCTTTTTTTCTACTTCTGTGTACCATTCACAAACTTTTCACTACTAGAAGCCTGAAGATGGCTTCTGAATGGAAACTGGAAAGCAGCAGTTACATTTCAAATGCATCTTGAAGTCACACCGGCCCCTGTCACAAGTTCCTCCAGAAGGGATCTTTTCACCCACTGATCATTAGCACAAAGAAGGAAGGCCAAGAGATGGCGGTTGCTTATGAACTTAAATGCATAACGGCATCTATGAATCTCTCCAGAGTCTTCCTTGTTCATGATCAAAATTATCCAGCATTTATGCTTTTCACACTCTCCCCAATGATCCTGGACCACACTACAACAATATATACTATTCGGCAAACTGTTAATGCTACTAAGTGAGATGCAAAGAAATTTTCACAGACAAATCCAGCTGTGCTACCTCTTATTAAAAGAGAACCACTGAACAAGATCAGAATTTTATTTGCTTGTGATATCATTAAACCAACTGGTTGGGAAGAAAACTGCGATGCTAGTGTCTATCTCAAATGGAAGTTGAGGAAGAAAGGCTGCAAAAACCAGTATCTCAGCTACCTCAAAGGATGAGGAAAGGCAAAAGTTAAGTTTGTCCATGTAAAAAAATGTGGGGATGGTCCCTACCCTCTGAGAAACCTGTTTTTCCCAATTTTCACAGAATGGCTGAGTCATTTTGTCCAACTCTGCCTGCTCAAGCAGATTCACCTAGAGCCAGGAGCCCAGGACCATGTCCGGATGTTTTCAGAGTATTTCCAGGCCAAGCTCAACAGTTCCAGCTCTCTCAGTCTCTCCTCACAGGAGAGATGCTCCAGTCCCTTCATCATCTTTGTGGTCCTTTGCTGGACTCTTTTCAGTAGCTCTGTACCTCTCTTGTACTAAGGAGCCCAGAACTCAAGACACTACTCCAGGTGTGGTCTCATCAGTGCTGAGTAGAGGGGAAGGATCACCTCTCTTGACCCGCTGGCAATATTTCACTTAATGCAGACCAAGATATCGTTAACCTTGTTTGCCACAAGGGCATATTGCTGGCTCATGGGCAACTTGGTGTTCACCAGGACCCCCATATCCTTTTCTGTCAAGCTGCTTTCCAGATGGGTGGTCCCCAGTATGGACTTGTGCATGGGGTTGTGCCATTTTGAAGATATACCTCAAGGTATGGCAGAATAGAATCTTACTCAGAGATGTATGTTCTGCTGTCCCTCTGAAAGACCGCTCAAACTAAATTTGATGAAGTTAGTAATGATGAAGAAAAAAAAACCAAAATGCTTTTGCAAGGAATTTCACTGGCCCTTTATCCCTCAAAGCATCCATTTGCACTGTATTATCTTCCTGATTACCTCTGAATAGGACCTGTCTTGTAATAGCTCTAGGTCAGGCTTCTCACTGGGTCTAACTAAGGCAAAGAGTTATAAAAGAAAAGATATTTAGATCCAGGACCAGGGAAAAGCAAGAAAGGGGAGAGAGAAAGAAAACCAACAAAACAAAGAACAAATCAGGAGGGAAAACAAGCCTTAGAAAACACAGTAAAGATGTCTGAGTGTGGAAAAGAAGACTACAACATAACATATGAGGCACTAGGACTGTCCAGTATGGAATTTTAGGTGCACAAAAAGCTTGAATGATACGTGGAACAGGGCAGGAACACATATTTGAGAACTGAGCTGTTTGTCTAACAATGTATCCACGATACTCTACTGTAATTCATTCCAAACCCTGTGTAGTTTTAATGCCACTTTGGAATATCAAAATAATCACAGTAGATTAGTACAAAGCAGCTTGTTGAACAAGAAATTTATACAAAGGTATTCAACACTGCACAAAACCCTGCTACTAACTACCTATAACATTTTTGTGGTTTCCAGGTACAGCCATCACAACTTCTTCAAAAACTGGCTGTAGGAGGCTGGAGTTTCCAAACCATGCTCACATTATTTTTGGATTACAAATCAATTACTGCATTTTTAAACAACAACCACAAAAAAAATCTCAAACATATGCTTTATTCAAGAAAAAGCATATCTGAATCAGATTGACCTAAAATGCATGAAGGCAACTTCACAACTGATTTACTCAAAGGTATGAAGGGATTACAGCGTGTAGTAACCAAAATCTACAAGCCAGGAGAATCAACATTCATAAGAACATTTGCTTTTCAGGTCAACAAGACAAGAAGAATGAAGTACTAAACATTTGGGAAGAGAAAGCATAACACGATTCCTTTTCTCCAGATGCTGATATACATATCTGAAGCATTACATCATTAAATCACCATCATCTGGTTTCCTGAATGTAGTTTCAGCTTCATGTGCATCATAAAATCATAGATTGGTAACTTGAAAATCCATCATGTTACATTTCTATTTCTTATTTTCATGTCCGAAGCTGGGATATATTTGAGCCCTGAATACTCTCTCAAAATTACCTGCATTTGCTCTGCATTTCACAGTCATGAGCTTAGTTTTCAGTATTCATTTGATGGCTTAATTCCAATTCTATGAGGAAACAAGCTTGCAGATTTGACATTAAAGATACATTGCTTTATTCTCAATATTCAATAACTTCACTGATATGCTTTCACTACTGTTTTCAAAACCAGGATTTGAATGTTGTGTGAACAATAACATATGGAATGACATTTAAAAATGAAGAGACCACTACAATAAATAGATCATTTTCTGTGCTGAGATCTGCCCTGTGCTGTGACAGGAACGGTGTTTGTGCCTGGTTATGATGCAAAAGGAGCCTGATCTGTGATTAGAATGTTTACAATTAGTTGTATTATCAGAGGACAAAAAGGGTGTTATCATCCCCCCAAAGTGTGTTTAGCCTCAATATAAAAGGTAGATAAATCAACGCAGGGGAAGAATACAAGAAACAATAAGACAATAAGAAATAGTACTCCAGAGACACCACCACAGAGCCACAACACGATCCTACACTTAACTGATCCAACACCTTGCTACAATTGCAAGGAAGAGCCCCATTTCTTGGGACTGCTTCTTTCATACCAGGGTTTATCTAATGTTACAGCAAAATGGACTTTGATTTCATAATTCTACTAAAGATAGTTCTCTCTGCAGGAAGTCAGAGGAGAACCAGTAAGCACCCACACCAGGACAGTGTGCGCTCAGTAGTCAAAAGAAGGGGGCACGGCTGTACTGAGACAGTCCTAAAATGAGCTAACAACGAATGTTATCCTCAGAACATCAGCAAGCTTACCAAAAGCACCTGACTCAAAGGGCTACAAAGTCTAATAAGCCAAAATAAAAGATTTTATATATAAAAATAAATCCAAACATTTACCTTCGGAATCACTGGTATCAGGTAATCCATAGTTATAGGACACAATGGACTTAACAGAATCATAGAATTGTTTAGATAGGAAAAGTCTTTTAAGATCATCAAGTCCATAACACATAATGTCTAGCACATTTTTTAATTTAAGCTCCATATGGTAACCAACACTCAGCCCATACATAAATAACCAGAAGGGAGGATATGAAAACACATGGAGATGAAAGAGAGAAAATTAGGACTTGTTTGTGCCACAGCCGTTGTTAATCTATTTGTAATCAAGCAAGGTAGCTGATTGCTTTGTGGGGGTGTAAGGACAAGGGAGTGACAAGGGGAAAAGGAAAGAGGTATGGACTTAAATTTTAAGTAAAACAATCACAAATGCAGAAAATTACTTTTTTTTTTTTTTTGGGTGTTTATCCTCCTCTAGGCAACAGCTGAAAATTTGTTGTCAAGATGCATGCTATTTTGAGAAGTATATTAAGGTTTTAAAGACAAAGTAGTAAGCTAGTTCTAAAATTTTGTTTGAAAATACAGACTACATATGCCCAGCAAACATTATCCTTATTGTTTTGAAGTCATCATGGTACTTTTTGTCACTTCAAGCTTGCCTGAGGTTTCTCCTCCAGAGTGCCTATTTTAGAAAAATAAACTCAAGGAGTGGTTTGCAGTCAGTAGTTGCATTAGATATATCTGACCCTTCAGCTACTGAACATTCAGAGTTTTCTCAATAATGTGAAGCTGTATGTTCTTCATCCTAGCTTGGTTTTTGGTCAAGGAGATTTACAGCTTACTTCATCCCTCCTGCTCTAGTTTATAAAGGAAATATGTAAAGAAAACATAATTCTTAATGAACTGAATGACAAATTGTGCTCTCTTGGAATATTACTGAACTCTTTCCTGTAAAGAAAGTGAATTTACAATCAGGATTTGTACATACTTGGTTCATTAAACCACAGTCTTACTAGAGTGTACTCCTCATATTATATCAAGACAGTATTCAAAATGTTAAAAAAAACCCAATCCATCACTTACTATAGTATATCTTCAATACAGCAAGTGAACTTACTTTAAGGATACTGCTACCTTTTAACAGTACTGAATACTCCTACATCTCTTCTACAGTTGTGATTGTATTTATTTTTTTTTTAAACTAGTGAATGTGAGTAGGAACAAAAGAACCTCTAACTCAGAAACATTTCATTTTCAGCTAAGGCATTTTACCTGCTGGCATGGCTATTATGTTTTTATCAAGAACTTGAACACTTTGATAAATCTGCAGAAACAAACAATAGAATTCCGCCTTTAAAAGTGCATTGGACAATCAGTAAAATCATGTAAGTAAACGCAGAAGTTTCTGGAAAGGGCAGTGGTGGGAGGAGCATAGCACACACCAAAAGCATTCTTTCTACATAGAAATAGTCACATACAGGTGGAAAGAAGAAGCATCACCTTGGTCAGCAAATGAGAAGGCTTTCCTGCAATGTTTCTCAGAAGGAGGGAGGTTTCCCTGTCCAAATAGGAGTGCTTGTGCAGAAAGAAAGAGAAAGAACATAAGTCAAAAGAAGTCAGTATAGTAATTTTATAGTGTCTTGATTACAGAAGATGGAGTTTAAGAAAAAAAAACAACCACCCTACATCACCACTTCCCTCCCATAAAAATGTGAACATTCCCAAAGACTATGAGCCTAACACACTGGTATAAGCAGTCGTACTAATAGAGGACACTATTTTAATTTTCCCTTGTACGAAACATCACACAACAGAATTAGGAAAAGTTTTGCTTACCTGCTACTGGTTTCTTTTCTGCAAGAGACATTTTTAAAGACATGCAGAACTATAGAAGTAAGAAAATGTGCACTTACAATGCTTTTCAAAATTCTGTCCAGTCTTCTAAAACTGAACATTCAACTTACATTATGCAAACATAAAGCCACTATAACACAGGTCAACTTGGAGACAAGGAACTGGTTTCATGCTTTCTAAACTGGCTGCTGCTTCAACAATTAAAGAAAAAAAGATGTTATTGTAATAGTAATCCAAACCTGACTTACAATTTAATTTTTTTTAAAGAAGGACTTCAGTTTTTCTTCTCTCGTACAGTAAAAATTATATAATCAAAGAAGTTAGAAACAAATCCTCATATTTCTCGTGGAAAAGAAATTAGCTGAAAATATGTTTTAATCTGTTTAAAAGGGGGAAGCAAAATCAGTAGCAACTAGTAGAGTAGGTCTTCTCAAAGGATAAAAATCAGTCAAGGACAGTAAACAGAGTGATTACCCTCTCCAGCACCTGATACAGAGGAAAAACAAAACCAACAGTCCACAGCAATTTGCAGAACCAGATAGTCACAAGTTTTCAAAGGAAATGAGGTTCATACTGTGGCACTTAACAAAAGTATTAAGGGTATCTCTTGTGTACCACCCACTGTACTGCAAATTTTGTCCCATGTGGCTCTTTCAGCCTTAATTGTGTCAATTGGACCAATGCTATATAGAATGAGGCATGACAACTGAGCAGCCTACTATGCTCTTGCTCAACAATTAGCAACATAGAATCCTCATCTCTTCTTCAGAGTCACTATAAGGTATAGTCTTCTGAAAAAAAGAGGCTATGTCTACAACTTCATACAACGAAATATCAAATAGCTTGGTAAATACAGTTCCCGTAGACGGCGTTTACTTGATATGACTGACACACGCTAGGATGAGTAATTAAGCATCTCTAGCGGGATTTCAGAATTACAGCTCAGAAAAGGCTCTACACAGCATCTGAAATAAAACTTAGGCTATAGTCCAAGTTCCAGCTGGCACTTAGCCACTAATATAGACAAAGGTTATGTTGCAGATTGAATGAAGATTTTTCTGCTTGCAGATTAATTACCACCTGTGAATTCCAATTAATACGGACCACTTTTTCTTGGTGAATGGAGCACTGCAGTAGAAAGAACATTACAATGTCCATTTGTAGCCTCTTCCTTAGGGTTTAGCCACTTCATCTCCTTAGCCTATCAAACAATAATAGTGTCAGGATAAAGAGGGGATACTGAATCTCTCCTTAAAGGAAATACTATTTGCTGGAGAATATTTCGCCTACAGAGTTCGAGGCAGATTGTTTCACCCTCCTATCATTCATCATTTTGGCTGCTGCCATCTTGCATTTAAATACAGTGGAACTTTTCTCCACTAAGGAACTTCTATGTTACCCATAAATAGGAATACCATATATTTCTTGCAAAACAAAAATCACCAGGGACTTTACTAACTTTCCAGACTTGCAACAAAATACAAATGCAGATAGCCACAGGAAAAGCTATTCTAGAAATCAAGAACAATAGTATTTCATGGGAACAGGTGTTAGCCAGTAAAATGTGAAATAACAGTGGGATGACAACTACCTATGTGAATTCGAGCTGGAGAAACATGTCTAGAAACAGGAAGACAATAGTTCTTTGCAGAAACCTTTTGCGCATGGCTCCTTCCCTAAAGAAAGCAAATATGAAGCCTACTATCAGATGTAAAATACAGTTGCAACTTTTTTCATGCCAAACTAGATTTTTTCTTTTCTTTCCTTTTTTTGTTGTTTTTTTTTTTAAATACAATACAGAAAAAGCTACTCAATTATGTAGAATAGTTCTTCCTCATAATATGGAGCAGACTTTGAACTAAGTTTCAGAAACTCAATTTACTTCAAAATATCTGGATAAAGAATAGTCAAAAGAAAAGTATCAAAACCCAGGAAAATTACATTTTAAAACTCATTTTATACAAGAAGTATAAAAGCAGATATTTCAATGATGACTGTTTTGGAGGACTCTTTTCTATCCTAACTCCCAGCAGCAATTATTCCAAGTCACACTGAAAACTATGGATGTTAAAAATAGTTATTTAAAAAATCTTCAAAATACTAGAACATTAACATTATATAAAATAAAATGTATGCCTTTCTCAAGGGATGACAAAATAGCTGGGCACACAAATATAGAAACATTTTTGCATTAAAAAATGGGATAGAAAGATCGAAATACCAGGAAAAAAAGTATATAAATAAGCCTACTAATGTCTCCATAATGGACTTTAGCTGCTGTGGATAATCACAACACAGAACACTAGATTTGAGCAAAACTAACATTCAAAAATTCTAGATGTTGTTAGGACAAAAAAAAAAAAATAGTTTTCATGTGTCGTTCATTCAGCAAAGACAGCTAGTCTTGATGTTTATTAAAAAATGGAACATAGAATTGTTCCAAATTACGTATTGGACTTCAAAGATTTCCTATATCCTTTCTTTGAAGACAGGAATGTGACATACATTATCTTCAGGCCTAAATACCAGAAGTTCACAGACCAGCTGTTAAATACTTCATTTCACAGCCTCTTCAGAGAACTCAACATACTACTCCTTTAAAATACAAAGTAGCTGCTTAAGCCAGAAAGTTTTTAGAATGCTGAAACATTTTTGTATCCATCACCAACCCTACATCTATAAGACATGTTTCCTAGACATGCTAGAACAGATGGACTAGCAGAAAAATGAAAATATATTCTGAAACTCTGAAAGGTAATTAGTTGCACTGTAATAAATGACAAGTAATTCTCTACATGCCAAAACCTCAAGATTTTCTCCCCTATTATACCCATCAGTTCCTTTATGAAACGTTCAGTGGGTTGTTTTAATTCTTGAGGTTATGAGGTCTTAGGAAAAACAACTTGTTTTTTTTAAAAAAAACAAATAAATCCAAACTTGAAATTTTTTCTAAACTACTGCTGAACTATTGAATATAAGACTTTTTTTTTTGCAGCCAGTAACTGATGGATGGATATTAAGTAGTAATGATTCTTCTAGCTATTCAGCCAGGCTCCGAAGGATGCAGACTGTGCAGCCCATATCTTGCAACTGTAGCATGCCACAAGTTCACAGGGAACATGCTATACATTGCCTCATTTCTTCAATTCTACTTGCATATTTTTTGCAAAATCTTGACAATCATGTCCATACCAAACACTGATTCATTTTCTTGTTATGCACTTGATTGTTTCTTAGTACAGAAGTGGGACAAATTTAGAAAGATTCAATATCATCACTAAGAGACAGAGTTGTATGTAACTCCTCTAATTTTAAGGTAAGTGTTCAGAATACATAAATGCAGGGTATAAAACCAATAAAATACTGTATGAAAGGTGACAAATATATTCTTTACACTGCCAATTTCCAAATAATGAACAAAAGCTGTGGGGGAAGTGTAAGAAGATGATCTGTCAATATTTTATCTTATTGTTCTAACGCCTTAAATATGTTAAACAGAAAAACTTCTTTCTGGTTAAGTATTATTGAGGTATGTACCATAATTTACCTCAGGTAATGAAAAAAAAATAAATTTTAATGACAAGACACTGATGACTTGTGTATATAAATATCTCGCCACATGTCTTGCAAAACTCTGTAACAATTTACCATTAATGCACACATCTAATTAAACCAGCTGGTGGCACTCTTGTGCCGCTAGTCTTTTAATTTGATGTGACAGTTGAGAAACACTACAAAAATCGTTTTTAAAAGCCCCCTTTTGTCCCTAAAAAACAAAATAAAATGAGGGAAACTGAGTAAGCAGTGCCCAATATAGAGTTCTATGCTGAAAAACTGTTGAAAAGATAACCCTTTTAGGTTTCAATTCAACCGCATTAGTATGCTAATTTTTTTAGACTCCAACTCAAAGAATTAGAATCCACTATTTTCAAAAGAAAACACAATAATTAAAAAACAATTTAAACATATTTTTAGATTTTTTCTTAAAGGGGAAAAACAAT
The DNA here is from genome assembly GCA_013396935.1 of Baryphthengus martii. Taxonomy (NCBI): domain Eukaryota; kingdom Metazoa; phylum Chordata; class Aves; order Coraciiformes; family Momotidae; genus Baryphthengus; species Baryphthengus martii. The sequence goes on from VWZK01004326.1 coordinate 254,517, forward strand.
GGTGAAGGAGAACTTAAATTTTTCTTTGCAAACTCTTTGAGATGATTTTTTCATGTAGAAATTGTAAGAGTACACAACATAAAATGAATAACTAATTTAAACAAAGCATTTTTTGCTTTCTTCTGCAATGGGGGTTACCTAGTCTCAAGAAAAGGAGTCTCAGAGGAGAGCCCTTATTGCTCTCTACAGCTACCCAAAAGGAGGTTGTAGAGAGGTAGAGGTCAGTCTCTTCCAAGCAACAAGCTGCAGCACAAGAGGAAACAGCCTTGAATCACACCAGAAGAGGTTTAGATTGGGCAGTAGGAAAAATTTCTTCACAGAAAGGTTTGTAAAGCACTGGAACAGGATGCCCAGGGAAGTGGTTGAGTCACCCTCCCTAGAGGTATTTCAAAGATCTGTAGCTTACGGACATGCTTCAGCGGTGGACTTGGTTATGTTAGGCTATTGGTTGGACTGGATTAAAGGTCTTTTCCAACCTGAATGATTCTATGACTGCCAAGAGCAACCATGCTTTAGAAAAAAAGTTACATGTATTTTAAGTAGCCTTGCCCAATTAATACCTAGAAAACAGGCAATGATCAACTCAGTATGCAGCTTAAAGAAAACTAAAAATCTTGATTGTAATGGTATACATGGTCACCTTACTGCACTGTTGGGATATTAATGAATTAAACTCAAGTCAATAATGTAATTTTTATGTGCAGGCAAATTGATACAACTATTGACAAACAGAAGCCATATAAAGATGTCATAATAACTTACACGAGCCAATTCAGCTTCCTCTCCTGGAAAGTTAATGGGATGCTTGGACTGATTGATGGAATATCCCATTAAAACAATAAAAATGAAGGAAAATGCGGAGGGAAGGGTGCAAAAGGGAAGGAGAGGAACCGGGGGGAGGAGAAAGAAAGGTTAAATTATCACTCAGAAGATGCAAGGAAGAAATAGTGAACTAACACTGAACAAAAGATTGGCCAAGTTTGAGAATGCTTGGGTCCATGGTAGGACCATGCCTTCTTTAAGTTGCAATGCTTGGCTGCTCCAGAGCATATTGAAGCCAGACACAGGAAGCAAGAATCTGAAGCTATTAGATCAGCTCTGTGCTCCCAAATGGCCAACACTCCTCCTGGAACTCGTGCAGATATTTCACTGCAGCCAACTGGAATTTCCTAACTCTATGTGTTCAAGTTCACAAGTTGTTGTTTTGTTGGTTTTTTTGAAGAGAAATATTAATTCACAGCAAGTATTTCTTAACTATTAAGGATGCTTATAACTTTATACCAGTTTTGACAGTTACAGTGTAAGCCTATAGAAATTCAATTTAATTTGAAAAGTTCACAGACATGTTTCTTAAACTGCTGCAGCATATGCATGAGGTACACTATTCTCTAGCTCGTACACCTCATACACAGCTGGGGAGTTACAAGTCACAGATCTACCCTTTTGGTTAATTGCAGGTAAGCCTTATGAAGAAAATTAAGCCTGTGTTCATAAGGCAAACCAGTCATGTGGCTGGTCTAAAATCTTGAATAACTTTTACAAAGATGAGACTGGTAAATATTCAACATGAGAAAATGTACCCAAGGCTGTAAATTTAGTTAACTAAAAATGAAGACTTTGCAGAAAATGAAGTCTCAGTTTTTGAGTTCAAACTCCTTTACAAACCTGGTAAGTCCTAGTTTTCATCCTTTACGTTAGAAGTACATGCAGCTGAAGGAAATGGTATAAATTCTTTTCTTCTCTTAAAAGAGTTTAATGTTCCAGAATCGGCTGCTGTGTTCTGAATTTTTGTCATCTGTTCCAAATTTGATTTTTGGCAACTTGAAGTAAGGACAAACAAGTAATCTGGGGCTAATTTCCTACAGATGTAGTATTTTTCTTCCCTAATCTAATTAGATTTTGCAGAAAAAGTAAAGGAATGTGCCTTGGTTTTAAGTGAACTGGTGTGTCTACAAAGAAATTGGCTGGTTTAAAAGCTCCATTAATTAATCAAAACTTGTAGAGTGATATCTTTGCTGGAAACTGCAACCAAAGCATACAACTCCCTGCAGTGCTTTTGACAAAATCTGGCAACATTATAAGCCAAGAATTCTCATTTCTCAACTGGGGTCCAGTGGCTTGGACCAAGATTGCTTCTTCCAAGAGGTAGGTTGGCCTAGATTTATTTGGTCATTGATCTGTGGTATTTTGTCCCTTGCAGACAAATCTAGTAAGAGTTCCAGCCTCTGAGCTTGTCTCTATCAATGATGTAATTTTTTTCATCTATGAATCCTATCATAAACACGGTGCTGTGGAACTAGCCATGAAAGCAGTGAGATTTATTTAAAATGTGGTTATTTACACAGTACCCACCTAAAACTGTCTTCTACAACTGATGAAGTCTTTGACAGCAACTTCAATTGATGAAAAGAGGCAGGAGGGGAAGCGGAAAGGATAAAAAAGGTCACTGGACTGCAGATAGCTTCCATCAGTAACAGCAGCTGTTCTGCTGTTAGCATTCCTAATCAAAACAGCACATGTACGAACACACAGAGAAGTCTAACCATTTTCCGAGGGTACCAGCTCAGCTGACTGCCACTGTCACCAGCTCACATTCTTATCTTGTATTAGGCAAGAGTTCACTGCAGCTGGAAAGGGAAGGCTGATGAACCTTGAACCATATGCCTTCATCTTAAAAAGTCAGAACAGCTGGAGAATACAAACCAGCAAGTGTTTGGTACCTCCAGAAGAACACAACGGAGCAAAGGCCAAGCACGCTGCAGGCAAATTCTAACTGATACACTATGACGTTGCTGGAGACGGTCATCTCACTGCTGCCACATGCAAGGGGCTACCAGGAAAGTTTCTCAACGCAGGTAAATGTATTTAGGATAGAAAAGTTTGAGTCGTTCCTCTGCTTGTCCACAAAACACTCTCTAACATCACAGAATAACCAGAAAGTAGAGCATTTCAGGCATAAACAATGCCTTTAGCGTTCATACCTAAGATAACAAAATATACCATAACTGTAATTTTTCTGTTGGTGCCAGCTTTGTCAGCCAACTGTGTCAAACAAGACACATATCATACTGTACATTTCCATTTTCCTTCTTGATCAGTGTAAGGCAAAGTCGACAGGCAACCTCAGAAGATAAATATATTCTTCCATGTTTTATGGTTTCTGCTGCACTTTAATTAGCAAGCTCCTACGTGGAAAAAAGTTACATGGTAAATTTTAAATTTGTGGCTATGAAATATATCAGATACACTTATCAGAGAACCAAGAATTACCAATACAAGGATAATGTTTAGGTTCTCATTTCCCTTTCAGTTATTTTAAATACATATACTACAATTTTTAAAGCCTACCATTCCATGCATGTGTAGCAATTTAAACTTCCCTTGGATTCCAATTCAAAACTGTTACCAAAAAGCCCCAATAATCCCTTCCCATCATTTGCTTTGCAGATTTCATAAGTATAATGTGAAAAAAAAATTAGGTGCTAGTTTTGCAGGTATTGGGTAGAGTGTATTAGTAATCTTTGGGTTCTAGTCCATCATATGACAAAAAAATGGTTTACTGTCATACAAAAACTTCATGATGAATAACCAGGCACATTTGATTACCAAAATACATAAGCATTGTTTCAATTTCATAAACTAATATATCTCAGAGGATGTTTTGAAAGGCTCCAAAAATCTGGCAAGTGAAGAGTCATTTTACATGTATTTCAAGAACATTTGAAAACTAGACGACTCACACTTCTTATGCCAACAAAACTGGAAGCCAAGATAATAGATATGCAATAGTTTCCTTTACTGTTGACACATTAAAACACATCTTGTGACTAATAATTGGAAAAAAAAAAGAAAGAGGAAGAGATGGTCTAATTGAGTTTCAAATTAAGTCTTTCCATTGGCTATTTTCAGCTTAGGAAAAGGATAACTGGAAACACTCCAGAATATTTTGCATACAAAACTAAGGACCAGCAGAAAATAAAATTATTTTCATTTTATTTAAGAGTCTTTAGAAGAAACACAAAACAAACTTCTGTCACGCCTTCTTTATTGCACATCTAAGACTACTCACAGATTGAGAGCACCCTCAGTAAGTTTGTAAACATCAAGTTAGGTAGGAGTGTTGATCAGCTTGAGGGTAGGGATGCTCTACAGAGGGATCTGGACAGGCTGGATCAATGGGCCAAAGCCAATGGTATGAGGTTCAACAAGGCCAAGTGCCGGGTCCTGCACTTGGGCCACAACAACCCCAGGCAGTGCTACAGGCTTGGGGAAGAGAGGCTGGAAAGCTGCTCAGTGGAAAAGGACCTGGGGGTGTTAGTTGATAGTCAGCTGAATATGAGCCAGCAGTGTGCCCAGGTGGCCAAGGAGGCCAACAGCATCCTGGCTTGTATCAGAAACAGTGTGGCCAGTAGGACTAGGGAAGTGATTGCACCTCTCTACATAGCACTATGGAGGCTATACTTCGAATACCGTATTCAGTTTTGAGTCCCACACTCCAAGAAAGAAATTGAGATGCTGGAGCGTGTTGAAAGAACAGCAATCAAGCAGGTGAAGGGTCTACAGAATGAGTGCTATGAGGAATGGCTGAGGGAAGTGGAGTTCTTTAGCCTGAAGAAAAGGAGGCTCAAGGGAGACCTTATTGCTCTCTACAACTACCCAAAAGGAGGTTGTAGTCAAGTGGGGCTCAGTCTCTTTTCCCAAGCAACAAGCTGTAGGACAAGAGAAAATGGCCTCAAGTTGCACCAGGGGAGGTTTAAATTCGGCATTAGGAAAAATTTCTTCATGGAAACAGTTGTAAAACTCTAGAACAGGCTGCCCAGGGAAGTGCTTGAGTCACCATCACTGGAGGTGTTTAAAAGACCTGTTGCTCAGGGACATGGTTTAGCGGTGACCTGGCAGTGCTGGGTTAATGGTTGGACTTGATGATCTCGAAGTCTCTTCCAAACAAAATGATTTTATGATACTCTCACAAATCAAAGACTAACAGCCTTTACATCTGCTAACCACACAAAACATGGAACATAAGAAAAACTACTCAAACCTCAAGCTTCCAAAACACAAGAGCCAATAATGCTCTTTTCCTCCAGGAGCTAAAAAAGACTACAACTGTTCCTTAAATCACTTACAAATAATATGTGAAGTTCAGCAATCCAACTCTATTTTAAGACACTGTTGCCTAGCCAAAGACTACATATATTACGGGTTGACTTCTGTGTGTACAGAAACAGTTAACTGCATTTTCATACAATGTAACATCTAGTAATCACATCAAAGATTATTGCAAGTCATGTTTTGTGTGAGTAGAAAAGCTTCTGTGTCACGCCACTGCATAGCAACTATTATTTTAGTGACAACACATCCATATGAGAACCAAGAAAAATTGCTATGGAGCACAAACTTTGTCTTTCCTTATATCCATTTTAAACTTTGCACTTTATCCCACAGGAGTTATTGGCCAATAACGGTTTGTCTATGTGTGCTGAGCTTACGTCACAACCACTACAGTCATGTCCCAAAAGCTCCCTTGTTTTCCCCAAGAGAAACATTAAGGTTTACTCTATACTGCCTCCCTCTGCCAAGTGAAGAAAAGAACCTGTAGTTTTAATGCACTAGCAGTCAGCTCCCTGTCATGATTTTTCAGCTCTTATACATCAAGTCTAAAACTATAGTTAACTTAAGTAAAAGTGAATGAATGAATAAATAAAATCATGTAGCATTACCAACTGCTACATTATGCATTATCTTTGTATGTAAAGTCAGAATCTCTCAGCTGTGTAAACTGGGTTACAGACATAAAGAACTCCATCGTGTTGGGAGGGAAGGGGGGGTGACGCTGTAGTGTGCCAGACCAGATGGCAGACTTCAAACTTTTCTGCAACCTCTTCAACTGAGTATATGCAGGACAGTAACAATGCCAGTCCATGAATGGACCCTTTCACCGATCGGACATAACTAGCTACATCAGCAGGATCAACACAGTCCTCTATTCTCCCCCGGCTACTTTCTTCTCCTATTGCTCTAGCACAGCTCACTGAAAATAGAAACATTTTTTTTTGTGGCAGAAGGAGCGAAGGAAGAAGGGAAAAGATAATATGAGTGGGTGGAAGGGACAAGTTAGTCATAGTCATCACTTCCTCTACCTTTAACTCATGCTATTACATCACTGTTTCGGTCTACATTTAAGTAAAGTATTGCATACGCAGAAACCAAGATTTAAAGCGTTTGACACTCATTACACAACTAAAAGCACAGCAGACAAAACATAACCTACCAGTTTAAGGAAGAATGCTGTTCAAGTAAGAAAATAAGAACATAAGCTAAGACAGGCAACACTTAGTACCACCAAGACAAGATCTGGAGACTACAAAGCAAAAGTCTTTGAAAACATTAACACTCACAGCGTCCAAAGAGATTATGTTAAGAATTGTCAAGAAAGGAAGAAAATTAAACAAATCATGATAACAACTAATAAACCCAACATTTTAGACAATCTAGGAAATTCCAGTTAACTCTCCTGAAAGTGGCGTAGAGACATATGCAGAATGAGAACAACAAGGACGGTCCTGGACAACAGGACCACTGAGAGTTATCTGTCATGATGCTGATGTATCTTCAGCCCCAGGAAGTACCTACAGCACAGACTGTGAGGAGAAAGAGGAAGACAAGGACATTAAGATACCTGTCCAATTGCTCAGTCAAAGAGATTTGAATAATCCATTACCACCAATGGGTGCATTCCTGCTCTGCTTCCAGCCTCCAGTTTTTAACTACAATCTCTCTACTGCACATCAGCACCCAAGATCCCCCAAGTCTATGTAATTCACCCAAATGATGCAGAATGAGCCCCAGAATAAAAGTCGTAAGTTTTGGTGTGTTAAGTACTAGTGTCAAAGCTGGGACAAGGGAGGAGATGCGACAGTGTAAATAAAAGCATCAGGGAAGGAAGGATAAGAGGAAAAGGAAGTGACATGCTCCCAGTTCTGGTGGTTGTGGAACTGCAGCCTCTTTCCATGACAGCCGTTACTATTAGCAGTTAGAAAGTATAGTTCACTGTACATACCTTCAGTGGGCCAGTGCATGCCAGTTCTTTTATAGAACTTCCCTACATTTCCAGGTCAAAGACCTCTTAAATACACAGTAGAATTATTTTTTAAGATAGAATACTGAAGTTAATAACTGCAAAGCTTAATTTCCTTTTTCAGACAAGCATTTCCTGCTATCAAAACAGTCTTATGTTTTACTTAGTTTTATTGGAATCACAAGAGGAAGAGCATAACATTAACTTGTGGAAGAAAGGATGACTTTTTGAAGCACATATACTGCCTGGAGAGGACAGAAAGGATCGGTCAAAAGGGCAGAGCTGCCATGTCACTAACCTCTTTCATAAGAGCCATATCAGTAAAGAAAAATTTTAAAGGTCAGCTCAACTACAGACAGTCTCAAGCAAGACAGGCACAAAGAAAAGAGCTAACTTGAAACACTGTGTGAGAATAAAAAAATCTCAAAACAGATCTGTTATGGCCATGAAATAATAGCCTCTCCCACTTTCTGCATAAAATCTAGGTTGTTGGGTTTTTTCCCCATACAGGCACTAGCAGTTCTTCAAAAGTTGCTTCCTCAGAGGGATGTCCTCTACTACAAACAGCACCATTGAGTCAACTGTGTGAGTGGGAGGATAGAATTCAGCCCTACTAGGAAAACGTGTTTTGGTTCACCATCTAGCCATGAAGATTAATACACCCCGCAACAGGAGTTTTCAGACACTAAATGAATGAAAAAGAAAATAAACATTTTTTGGTACCTAATAGTTCTATTACGGAATCCTTGGATTTCTGGCCACCTATAAGATCCGTTTCATTTTAAAAATGCCACTACTGAATCTGTCACAAACTCCACACAAATATGATTGTCCCCTTTTCCATTCACTGGTGATGAGGGGGAAAAAAACCAACCCGCTTCACAGTAAAAAGTCCCATCCCATCCCAGTTTTAATACTGAATAGTTGAATATCACCCTCTGTAAAACTGGGGAAAATTTCTCGGAGTTGAAGGCCTTCCTCAGGCTACTGAAATTGAAAAGAACAAATAGAACAAAACTAAAGCAGCACTTTTACTAGAGTGCAGATCTTTCTGCTCTCAAGAGGCGAGCAGAATTTCGCTCTCAAATTACCAACACTTTCTGGTTACCTCCCTCAAAGGAATCATTCTTATCAACTTATCTGCCCAGAGAAACAATAGCCACATTCTTATGAGAAGCAATCACTGGGTTTACAAAGGCAGCTCTCACATGTCTTTGTGAGAAAAGCTTTTGAGGGTGATTTTGAGCCTTGCAGTTAGTGTCTAAGAGCTCAGGAGGTAACTGCAACACTTGCAGCAATGTAAATTAGCTTCCTGTGAAGAAAAAGTAACTTCTTGACCTCTGTCTCTTGATTCACTAACGTCAAAGTGCAGCAGGTAGTTTGTTGACTACTCAATGCCATGTGAAGAACTGAAAAATCTGGGGGACAAGAAGGGCAATCTTACTAGTGCCTCAAGCATAACACCTCTGAAGCAGGCTGAGCTCTGGAGGGAGACCTGCATAATTAACTGGATAAAACACCCTGCATTTTTAAAAAATAAGAAATGCAAAATTCAAGTTTTTCTTGTGCTATGCAAGTTATAGACGCACTTAATTCAAGTAAGTAATCTTTTTAACCTGAGGAAAGACAAAAATGCAATATTACCTATCTTTCTCCGTGTAAAAAAAAAAAAAGAAGAGAGATATTAGTATGAATAACAGAAGAGAGATCAAAAAAAACCAAAAACATGCTTTGTCATACTACAGAAAGAAAATGATTGACGAGCAAACAACAATATAATCAATGATTGTCACAGGCTGGCTCCAACACTTAGACATACAACAAAAATGCTAAGGTTTGCCTTTTAGCTTTTCAAAGAGAAGGACACATTTCTACCTACCTAGGTTTTGCTTCATACAGTATGCATCTCCAATAAAAATATGCTGAACAACTTTTTAAGCAAAAAGAAAGTTTACATGAACTTTCACTCATTCATTTCTCACCATTTCAAATAAAGATTTAAATCTACATGTGGCCTTGATGAGTTGATCATTAGACCAATAAGCCTGCACCATTCACTCTACATCAGATGAACTTCTGCTGCGTATTGGTAGAGCCGTGCTTTCAGCACAGCTCATTCAAATTAGTGTTAATTATTGATTAGAATAAACTCAGCTTGTTCGAGTTTTCTCACATAAAAGAGAAAATGTGTATTGACTTTTGAACAGGCCAGATTTTGGTTTCAGAGAATATTTCTACAAGACAGCTTCTGGTTTAAGTTATGTAGATTCACCGGAACATTTTCCCCATTTCCTCACACAAGTCACCAGCACTTTAAACGTTCCCCAAACTGGCTGCATTTTTACTGAAATTTTGTCTCTGATTAAGCAATGCCGAGGCATCAAAATCCCAAATGAATCTCTGCTATTGCTATATTCCAGCCCAGTTGTTGCTCTGTGGTGTGCATTGCTCTAAAGACTTCTCCCTATCATACATTAAATGAGCATATTAAGTAGCAGCAAATTACTGGTATAATGTAGCTCCAGACAGGCACTCAATATCTGAAACACATGGAGCGATTTATAAGTGTACTCTAACACGAATGTAGTCTTGTCAGCTGTGAACTCCTCAGATTTAAATTAAAAGCAATATATAATATATATAATATATATATGATATTTACTTAGAATAAAAACATTAAATATAAAACATTATAATCCATGACTGGTTTAGGAGGAGGAAGAGATGAGGGAAGTTCTTAAACAAAAAATAAATAGAAAAAAAAGGAAGTATACATTCTTTAAAAAGATTCCTTACAGACAGAAACAAAACCAGAGAAAGATGTAGCACACAGCGTGTGTAGTCCATGCAAAAGCAATCTCAATCTTTAATCAACCCCAGTGTACTGCAGATGTTTAGCTAGGAGTGTCAGCATAAGAAGGTGAGGGGGAAGTCTGAAGGAAAAAAAAAATCCAAATCTAAATCCTAAAACAATGACACTCTACCTCAGTGATTGGTTGCCCTTGTGATGTCAAGTCCAGTTCCTGAGGTCTCGTCACCTTATCAATATCCAAGGAGTCCATGCTGGAAGCTGCAGAGGTTATGCTGGAACGGGAGGAGTTACTGATTGAGCGCACCTCAGCATCACTCACTGTGCCAGCAGATGCTGTCCTCCTGTGCTGAGCAGTAACTACTGTTTTGGTGTCTTCTGCAACAGACTGTTGGGCTGCCTCATCCATGCTCAAAGAGGCCTTCTCTAACTGTGCAGTGATGTCATCCAAAGATACGTTGGCATGTGATGGTTTTGTCACCTTACCAGATGAGGAGGATAGTCCTTTCATGCTGCTGTGCTTAGCAGAAGGTCGGCTAGCAGGGGGTTTCTGAGCTTTGGATTCTGTGGCAAGGCGCTTCACTGCAGCATTGTTTGCTGAATGAGACCCAATGCTGCTGAGCTCCTGCTCTATGGAACAGAGATCAGCCATGAGGGCATCTAGATCCACCGTCTCCCCCTGATTCAGGGCTTCTGCAACAAACAAGAGTTTTCAGTATGGGCAGAGTTACTTCACTTGTCGGTGCAACGCTTCACTTTGTCTAATTTACCAGTTACAGTAGGGAGCAAAGGAAGCTGTACTTTCTTTTCCCATCTGTATTGCAAAATCCCTGCTAAATAGAAATTTATTTGCACTACTATTCTTGGCCAGTCTAAGAGCCACCAAAAAAACAGAAGTATTTAGGTTACATACATATGCCCATGGAAGAAATCTATGAAAAGTTTAAAACTCTATCCTGTGAACAAAATCTAAAAATACGTTTGCACAGTATCATGCCTTAGCTTTTCAAAGAAATGTAGGTGTTTTGCTACCCATTTTCTGCTAAAGCAATACAAGGTATGTGACACTGCTTTAAAAAAAAAAACACAACGAAATATTATACATGTACTCAATCCTTTAAGTTAAGGCTTCCGGTATTGCAACCAAAGGAAGCTATTTTAAGATAAGGAAAAACATTATTTTTGTTTAACTGAAAGTATTCTGCAGCTATATTCCTGCATCCTGTCCCACAAAGCAAGATGCTCGCCCTTCCCATTAATTCATTCTTTCAGGAGATTAAATCCAAGAATGTATATTTCTGTACAAACACTAGACTATAATTCTCAGATACTAGGTGCTGTAAAAGATACTGCTTTAGGGTACTCAAAATTCTGTGCCATCAGAAAGCAATGCCTTCAGCAAACAGGTTCTCACTTCAGCTAGAAGTGTATTTGAAATACTCATATTTTACAACATTCTCCTTTATAGCTGGAACAAGTTTTTTTCCTAAATATTTGAGGGGGTAAATAATTCAACAAACCATTCAAATTGTACATGGAGAAGCGATACGAGAAGTTGGCAAGATTGGTTTCCTGACGGAGAGGTGATCTCTTCACTGGTGCCACAGGCTTGTCTGTATCCAAACTCTGAAAATAACCAAAAAAAATGGGCAGAATAAAGTTTGACAAGGAACTGGATAAGCAAATCTTCAAGAAAAATGAAAATTAATTTCCTTTAAGATAATATTTTCAAAAACTCCTGGCATATTGAAAAAAATAAAGATATGTTTTTCAGGCTTTAGACAATTGGCTAAATTGAGACATTTTTCTCAAGAAGCCTTTCCTGTGAAAAAATGTTAAATTGTGAATGCAAACCCCCAGTTTGGTAAGATAATTTATTTTTTTTAGGACAACTAATATAGGTTAAAAAAGAGACGTCTTTCTAGCAATACATTGAATTGTTATATTTATGAAGGCTAATATGTGCATAATATGACAATAAATACCAGCATTTTTGTAAGTAGCAAGCAGTAGGACACTGTGACCCAGTTGGTGACACAAGAGGTACATGACATGGTCAGAAGCTGCTTCCCTGCAGTGCCAAGTGTTGCATGCTGTCACTGAGGCTCGACAGGCCTGAGCAGGGTTTGAATTGAAGCAATGCTTGTACTGATAAAGCTTTCCTGAAGATATGCTTGTCTGGAAGAAAAGCATCTTCTAGATCCACAGAACAAAGTTTCTCACCTGAGCTTTTTATTTCCGTCTTCCACACTTTTAGTCAAGTCTTTGTTGAAAACCAAATGCATTTTTTTTCTTCTAACATCTATTTTTGTTGACCTCCCTTCTCTCAGTTTGTCTTGAACTTAAAAAAAACCAACTCACAACACACTTTATTGGGAAGTCAGTCAGCACTTAATGAGAAGCCAGTGACACAGCCTTGCCTTCTGTCACGTGGAAAAAACCCCTCACTTCTACGACCTCAGATGGAGTTTACTTATTGTCTCATATAGAATAGCTGAAAAAAACCTATAAATAATAACAATTTTAAAAATATCTATCCATAACTCTAACTGGAGACAGAAGAGGCAAGTTAGGGCTCATTCCTTCAGACTAAATTCACAGACTGACACAAAACATGGCCTGTAAAGCAAATATATTCTGATTAAAAGCATCTAAAATGTGTTTTACTGCATTTAATAACAATAACAATAATTTCACATCCTTGGAAAGAAAGACACATATATATGATGTCACTTGAATCAGAGCATATTTTTAATAACACACTACGATGCAAAACTAGCAGTTCAGAGAACTGCTGAAAACTACAACAGCACCAAAAGCTTAGCTCTGAACTATCAGGAGAAAAAAGGTAAGATTTCCTTCATTTAACCTGCACCGTAGAGCAGGATAAATGTTAATGCACTCTACATCAGTGCCAAACACTGCTCGTGCATGCTGCAGATTTTGTGACTACATTTTATAATCCCGTTATTAGACCAAGAGTGAAAGAGGGGAAAGTGAATTCAAATGATCTCATGGGCATCTCAAAAATTACAAAGCTTTTAAAAAGCACTTCCATCTGGAAAGGATTCTGGGTCTTATTTTCAATCTCCCCAAAATAAACTTTTAGGAAACTAAAAAGGAAGTTAAAGTTCAAGGAACTCAAGGATACAAAAACAAAAAAAAATTTCCTACTGCTCTTAAGAGTCAGCTGATAAATAGCAACAAATGCTGAAACTAAAGGAGAATGCACTTTGGAGATCATTAGCTCTAATCACCCGCCTTTTTTGGGACTTTATTGGGACAGCTGTACCAAGACATGAGCACTTTCCAAACGAACTGAGACACAACTAACTGCATTAACTTGTTTATACAAAATCATATGAAGTCATTCAAACTTTTTGGGGAAATGTCATTTCTTAATAGTCATAAAAGTCAGAAGGGCAACTGTCAGGCTGTCTCGTAGACAGTGTTGTATAGTAACATATAAAGTGAGAAACAAATAATGTGGGTCCTCCCCTTAGATATCTGTTAGTAACTTGAAGAATTTTGCATGGATCAGCACACAAATTGAGGCATCACCATGAAGTCTGTATGTCAACAGTGTAGCTGTAAGCCCCAAGTAAAGTATGCTTGTACTTCTAGCCTGTCTAAGACCAAATAATTACCCATTGTGCTTCTCTGTGAAGATCCTCACTGAAAGTAATTTACAGAGCCCTGCTTATCATTAAAAATCCTTGATATGAAGGTAAAAAAAAAAATTACACAGATTTTTTTCATGTCCTCCATTCATCTCAAAAGGCAGTGTTCTTTATTGCCCTGCATGCACAAATTCAGAAAAAAAATTATTTTCTCATAGAGTACTATATCCACATTTAGATCTTGTAGGTAGAGATTTAAAAAGAAGGTAAGACATGAGCCTGAATTTGAAATGCTGTCACACGATTAGGTCAATTTTCCTTCAGTCTTTGGCATAAGGTGAAGATGAGAAAAGCTGTGTCATCTTTAGCTGTAGTACCTTTAGCAGCTTATGAGGTATCATATCCTTGCTTATGTCCATGTGACAACGAGGGAGAGGATGAAATACACTATTCAGGAGAGCTAAAAAAAACCATAGCAGTCATGGAGGAATGGCCTGTCTCCCCAGAAGTCTGGCATACCACGCAAAACGCAAGATCTGCTTGTGAAGGAGAGGAAAAGCACTAGGAAAAAGTACCAAAAGAAGACATCCTATGAGCTGCCTCTGATGCAGGAAGAGTACTCTAGAAAAACGGTGATTCCTCTAGAGCGTATCAGGGCACCTAAACATGTCATCAGTGACAACATTCACTGCTTCTTGTTCCTTATTGCTGCTCAGGTGCAACAAATAATGATGTCACAGCTGGACAATGTCCATCCATATGTTTGGAGATACAGCTTACCTCTAGATAGCTAAATTCGCTGTTTATATACATGAATACAAAATACCAGTTCCATGGCTGTCAGAAAGATTCCTATCCTTTGGGAAAGGTCAAACTAGCAGGTTGGGAAGGTCGAATTTACCAGCTTTGAGACGGGAAAACCAAGCCAATTTTGAAACCTTTAAAGAGTACTAAGCTGGTCACATTGTACAGTCTACCTTGCTGCAAGTGGCAGTGCTAAGTAGTTAGCATCCAACTGGAAACAAACATAAAATACTTCTATTAAAAAATTCTCCTGTGAGATGATTGAAAACTCCCTAACCTGTGTGAGTTTGTCCAGTTCCCCTAGCCAGGCTCCAAACATCTTGTCCAGATCCTGATCTTCCTTATCACTATCTTCTTCCGCACCATGGTCAAGTTCTTCATCTGATAATTGCTCCATCTGAGGGAAAAAAAAAAAAAGTTTGATACTCAAATTGTATCAGAAAAAAAGAAAATATCAAAAAGTAAGAAAATTGGTGTCAGCAATATTTCTGAAAAAGTATTCTGAAGTCAAAGCACATGTCTGTCCATAATCTTTGTAAAATGTATACGTTCACAGGTTGTTATCCTGCTGAGAAGTAAAGAGTTAATATGAAAGCTACAATAGATAATTACAAAGCCATTCTTGCAGCTCACTTCTGGCAAAACCATGCAGAAAAAGATGAAGAATAGAGTCCACAATATTTAATACACCATCAGAAATTATTTCATGCTAGCCTTGCACATGCATTGATTGCCAGCTATTGTTGGCAAAGTCTACTGACTTTACATTACAAAAATTCAACTCTTGTCCAAGGAATTTAGCTGACCACAGTTAAGCAACACCATTCAACCCACAGGAAGTGCAGTCTCACTGCACTGCAAATAGCTGACTCTACATATCTGTAAACAGAAATGTTAAACAGGCCACAGAGAATGCCAGCAATACATCTCATGAAACGCTTTAAATCTTGGACACTGTCCAGATCACTTCAGCAATACCGCACAATTTTTACTCAATAAAGATACTCCTCCCTGGAAGCGAAGAGTCACCATTACAGCTAACAGACTCTCCTTCATTCAATAAATTTGAGCGACGAAGATAAGGACGTCACCTTTGGAGAACGTTTATCTGTTACCACCTCAAAGGAAATTAATCTTTTGTTAAACAAGCCTCTATTCTCTTCCCCAAACATGTTCTCCAAGCCTCTTATAGGACAGTAAGACACAGGTGCCTTCCTGGCTACATCCACGCTGTTAAACCCAAGATCTGGTTCAGAATAAAAATCTACATACTTGAGGGGAAAACTACCCAGGCAACCATTTGCAAGTGATCAGGCACTATGGAAGACTAAATCCTAGAGATATGCTATAGAACGTCCAGAGAGACATGAAAACAGATCGACACCAAGAGCTACACAAAAAAAATTCACGGTGTTCTCTACAGCTTAATTTGGTCAAGCCATGGTCTATATAGTAATTCACTACAGAGCTTTCAGAAAGCATCAGTTTGCATTTCATAGATTTAAAAGCAAACTTTCTGAATGCCAGTCTTCAGGAAAAGGCACATTTTCATCTGAAACACATCACAGTGTTGCAGAGTTGAACTGATGAGATGAAAGATGATAAAGGTGATCTCAGAGAAAAACTGTTCAATCCATTTTTTTACTTCGTACGACAATAGTTCATGCAAAAAAACACCATGATTTAACTTGATTAAATAATAAGGGAACAGGAGACTTTAGAGGTGATCTATAATTCTGAGATCAGCAGAAGCCAACGTGTCCCACAAATGCAAGATACTGCCATCCAGCTGCTCTAGGCAAAGCTATTTCAGTCTCCTATTGAGATTTTACTTTTGTGGAAGAACACAACACAGCTGCTTATCTTAAAACGGGCAATAATATTAAAGCTAAGGATGGCATATTGCACTGAGTAGGTTAACACTGGACAGATTCAATTCACCATCTGAATTTCATTTCATCCAACACTTGTTTTGAGGTCTGTTAAGTACTTACAGCACTCCAGAGAAGGGAAGGAATCTCCACCTAAGAATAATGCTGAAATCCAAAAATTGCCAACAAGATGCTTAAGCAATACAGCTGTATTCTCCCACTAAGACTGTATCAGTTTTTATGTTCTGTAAATTAGGTGTGCCTCCCCCTGCAAGATTCCTCTCCACATTATCTGAAAGCCCTCCCACATACAGAAATTAAGACAGGAGAATAGCAGCAACTCATTCTGCCTGAACTTCTGCAAAACAAACAGAAGCTGGATTCCACTTTCACAGCCCTTCAAAGCTTTGCTTTATTACTCCTTAGGCTTCGACACGGATCAGAAATACTGTAAATTCAAGACAAAATACATTGTACTTAAGGTAACATGATCAAACTGCTGTAACAGTATTCACATTCAACAACAGTGCATTTCTCAATGTCTAGATACACTTGAAGTAAAGAATTTTTATTTGAAGACTAAGGGAAGCTATTAAAAGCATGCCTTAGGAAATATGGCCATGAACTGGCAAATCAAATAAATGGAAATCGTGATATAAACCAGACAGAGCTGGGTATTTACAGAACTTTACACTGCTAGCCTTTTCCTCTAAGCTAATCTTGCCACCTACTCTACAGTTCGATGGGACTTCTTTTGCAGTGCATTCTATGGCACTGTTCATAACTCATCTTTTCACTAAGAAAGAAGCTTGCTAGTTTTACTAATATTTCTGAGGACCTAAACAGTGGAAAGAGACCAGCATTTTTAATTTCCCATAAACTGTTGCTTTAGCTATTTTAACTAATATTTCTGAGGACCTAAACAGTGGAAAGAGACCAGCATTTTTAATTTCCCATAAACTGTTGCTTTAGCTATTTTAACTAATATTTCTGAGGACCTAAACAGTGGAAAGAGACCAGCATTTTTAATTTCCCATAAACTGTTGCTTTAGCTATTTTAACTTGGCATCAGAGACACTGTTTTAGTTCCAGTTACTCTGAAGACAGAATTAGCAGCCTAAAGAAAACTTTTACAAGTAAAGTACTGTTGTGTCAGCAAGTCTGGCACTAAACCCTGTAGTATTTGCCAACTCCCTGTAGTCCCCACCCAAGCTTCCTAACGTCAGCTGCATTTCCTATGAGCCTGTCAGCGTGCTTGCAAAAAGCACACAGAGGGTAGTGTCTCACTTAAGAAACAGCTAATATTAACTTGCTAGCTCTGTAAAAAAGGAGCTCTCTTAGCACAAGCTCCACTACTGAAAGGGGATATCCCAAAGAACATTAATTAAAGGATTAATTCAATAAATTAAGGCAGAGACCAAATGCTCAGGTAACAGTATCTAAACTTTGACATAAGTACTCAAAACAGTACCAACTCAAAAAGAGCCCACATTCCAATTAAAATTCTTGAAATTCTTTTTTTACAGCCATTTTCTTTCTCACTGTTGTTGATCATAGCAAATATGCACCATACTTTACCAAATCATGACCTAAATGGGAGTCATCAGACCTTTCTAAGGATATGACATTTTTATTTATAACAGGAAAGAAAAATGGCATACATTTAAGGTTGAGGATGGCGATGGTGGGGGGGTTTTGTGTGTGTTTTATTGGGTTTGGTTTGTCTGCTGGTGTTTGGGGTTTTTTTTAAGAAGTCATTTAGAACATCTTTACATCTACAAAATGGACAAAGAATTCCAGTGTAACACCATAAAGTAAGCCACTTAAATTCCTAAAGCATTTGCTGGGTAGCAGAGTTTAAGTAGCTGTTGCTTCTGCTTAGCTCATACCAGAGAAGGTGCCCAAGTAACTTTAGGATTCAAGTTATTTTTCAACATTTCACCTGCTATTCTGTTGAAGTGTATGTCAGAATAGAACTTAATGAAAATGAGCAGCATCATTCAGGAATACCTAGATAAAATAAGTTACAAGCATGGTACAGTCTTCCACATGCAAGTAAGGCTTCCTGCACTAAAGGGTGTTCTATATACTATTTTATTACCTACTATGAACTTCATCAGTTGACTTTATCTGTTTCAAATGCTATTTAAACAAGAAAACCCACAATCACTGCAAGTTAGCTGCCTAGTTTCCAAAAAACAGTTCATTAGGTTTGTTCACCTTTAAATGCATGAAGCACAACATTATAATGTTATTTTATGAAAAATTACTGAGGCTTTCATTAGAAGTCAGCAGTCATAACACTGAACCATAATCTACTATTTTGATTACACTGGAAGGAAAAAACCAACAACTTACCAACAATTTAGAACAAAAGCTACTTCTTATGCAAGCCATTGTAGCTTTTAGTATGTCATGACAAGCAGGAGATGATGTGATATCAAAACACATGAGGAAAGATGAAAAGCCCAAGAATAATGCTTCAAATATACCATTTTGAGATTTCAAAAAAAATGTGGAATTCTAAAACTAACAAATTGCTGTCATCAGAAAGTAACAGCTTTTGGACAGAAGTCAGAATCAAAAGTGTACTTAAAGTGTCTCTCACTGAGAAAACATTCAGCAGACTTGCACTTTGAGATGGTAGTTCCTACTTTAAATCAAATGAGTTAACTAAAATAGGAAATGTTATTATATTAAAAATATTTCCTTCTACTTAAAACATTGCACTGAAAAAAAAGTAGTTGTAGAAGAATCCAACTGTAGGATTTGTCTACACCACACTTAATTAATGATGGAAAGATTGTCAGAGAAACAAAAATAGAATTCCGAGTCCAACTGGAAATGCCAATGTGCTTAAAGGGTCAGTAAGAAGAATATGTTTATTCACTGTAATTTCAGAAGCACTGTAATAAGCATTTTGAACTGGACACGCTTAAGTATGTTCAAAGGCAACTGACAGCATAAAAGCCCAAAAAGAAAACAAACAATCTTTCTTCCAGGCAACTGACGCTTACACACTCAATCTTATTATTTAAACACAAGCTTATACAAGCTTACACTTGTTACTGAACTAAGGATTTTCTTTCTAAAAAAACTATGGAATTTGTTACAAATCTATTATAGTGATGAAGTGGGCAATGCACAAATATTCAAAACATCATCTGAACAAATAACTGGATTTCTGGATTTCAAAATCTAGCCTCAAGAGCTAGTAGCAAATATATAACGTACTCTGGCTATGGAGCTGTTTTGGAAATTACGGTTCTTCTTCCATTTGTGATCATTCATATGTCATTGTGCCAGTATCCATTTCAGTTCAAGAAGCTGTATATGACAGAGTGCTACAGTAACTCCCTGTACAAGAACATACGCATTGTGTGCACAAAAAAAAGTAATCAGCATAATCAGTGTTTTACCTCTAATAGTCATTTATCTGACTGCTTAGAGAAACAAAGTTACTTACAAAGAAAAAAAATTGAAATGCTTTCACAAAACTGACAGTCAAAGCTCACATCCATGTTTCTACAGACTTCCATGAAGTTCTGGTAAATAATGAAAGGTAGTTTTAGCAAACAAATTATTTGCTTCATATTAATATTCTGTCCAGATGCCAGGGACCAATCAAATTCAGCACGTTTTTCAGCAAAAAACTAAGAGTCTTACACTATAACTGAAACTAACCTTTCTCCTTTGAATGTAATAGTGCAGCACACTAAGCCAACAATACAGTGCAGATCATTTGCTTTAGTATTTCCATGTTCCTCTTTAATAAGCTTAAAATATTCTGAAATTATCTACTCCTGAAAAAGAGATTTGGAGGAGGATTAGAAAGTTATGGGAAATTCTTTGTGCATTATCCAGTGTTCTATAACCCAATTTACGTTAAAAGTAATCTAGATGAAAACCCGAACAAAAGAGCATTTGTTTTATTTCAGCTCCAAATAGCATAGGTACTAGCTGAATACATCCCAAGTCTCCGACAGCACACAGACATTCCAATACTTCTCAAATTCAAAAACTGAGGTACAAATCTGCCAGTCAAAAAATTCAAATTCAAAATATCCCAAATAAAAATCTTATGTCAAGTGAAAGCCTCCTTCAGTATACTATTTTGAGCCAATTCTGAGGTTTGTTTTTCCTTTCTTTAAACCACGCTTCAGGCAATGGTTTTCCAGGCCTGACGTCGTGTTCCATAACACAGTGAAATCACATCAAACGTCTGATAAAAGATACAGCTTTGGCCACTTCAGTAAAAGCAAACAGACCTTTTATAACTAATAACTTCATATTGTTCTGAAATTACTCAGGCGATAAATTTAATAGTTAAATTTCTGCATTTATGTATCATAAGACAGCATGTCTTAGCACATTTTAAAAACCAATAATGTCTGTGTACTCTTTTGTACCAGTTATATAGATAAAGTAATACAACTTTAAAATAGAAAAATATTGAAACCATGCCTTGCACACATGAAGAGATTCACGTACTCAGAACTACTGTGGGTGGCCTCTTGAGGTCCTGGACAGCAGTATCTGCCTGTCTCAATGTAAAATGTAAGGGAGAAAAACTTGCAGCTAGTTGCACATCAACAGACTGAAGATATTATTAGTAACTATGAATGTTTTATATACCTTAATGTATGTTCTTAACCACTGATCTCTGTGGTTAAGAGAAGGAATGTAAAGACCAGAGTTGTTTTCCATGTAAAGACCATGGAAAAGAAACCTTCATGTGTGAAAATCCATGTTTTGAATTGTGGACAGGCTAGAGTTTCAAGACAAGATCAATTAAAACTTGCTGAAATTAAGTTACTCAGTATTCAGCACGATTTCTGATGCTACTCCTAAAATTAAGCACGTGCCTGTACATGAACTTGCCTTTGCCTTTAGCTGTTTGTGTTTTAAACCCAAATAACCACCTTTGCACTAAGCTCTTGAAAATATTTTTATTTACATTATCTGTAAGTTTGTAATATAAATCTTTATAGTAATACATATGAACACATAACTTACATAAATTTTAGCAACTGCTAATAAAATAGTTGTTTGAAAAAACAACTAGAAGAAGAAAAAAAAGTCTTAATCAGATATCAGATGGTAACATCAAAGCAAACTGTCTCACTGTTCCTGGAATCCCCCAGGATTTCAGTGTGGTATACAGTAAATACAGGTTTTCTAAAACTCAATGCAGTTCATGAGAGCACTGTTACATCTTTCAGATCATAAGAGGCTGTTCAACAACTACCGCCAGAGATTCTAACCAGGAAAGTCAAACATACCACAGTTGCTACCAGGTCTTCCACAGATTCAGCACCAGATATTTGGAATGACAGCGTGTTAAGTAGGGATATGACACCACAGTTCTCTTCACAGACAATACAAATTTGGAAAAAATAAAGCTGTTTTTGTCTAGTAGGTAGAAACACAAAAACATAATTCTCCATATTCACACCCACTGCAGCTACTAACTCCCTTTGTATTTAACCAAAACTTGGACATGCAGAGCTCTAACTTCACTTGACAAAAAGGACCCACAATTTCCTGAAATAAACAAACCGAAGACACTAGAATGCTCACTTCACCTCCATTTCTAACAAACAGTGGGAAATACTTCTGATGAGCCACAGCAAAACTTCCCCAAAAATACTCACCTGCCCACCCCTTCGCTGTTTGGAAGTATGAAAAGAGAGGTAAAAATGCAAAGCGGATCCAGTAGAATTCTACCCTGTATTCTACAGAGTTAGTTTCTCATTATCGCTTAAGCTGGTTTTGTACTATCATTACTATTTATATTGACCCTAGTTTTCCATAATTTCAGCCTGAAATTTTAAATTAGTCTCAATAGGGTGACCCCTTGCTTCTCAAAGGCATTTAAGAGATCTTTCTTCCTGTAAGAGAGGAGACACACCAAAATTACTGAAGTGTCTACTGAAGAGTCTATCTAATTGCATCAAAAATTTGCACTGCTGAGAAGGCACACAGTAAAACCTTTATTCTCTCCAATATATTTCAGTGCCTGTCTCACATTTAGCCAAACAGATGTTGCCTTGAAAAGAAGGGGCTTTATCAATCATTGTGTCCCATTTCCTGAACCAAGATTCCAGCCAGAGTACCCAAGTGGACACTAAATTAATTCCCATAAAAAGAGCTTCCTAGATGACATCATGTCTCACAGCAGATTCTTTATGAAGACAACCTGAAGACAGCTTTACAAAACTGCTTAGCCAGAGATCATAAAAACAAAAGTTGCCTTAGCTAAAGTAATTTTCAAGAGGATGGTAAAATACAGGTGTTCTCTAAAACAATGACACTCACTAGTTGCAGAAGCCAACACCTTAGTTAAGACTAGAGAATTTTCAGAGTGAAAACAGAGTGAGATTATGAAAACTAGGAAAATGTATAGCTTTCAATCTATGCTAAAGTAAAGTTTGCTTTCAACAGGTAGAGATGTACTTTAAAACATACATTAGCTCCAGTTTTACAGAATCTTCGTTCTGTTGTTATTACAACACAAACACTATTGTGGCATCTCTTTCCATTCAGTTTTAGCTTTGGAATGACGGCCAAAAAGAGAACAACAAACATTAACAAGTTGATACAGAAAGAACAACTTACTTCATTAAACTTAATTCTGCAAGAAATGTATGTCTATAAATATTTTTTTTTACATAATTAATCTTTTTAAAATATTAGTAAGTAGACAGAGGATGTATTTTGTATTATAAATGAAAGAAAAATATCTTACAGAAGCTGCAATCTTAACAAAAGATAGTTAGAAATTCAAAACTTGTTTCATAGCCGAGTTAAGTTTTATTACACAATTTGAGAATGTACAAATTCAAAGCTCTAAGGGGGTTATTTATGCTTGAGTTCAGATAACATTTGTCTTGAACATGCTCATGACAGTATTTGAAGAGGACATACACAACCAGGTTAATTTGTCTTAGAGGGTTTAGATAAATTGCAAGTCTTGGTTGAGTAAGTGATCATTAAAAAGCACCTCTTTCTGAACCACCGAAGTGGTTAAGTGACTTGCACAATGACTCACAACAAGCTCTGTTATTTCAGTCCTGATTTTTTCTTTCAGAAGAATTCTTCCTACAAATCCTCCAGATTACACATTCTCCATGTTGCAGACCATTAAACCTTCTCCAGGTTGGAGGTTGATGGAGCCTCTACAATAAATGAAAAATAACTATGCAAAATAAGTTTCAGATGCCTCTAAGAGGTGATTCTTGGTTCTTACAGCTTAGGACAAAGAAAAGCCCTCAGATGTTTTTTGACAATTTGATCCGAGGGATAGAGGTGGAACAGATTTCAGCCAACTCTAGCCTCTCGTTTGAGTGCATGGCCAGACAATGAAAACATCTCAGAACAAGGATTCTCCACCTCAGACCACTGGGGTCCATGCTTTGCTTTCCCAATTCTAGCTACAGCCACACATTTCAGTAAAACATAACACTCCTAAATTTTTCACTAATTGTGGAAGGAGGTGGGGGAGGCAGAAGGGAGAGAGGGAGATGTGCAACACCATAGGGAGAAGACAAACATTCCTGATCACAGCAGGCAACTCACTTAAGTCCTGAAGCATGATTCTCAATTCAACTACAGTTATTATCCTGATACACATCTGCAAATGATGTAAGTACACTGAGGGCAATTTAGCCAATCCTTTTGGCCCCAGAGTACACAAAGGAAGTGGATAAGATATCCAGAAGTGTGCATCTCATAATGACATGGTAGACTGACACATCCGTCAGCCTGAAGTTCCGCTAAAGCTTATAAAAAACCTGTAGAAAATGAAATGAAGAACTTCAGTGTCTGAACTTCCATGAAAACTTCCCAAGGGCTTAATGATTCGAGTAAAAATGAAAGCCGTTAGCATCTTTGTACGCACAGGAAGGAAGGAAGGGAAAGAAAAGAAGATTTACATTTTCCACTTTCCAGATAAGGGCCAAGAGAAGGGATACAAGGCAAACTGTTGATGATTTGGGAAGACAGAACAAGTCAAAGTGCTTACATCCATAAGTGTACCTTCAATAACATTCTCCGTGTAACAACAGAACATAAAATCTGACTAAAAAAAGCACAGAAACATGCATGTATTTTACATGTTGACTGATTTATAATAGGAGAAAAAAAATAATCAAAAGAAAGCAGTAATACACAACAAAATCAGGCTGTCTTATTCTGCAGGAAACCTGTATGACAGCCTTTAAAAAGAAGAATTCAACTGAGACATGAGCAAAGCAACTTCTTGTAATTCAGATCTACGTTCTTTCTCAGGCAGTATACAGCTCCATTCTTGTCCTTGCTGTTAAAAATGCAGGTTGCATTACCTATTCTATTTGCAGGCAATGCAAAAAGAGGTACTTCCACGTCAGTGCCACTGGTAAGGAAAGCTAACGAAGAGGAAACTTCTTAATTCAGGCTCAGCAGGCGATCCCAAGATGCATGAAACTGCACAAAGGGATGTGCACTCTGTAGGAGGGAATGTCTCAAATAATACAAGAGAGACAGCAGGAAAGAATGGCTTCCTATACATCCATAGTTAAACTTAATGGGCTCTCAAAACCACGTGTCAACTGCATTTAAAGGAATACACTTTTCTAGCAACGCTGAACTAATCACTGATTTAATAATGTAACAGAAGCAGGTGAGACCAGCCTGTGCACAGGTGCTGCACACTCAAGCCATTCTGGCTGCTCCCTGAATGAATAATTCCACAGGTAC
This sequence comes from Baryphthengus martii, assembly GCA_013396935.1. NCBI lineage: Eukaryota > Metazoa > Chordata > Aves > Coraciiformes > Momotidae > Baryphthengus > Baryphthengus martii. The sequence continues at coordinate 279,435 of VWZK01004326.1, forward strand.
CCAATCTACCGCATTCCAGAAAAGCACTAGAAGGCATGACGTAAATTCATTTTTTATGAGCTTACTTGCTTCTTGCAACTTTATCCATTCCAGAAAAGATGATATAATCTGTCTTCGCAATCAGCACACTAAGAACAGCAATGAATTCTGTTATAGTATTTAGCCTTATGCATAGATCCCAGGAAATATTCAAAAATTCTTGTAGCTGTGGCACAGTAATAACAATCATCAGGTTAACAGCAGAACTTTTAGGCTCACCCTGTACTTGAGAAGGGAAGAAGCACTTGCCTATCAATCACTATAAAATTCTAATTCCCTTACAGACCAGTCTGTTGTGCTTGTACAGAGTCTTCTTCCACTAGGAATAAATATTCAAAGAAATGAATTTTTACACATGTACTGGGCTGCCTTTCAACTATAAGAATGCAACATAAAGCAAGTAGCTGCCAACTACCTGTAAAAGCTGGACATGTTAACAGTGCTTATAGAAGATGTTATATAGGAAAGATCAAACCAACAAGGAGGAAGGAGGTGCAAGAAAGTCTTTTATGCCATAGGTAAAATTATAATGCAGGTGAGAGTATTTTCTCACAAGACTGAGCTACTCTATGCGTCAGTACAGTTAAAAACTAATTTTTGCTCAATGGACTCCCTGAAAGGTTAAAAATAACCATAATACCAATGCTCACTTAAGGCACTACTCCAGACACTGGTTATCTGTATAATGTGGGTACTATCTAGACTCAGAAGTTGCCAAATCCCTTTCAACAAGGACCTAGTGACAGCCTATAAACCATGGGTAAAAAAAAAAAAAAATATCAAAGAGTAGCGCTTTAGCTATGGTAAGTAAATAACAGTCGTCAAATGTTGCTTCTCATAAACTTTTGTATTGGGGCATATATTCTTTACACTAACTCAGTTGCAACAGGCTGGAAGGTGATTTAGGATTTCTGGTAGGAATTAAGATTACATTGTGAAGAGCTGCATTTCAGTACAGTGGGAACGACCATTTCCAGAAAAAAACACAACACAACAAGCAAACAAACAAACAATCCACACAGAAAACCAAAAAAAAACACACACAAAAAAACAAAACAAAGCAAAACAACAACAAAAATAAAAACAACTCAACACACAACTGTGTATTTTTCAGAAAACCCATAAATGAAAGTTTGATACACTTAAAGTACATAGGTGTTTCATTCTTGGTGTTTATGCGTCGATACATTTTGTTGTTTATAGTTAGCCATTACAAAGCAGCATAACTTTAAGAAACACTACTTAAAAAAGAAGTATTTAGAGGACAAGTAGGGAAATAGTCCTTTGGTTGAAATATTTTTAAAGAAGGAAGAAGTACATTCAACCTAGAAGGCACTTGGTTTAGTTTAAAACAACTAACAAACTGAGTGAAAGGCAGCACTGGCTTAAATGAAAAATTAAAATATCTAAACAACAGGCTATCCCAGCTCAATTTATTTTATATTTTCAGCCACTAGTAAGACTAGATTTAAGTATTTAAACTGGCAGTGAACTTTCATGCTTCAATTTCATTGTAAACTGCAAGCAGCAACACGAAATCCCTCTCTATTTCCATCACTCTTTTCATTATCAACCTCTGTACAGAAGGATGTGTGTCTGTTGAGGTGTGAGACAGATGAGGATAGCCACTGTGATGGATTAACACTCTTAAACCAAGAAGTCCACATAATAACTCAAACCAGTAACAGCAATTTGAGGTATAAAGCTATGAAATTTGTCGCATACTGCTAATAGGAATCTAAGCATTGCCTACTGTGCACTGACCTTAATCTCTAGTTTATAAACGTCCTAGAACTCTTAAAAGAAATTACATTAATTTTGTATACTTAAGATGTTCTCTAAAGATAGATGTTCATACTAAAAAGTTGCATTGCTTCAGTTTCTAAACAAATCTTGGCAGCAGAGAGCGAGGGAGGGAAGGTCTAAGTTCTGGCCTCTCCTCTCTGGGGAAAAGAAAAAAAAAAAAAGAAAACAAACCAAAAAAAAACTTAAAGCAAGAAAGCAGCCTGAACATAAAAAAAGTTTTGTTATGTCAAAGGTTAGATCAGCCTAAAACCCAGTTAAACACCAACTGATGCATACCAAAAGGACTTTATCTACAATTTAATCGTAGACATTAAGACCAAATGTAAATATTTAACACTGGATCCACGTTTTAAAGCACACATTCTTGAAAAAGTAAGAAAATCATCTTATATAGCAAAAAGGAATAAAAGGAAGTACAAATCATGCCACTGAGGAAGTGAACAAGAAATTTCTATACGGTAGAACAACCATGGAAGACAGGCCTGACAGCTGGGTCTTGTTAAAGAGGGACTTTAAACAGAAGGATTTAAATTCATGGGATTAGGCCAGCATTCCTAAGAAACACTGTTCAAATCCTAAACTGCAGAGGCCTTGTCTAAACAGCTCAGCACCTGAGTCACAAACAACTACTGTATATCTGCTGCCACCACGCTTAGTATCGTTGTGAATGGAACTTTTCTTGCACATGAAAACTAAAGACAGTAGAGTGCTTTGCTACTGCAACTGTGGGGAGAAAAAAAATATATCAAGTGAGTCAACAGACTCCATACTGCCACTCATGAACATACATTTCAAGACAGTTTAAAAAAAAAACAACTTTCTTGATTAAAACTAATCCCTCTCTAAACTTTTAAACTAATGAGTTTTTTTATTCAGCGAAAGATAATCCTAAGCAGGTGGCTGAGTGCAGCTATTCTACACATAGACATACATACACTGTGCATTATGTTTCACGCATTATATTTTACTTGGAAGTTCTCTCCCTCAGTATTCAATTATTCTTGTCTGTCATCTAAATCTGATGCTGTGACAAATTCATAAATCAAGGTAAAACAGATTGAGATGAGAAAAAAAAGACACCAGAGGCTGACGAAAGTAATTTTGAAGTTTACAAAAAGAAGTAATTTATGGCTAGTTTTAAAGCCAACTGAAAGTAACATGGGTACTTGTCTTCTATGTTGTTTTTGGTTGGTTGGGTTGGGTTTCTTTAATACAAAAAGTGAATGAGCCTTTTTAAACACCAAGGCTTCTTAGCAAGGGTCACACTGACTGAAAAGTACTGTCCAGTAGTCTCATTTCCATGCTAAGAAACACTGATTCAGACGGACAGGAATGAGATACACCATGGCATTCATTGGTCTGAGGGACAGATACTCTCCTATCATAACTGAATCACTAGCATCAAGAGTCCCTGTAGCTTTCAAGAAGTTCAGAATAGTACTCTAGAGGGTGGCTCACAGGCTTCACTACACAGCACTTTCGCACAGAATCCTCAGCAGCAAAATGCAGGACTATTTCTTTTGCTAGCAACTAGCTTTTGACTGCCATCCTTCCAGCAGCCACAGAGCCTCTCCCACATCACACTGGATTTATTTGGAACACGTTACTTAGTAAAAGTCATAGGTTAACTCAGCTTGTCTATTTCTCAAGATAGATAGGGGAATGACTTTCAAAATGATTCACAGGGACCATATTCATGTTGCTCAGGAAAAGTAAAGCTGGGAGCAGGCTGTATGATATGCTGAAGGTAGCAGATTATTTGTGCTTGCCCCTTCAGAATGAAATTCATCTACACACAGACACCAGGCTGTGCATACCCAACAGTTCCAATCACATAGGAAAGGAGGGGCTGCAGTACATGCTTCCTCCTTCCTTCCCACCCTCTCCTGGGATAAATATACTGCCTATCAGATGAAGAAGCTGAGCACCAAAATGTTAAGATACTTCCAATACCAAATCCTTCAGTTTGATCAGGAACATGTTACTGTGATAGGGGCAGCGTACCCCCTAGCTGCATAACTGCACGATAACTCATTCATCGAATACACTTACAACTATATCAGTTGGGTAAATCTACAAATGCTTATTTTTAGCAAAGTATTTCAGAAATTCAGGCAATTTATTATTGTTACTGGCAGTTAAAAGCTGCAGGATATGAAAAAAAAAAAAGAAAATCAACACATTTGAGATGGATGTTTTCTTTGCATTTGAAAAACGCTGACAACTGGCTCAGAAGCAACAAATTGTAAAGTTATCTTTCTCTCTATTCCAGAGCCAACTTTCTACAGTTCTTTCCAAAGGCTTTTTTTTGAAAAAATGTTTCTACGAGCTTTCCTGGTGTCTTTTTTTTTGTTTTTTTTTTTCTGTTTGGTTGGCTTTTTTAAGCTTCTGTTTCTACAGTTTAAAACAACTTTACACTAAAATTTGAGCCAGACTAATACCTCATTGCTGTCAAGAAAAGCAAGGACTCTCCTTTCCCTCCATCCACTAGTACTTTGCTCCAGAACATCACCAGGCCTGCTCAACCTACACCAACGGAAAACTCATTCAACACTCCAAACACCAAAATAATCTTTTTGCTGCATTAGCAAGCAGAAATAGATTACTCTTTGGCTGGACAAATACTAGAGCAAACACATTCTTTTGGGTTCATACCAGACAGCTGGGAGAAAGGACAAAGAAAAAAAAACAAGTGAGACCTCCTTTATGGCAGCAGCAAGTTCACCTGTAACAGGCTCAGCTGTGATTTGCAGCTCCACTTCTAGCTCACAGACCATACGACAAAAAATTCAAACACTTGACTTACATTCTTAAGTTCATAATAAACAGAAAAGGCTACCTTACCAACTAGTACAGAGAAAATTTCAAATGCTACCTACTGCAGGACATGTGCAAACACATATGTATGACACTGAAAACCAGTTACAGTACTACTGCATTTTCATTTATTTATGATTAAAATTAGATCAGTTTTACCAAATCAGTAAAATGACAAGTCTTAATACTTTATCTAAAAACACATTTAAAGCTTTTACTTTTCATTACAAGCTTTTAATGTGTCAGTACTTTTCAGAAATCAATTTAACCCTGAGAAAAGGCTACATTTAAATACAAGTTGGAACACTTTGGAGGAAAAAAAAATAAGAAGTAGAGCATTACCATCTATAAATACATTAATGATTCTGAATTCAGAAAACTTTCAGCACTGACTCTGTAGCACTGAGGCACAAAAATATGAAAACATATGCCCATGCCATTACAGGAGAGCTTTCAAATTACAGACTGAGTACAGAAATGGTGTTTTCCCTATTGCGCTTTTTCATTTAATGCTTACAAGCATTGGTCAGACATTTCTGGAAACTAAACAACTTACTTCACAAGCACAGGACCTTACATATGTCTGTGGAATTGGTGGTCTCAGTACCAGCCCAAAAGCAACACATGTAAGCATGTGTGTGCTTGTAAATATGTATATACATTTAATTTGAAATTATATTATTTATAAAACAATAAAAGACAACTATCTTGTCAATGTGAGTTATTGATTCACTAGAGCAGTCTGTAGGTATTTGTAACACTGAAACGTCTGTGTATGAGCAAAGGCACAGCTCTGCTAACAAATGCATCACAGAACTGATGACATACAAGGTACAAATGAGTATCTGTTGCAACATAAATTCCACTAGAGAGTAAAATCTGCAAGAAGTGGCTCACATTTTAACAAGCATGCATTTGTATCACAGTTTTTCCAAACTATCAGGAAGAAACAAGACAATAATTTCCTTGAAGGTAAACACTCCTTTGCTACAACGAAATGAAGAAATGGCATGAAGCTGCACCAGGGGAAGTTCAGACTGGACATCAGGGAAAGGTTCTTCACTGACAGGAAAGACAGTCTCCGGAAGAGTCTCCCTAGGGTCACAGCATCAAGCCTGCAGAATTCAAGGAGAGTCTAGATGATGCTCTTATGTCATATTAGTTTTAAGTAGTCCTGCAGGAAGCAGAAAATTGGGCCAGATGATCCTCATGGGTCTCTTCCAACTTGAGATAGTCATTCTATGACTATTTCAAGTGGGTACAGCTCCACCTGTGCAGTTTACTACCAATTCCATGAAGTTAAAGGCACTTCAGTTTTTCATTGTCTGAAGCACATATTAACTAGTTGATCTAGATTGCCTCTCCTGCCAGTGTAAGAAAGATTTTGTAGTCTTCGTACAAAAATTAAGCCATGACACACAAGTTCCCATTTGTTTCAAAGTTTGTACATGGCTTCATTCAAACAAATACACACGATCATCTGGCATCACCAGCATGCAGCTGACTGCCTCTGACTCTGCCGCGAGCAACGAGAAAGAGAAATGGAGTGACCAGCTTCAGGCACACAACAGAGCGCCCTTCCTTCTACATTCCTCCACAGTCTTCCAGACTACAGTATGTGCTTTATAAGCCATTACACGCTAATAATAACTACATCTGTGTTTTGGGGTTTTGTTGATTGGGTTTTTTTTTTTCAAAAACAAAAAAGATATGAGCATGAATAGTTAATGTCATACCACAGTATTTTTAGAAATGTCTATACTCAAATTATTTTGTAAGACCATTCAGACATACTTTAATACCTAAAAATCACTCAATCAATCAAAACTCCAAGCAAGGAATACTAAGGGCTCACAAAGTTTTATGCAATGACCACCTTTTATGTACCAGTGGCTACATGGACTGAGACTCCCTTTTTACAAGGAGTCACATGGAAAAGACAAAGAGTAATGGGTACACATTACTCCCAGGAAGATTCTAATTGGCCTTCAGAAGAAAATTTTTCACCATGAGAAAAATTAGACATTGGAATAATATCCTAAGGGAAGTGGTGGATCCCCCTACATTGGATAATTTTAAGACTCAGCTTGACAGGGTACTGGGCCATCTCATTTAAACTATATTATTTTTACATTGAAAGGTTGGACTAGATGATCCTTGAGCTCCCTTCCAACCTGGTATTCTATGATTCTATGAGATATCAACAGTGCTAAGCTAAGTCTGCAGTAACTCAGACAAAGTAAAAATTTTGTAATCTTCTCACATTGCCAGAGTCAAGACTACATAATTCCTCTGGAATTACACTTTTTAAATATCTTCTGCTAGACCTTTACTTAGTGTAAAGAGTACTTACAAGAATACTCTGCTGGAGATCCCTGAAAAGAACCCTAATTGTAACAGGAGATAATTTGTGGTTTTCAGAGTATAAAATGATCTTTCTCTTATGGTAAGATGAAGAGGGACCCTGTATTCTGTTTCCTGGAGAAGAAAGAATGACCGCTTCTCATTGTCCTTGTCCAGCACAGACACATCTCAGTAGCACATTCTCAAAGTCTCCCAAACTGAAATGGCATCTTGGAAACGTTTGGTTTTAACAGGTGTACAGAGCTCAGTACTCAAAGAAGGGTACCAGTCAACTAAACACTCAGTTGTGGCTATGGTTTATGATATTCTGCACAAAGAGATTGTTGATGCTGAAAGCAGTGTCTTTGTCTTTCTTCCCAAGATCTGACTCTAAAGGTAATCACGAAAAAGAGATACTGTATTTATTACCGATTTTTTTATCTAGCTGAAAACAAAACCCACAAACATCTAAAATCTTGATGTAAGCAACAGCTTGTCAAGAAACAAATGTTTCTGCCTCCTTTTGCCATCACATCTTAATATCAGAAGCCAAAGCTCATTCTTTCTTGAATTCAATGGAAAAACAGAAAACTTTGCAAGACTAACTTATAGATGACTTTTCTCAACAACTCAGGTATTTTTATTCCTTCATCTTTCTCTGCTACAAATGTAATGATACTATCAAAAATAATGTTTAAAGAAAAACAACACAACAGAAAAATACCATTTACAGATGCGTTATTTATCAACACGTACTACCTCATTTTTTTCCTACAGAACATAAAAATTCCTGTCCTCATATGAAAACAATTACACGAAATTTCTAAGCATTAAAAATTATTTAGAAAAACAGTGCTAAAAGTGAGCTTGTTGTGTAACACATACTGAATTTGCATCATGCTCAAAGAGCCATGCCCTTCTTAAGGCAAAATACTGCCTCAGTTTACATTATGACTATAGCCAGTCTCAGTTCCCTTCCAAAATAATTAATGCTGTGTCCACAAGGCTGATCACCAGTGCTGTCATTTCCTTCCAGTATAATTTGGAAAGCAGCAGGAAACATGGCTCACAACAAATGCAGGAATACCTGACATACACAAAACAGAACCTACTGCTCATCCTGAGTCCATTTCTGAAGTCTGACCACGTATGCTCTATTGCAACTTAAGCACAGTTAACTCCTCCCAGAATGAAGGGTACTCTGGTCAAGTATTCTCACAGATGAATAATTTTCTGGAATAAAACACCAGGAGAAACTCTTATTCTAGATATACATTCTTTTGGCAGGACTAGGAGAGGAGGTTATATCTAGTTCACAGAAAATCAGGTCACCCATTTGACAAGCAAATGCTTACAAACTTCAATATGCAGTTTGTATTCCATAGATATTCTCTCAATAGAAATTTGGAAGAGATTTATCACGAATTCTGCATACAGCTGGATTAATTATAAATGCAGGAGGAAGGAAGTTCATATTTACAGTCTTAGTCAAACAAAAAAAAGCCCCATATCACCTTAACAGCTGTGTAACAATTTGGCAAGCCTCAGAGTGAAGTTTTTTTCTGAATATCCATCCCAAAAGAACAATTATTTTTGTTTCCTCAAAAATATCTTCTTTAGTACAGAGGATTGAGTCAGACAAATAAAATACACAACACAAAACAAGAAGCGGAATGTGCACGACGACTATTTTTACTGATAAAAGCAGCTGTACTAAGTCAACCACAGCGTATAAGGAATGTCACTTCTGACACTAGAAATGGTAATCACTTGGGCCACATTCACATCATGTTAAGGACATGGGTTGGCAAGGAAGACTGATCTGCATTAATTTGCTGTGGCCAACATGAGACACAAAGCAGGACAAGTAGCTATTCAAAATGTAGGCGACAGAGACTAGTTTAAAAGCCACGTTACAATAAGTCTCTTAATTCATTAGCACCTCAATATCTAAAAGTGAAATAATTTCCTAGTTGTGTTCATAGTGCAATACACAAAGAAGTTTTTGCTGATGTACAAGTTCATGGATCATTCCATTAGCTTAAAGCCTCCTTTCCTGGGATTGCTAACAGAGAGGTGTGAATTGCCTGGAAGACTTTTCGTTTCATTACTTTTTTGGTAGAAAAGATTATTACACTTGAATCTTATCGCTCTATCTTAAGATGAATTAAATCAAAAAAGAAGCACCATGAAAGATTTACAATGAATCCTAAAAAAAAAAAAATCCACAACAAAATCATTTCATGGTTTTTACTGGTTTTCCATCTTCTTTCAGACCTTTAAATTCCCAGTCAAGTCTTGCTGGCAACTTCTTCCTATTATCTTTCCAAAGGATTTATAAAATTTTGTTGGTAGGAGCTACAGACTAGGGTACCTTAAAGGGCTTATTTGGGACAAATCAGAAGAGCTTTACAAGCCAAAAAAGGGAAATAGTTTTTGCAAAGTTAAAAATTTTATTCCACTGGGAGCTTTCTGCACATTCTCACTGCATCCCAGCACATCTTTGCAGTAAAGGTAGTTTATAATTACTAAAATATATAATTAAATTCCTTATGCATACTTATTTATGAATAACTTCTGTCAGGGTCCAGGTCCAGACTGTTGCATTTGATAGTGCCACCTATCTGTTTCCATCAGCAGGAAGGAATGAAATGGAGCTTCTTTGAAGGTCCTGAAATCTATACAGGTGATAGACTTCATTCATCTCCACCCTCCAGAACCAGAGATGTTATTCCATCTAAAAGATGAGGTAATGCATCCCTTACAATTAAATCACCACCATCACCACCTCTGCTTTTACTTTTTCTTTCTCCTTTTCACTCATAAGAAGCAGGTTAGAATACATACATACAGGTCAGGACATGTAGTCCTGTTCGTATCCATCACAGCAGATAATTCACTTAACAGAGGGATGAGTAGACCACATGGTCCTGTAGCTAGAAATGCAGCTCTTATGTCAAAGTATCCCCCGACATTAATCTCCCCGCTCCTTCTATTCAATACTAAAAGTAGATCTAAAACTGTAAAGAAACTGTTTGGTTCCTGACCACCAAAGCAAACAGGGAACTTCTTAAAAGCTAGAAAAACAGGGCAAGGTAGAACTCCAGCTTTTCAACTAGTACGACACATCAGTAAAACCAATATAATAAAATCTAATTTTAAAACGAGTAGTCTAACTTCAGTAAAACATTTTCAGAACACACTCAGTGCTTTTTGATTTTAAGCCTAGCATCCACAAACACTTTCATCAATGCTTTTTAGGAAGACTTCTAGCAATGTGACAGGGCTTACGCCAAACTAGACTTGAGATGAAAATGTTTCATGAGGAAAATGGATTTTCACGCTGTAGGCTGATAAAAGACAAGTTGGTTGGTTCTAGTCATAAATGATGGAAGTTAACTTTGGGCTTTTAAGATAAATAGAGGACATAACAAGAGTCCACCCTAAAACAGACAACTCATTTGAATCTTCATAGGACAGAGATGCACTGGGAGAGGAATAAGAGATTGCATTATGTTGTGACTCAGTGACTGAAAGGATTTGACATAATTCAAAGCAACAGTTTTAAACAGGTCAAATGACAACAAAACATTTAATACTAACAATAATAATAAAAAAACCCCAATACAACAACATCTGAGCTATATATCTAAGCTTAACAATCCCTGAGCATTTCTGCTGCATTCAATCTCTACATACTTTTGCATAAATTGGAATATCGAGAAGTTGATTGCCAAATTGATTTTGCAGACTGGTGTGGGACAAAAGTCAGACCTTAAATCAGGTCAAGGGCAATCCAAATATTTAATAAAGTACAAAAGAAAAGTTCAGATAAATCCTCTATGCTTGCTGACATCACTACGTAAAATATTTCAGATGTCACATCAAAAATAAAATAAATCTGGTTAACAATGTCTAAACATAGAAATCATCGACAAGCTCAATTCATAGGTCATGCTGTATAAGAATTAGATAAAAGATATTAACAAAGCAGTTTAATAATTATTTTTATTATTAATAAAATTATTTTTCATAAATTAGGCTTTTTCCACTGTCAAGTCCTGCAAAAGCCTTTAGAACTGCTGAAGTGACTCATTCCAATCGCTTCATTATGATACCGAAGACTTCTTAATGCAAAGCTCCCACATAAGTATAAACACATCATCACTCCACTCT
>VWZK01004326.1:290630-304226 GCA_013396935.1 Baryphthengus martii
CACATCATCACTCCACTCTCATAATCAAGTACTGAACGGAGCCAGAAGAAAAAGATTAAGAATAAACTATCTGCATGGTATAGCAGACAATCCAAGCAGTTTGTATATACGAAGTCAGAAAACACAAGTTTTTCCGACATAGATCTTCTGATTCTTTTTCCAAGAGGATGTAACAGCCGAAAGAATAAACTGTTAAAAAGTCAGTAAATATTAGACTTACAATAGTATATTTGGGATTGGACATTATACACGTACAAAACACAGTATATAATGTTAAACTTAATTTTACAAGTCAAAGACAGAAAGGAAAATCTCAAAAAGTTTTTCCTAAAAAAAACCAGAACCCCCAAAATTAAACAAAGCGACAAAGAAGAACAACAAAAGAGAACCATGAGACTCCTCATCCCTTTTGAAGTAAAGAAAAACAAACACAAAAAGTCCACCTTCTGTAGGAAAATGAAAAACAAATCCAGAAGTCAGTGGAGGAAAGTTGGGAAAGATTTCCACACACTGCTGTTGCTGCAGTGCTAAACATCACTGGTCCCATGGATCTAGGATGAATTCCTAGTACTCAATGCTATCATCTTCTAGCTGCAGCTGTATGAGGTCAGAACTTAGAACGGAAAAAAAATTCACTTTAATTTTATTTACAGTGCTATACTTTTTGCACACTTGCTCACAAAAAGCACTAGACGAGTATTATCAACATACTCCATTATTAAGAGTCCTCAAATAATTAAGTCTCAATAAATAAGTCTTCAGAACACTTTCACACAGAATACAGTCAGCTTTTGGGTTTGTTTTTTTTCTTTATTATTAAAGTCCTTGTATACAAGGTAGGTTTTAAACGGTGCTGGTGAAACTGAAGCAACTTCTGTTCTCACACAGCTGGATTTGGTATTCTGTTGAAAATGCTAGTTTTGCATTTGACAGAAATCCTGCAACACACTTTGAAGGATGATACATACAAATGGAATAAGTAAGGAAGCGATTACCTGGGCAATTTTCCCATCATATTGAAGGAAGTCGTACAAACAAGTTTTACTGAACTTGGAGAAAACTGAAGATAAGGGTCATGTCATTTTGCTCTCCTTTTATTGTTCAACAGTAATCTTAAAATCCTAACCTCACATTCTGATATTGCCTGGATAAGCAGCAGTGCAGCAAAAGCCTGATCAAGTTGCCATGAGTGAAAGCTAGTGTAACAACCACTCTTAGACTGTTCATCAAGGTGCACATGGAAATGTTAGTACAGAAACTAGCCCAAATTCATTATTTACTGGACAGTAGGTAGAAGAATCAGCAGTGAATGAGTCACCAACTAGGTGCTAGTATGCTAAAACACCAGTCGCAGCTGCTCTGTCAGAGCCACCAGTGTGGACCTTCACACTTATTAAGGGAACTGACTGGCTGTGGTCCCAAGGCAACGTTGCTGAGAATGACTACCAGGAATCCACGCCTGGCTGTTAGCACTATTTCTGTCACTGTCTCTATCCATTCAGTGCAGCCACTTACGAGACCTGGAGATGAAATAGCTCAATCACGAGCCAGTGTGCCTCACAGCATCATTAATGAAGAAATAACCATTAAAAAAATGGGATGAATTTGAAGTCCTTTTCTATTCCTGGTCTCAACTTTTCAGCTGGTGTCACTACCTTCTCTCAGAAGAAAACAATTAGGAGAGCAATACATCTGTGGAATCATTCACAGCCTTCTGTGCTATTATTCCTGATGATTTTTATCTTTTAAAATGCAATCAAGTCACAGAAAGCAAATTCTCAGGCCCCTTTTCAATTCTTGTGCATCATCTAAACAACTTCTCCCGGCTAAGAAGAATATGCACAAAGCACAGGACTAGCACAGCTAATCATGCTGTCCAGCCTCCTCCCATATGCATTTTGAGATGGGCAACACCGAGAACAATACTCCGTCTAGTTCTCAGTAGATAGAACATCTCCTGTGGGACAATTCTAGCTAACAAAACTTAAAAGCATGCATGCACACATAAGGCACGTACAGAAAGGAATTGGGCACAGTAAAAAGAATTTTTATACCTATCCAGTTTCAATCAGGGAGCATCTCAGAAGCAAACATTCCAAGACAAATACTCAAAAAGAGGAGGAGAGCACTACATATACAACCTTCAGAACTACTCTTTGTCTACAACTCAACCAGATAACTGGAAGAGCGCATAAAGAAAAAAACATCCATACAACAGGACAAAAAAAAAAAGTGTGGTTCAAAGATGACAAGAACAGCGTTTAATCCATAATATAATGCTTCCTCTGTGGCAGACCTAACATCTTCATTTTAAATGTCTTATTCCTCAAGACACTATAAAAGATCAGCAATACATAAAGGAAACAAATCAATTTCTTTTATGGAATGCAGAGTCATGGATATCATTTCAGTGCTTATCTTGTTCCTCTTTGGAAAGAAAAAAGAGCTAGTTAGAGATTTTTTAAACAAGATCTATAAAATATACTACGCATTGTGGCAAAAAAAAAGAAAGCTACATAGTTATTAACCTGTATTCCATTAAATACCAGGCTACTGCATGCACACCTAATGACATCATCACTGTTTACTAGATCATCACTATTTACTATTGTTGAAATGCAAGCCTCAAACCATATGTTCAAACCAGTTCCATGTAACTACATAGAGGATTCCTGATGCACACAGGGCCAGACTGTTGCCATCCCCCTGCCTCCCCGTGAAATGTTACTAATCATGCTATAGAAGCAAGCAGAACTTCAGAAATTACAGAAGAAATATTAAGTAAACTAAGGGCTTCTTTTACTGGACATTCAGTTCCTTCACAAAGCAGTGTTCTTTAAGGGGTGACACCATCACAGCACTAGTTATCCACAATGAATCATGTTGGGCAAAATTTTTTTCAAAGAAAATTCTAAGGGAATTAATAATCTAACATTTTAACTGGTTAACCATCTATGTAGTCCAAATTCTATTTTAAAAAATCCCAATTTCATATCCACTGTTTTGATCAATGACTGTCACTACACTCCAAAAAGTCTGATATTTTAGTCTGAGACTCTTGGAATAAATAGACATGGTAAAAGGTGGTGATTTAAGACGCATATTTTATATACCGTATCCAGACACAAAAAACATATTTAATCATACTACAAAAATTTTAAAAGCTCTACTTTTGAATAAGTTTTAGTCCCACATTTCTGTCAGTAATACTGCTAAAATACATGCTAAAATATCAACATTGTAAGGAAGGCAATCCAGCAAAAGTCATTTTAGGAATGAAGCAACAGCTGCTGAATTTATCAGTAGGCTAAGGCTTCTCAACTATAACGGCACATCGTAACATAGTGAAAGCACGCACAGTTGTAAACTCAAATATTTAAATCCATACTGGATGGCAAACAGAATGTAGACAACATAAGGTCAGCTGCAATTTTTGACATTTTTGTAAGAAAACAACTGGCCCTTTATCTTGCTTTTCAACTGACTCTAAAGTAGAAAAATATTTACGCAGCTTTAACTACAACAATGTACTACACAAGGTATATCAATATCTTGTAATATTTTATCTTGTTTCATCAGATCACATATATAAAAATGTTCTCAAAAGCTCAGAGCCTGTCAGAAGTCGTACTGAAGAGTATGCCAGACTAACCTTATCTCATAAAGCTAACAATGAGCATAAACACAGAAAACTGAAAAGTTCCATCCTAGTTTCAGGTGAGGTGTATCATAAATAGAGGAAGACCGGGTACCTTCAAGACTTGGGGGGGAGGAAAGGAGAGCTGGAATCCCAAGCTCAGAAGGCAGGGGTTTTATTATATTCTAAAAAAATTGAGAAACTAAAAGTCTTAGGAAGACTTTGCTTTAAAGCATATTCTCCTGTTTTACAAAAACTTCAGATCTATTTTATTATTGTTTTCGGGTTCACTTCTCCTTTCTCAAATGCTAATGCACCTTTTACTTTACAGTGTACAAAGATAAGACGTTGACCCAAGGTTACATTGTGCAGTGACATAACAAATAGTGTTGTCATCTTCAAAATAAGAAAGTATACATTTCACAAGAATTAGTGGAAAACATTAATCATCAAAAGGTACTAGATATGAGGAATCATTTTAGAAGTCACAGTTAATACAATAACATGCTTTATGTACTGCACTCAGAACAGTCTTTAGGCCAGAAAGCAAGCAACAGCAGTTTAAGTTCCGTTCAAACTTTGTGACAAATTATAGCAGACAGCTTGTACATTAAATCAAATCAATTTGTGTCAAATGACAATGTTTTTATTCCTATACTGCGTATTTTAAAGACCACACAAACCTAATGTACTTTTGAAGGATCTAGCCCAGAAAAAAAAACAAAACAAACAATGCGTAAAATCATTCCCCAAACTTTGGGCGTAACAGTCTATCGAAGATAACTCTCTACATGACATCTCTAAATACATTCATCTTTGTTCTCCTGAAGTACCCAGGTAGTTAAGCGACACCTATTTTCAAAAAGAGAGACGCCCAAGTTATCACATTTCAGAAATGAAACACCACTGAAGTTGAAAGTGCAATCTGAAAATAGTTTGTTTGCTCTACACTGGACTTTCAACCCCATAAAGCATGCTAGTCATTCCAGGAATATTCCATTCCACTTGATAAAAGATAATTTAAGATTTTTCATTACAAAGTAGCAATAACTAATTCCAAGGTGATTTTTTTTCTTTAAATTGTTGTTTTTGAGAACATTCTGAAGTTTTTGCACATATTCAAGCTGAACAGGAATAAATAATATCTAAATTAAAAGTTTCATTCAAGCTAACCACAAGCACTTGAGTCAGGGTTTTGAGGGATTTGGTTTCTATTTTATTTTTAACAAGAAAGTCTCCGATTTTCACTAACTTAAACAGAAAGCACTAAAGGTTAAACTGTATGCTGGACTATCAGCTGGAGTTTAGTTAACGCAAAGCAGACTTCCTAAAGACAATGTATGTTCCACTTTAAGAAGTATAATGGGAACATGTTGTTCCTCCTAAAAATTTCACTCATTTCCCTATTGCTTCACTTTTTTGCTCTGCCAGTAGCCAGAAGGGAAAACACAATTCGTGCTTTTCTACAAAGCTCTCATCCTTCCACATAATTGCTGAAAACGAGACTTCTCACTTCTGCTATGCTTCTTAGAAAGAATCTCAAAGATCTCTAATCCAGAACAACTGAACATTTCTTCAGGAAAATAATTCCTTTTGTTCCTCTTTGGGCACGAATTTATTGTTGGTACTCACAACAATCTGACAAATAGCCTTTCAGTTTCACAGAACTAATCGTATGATATCACCAAGTTACTTATTGATAGACATACTTGAGTAGAGGTGAAAAAAAGAGGATCTTCTGTTATCCAGCTTCAGGTAGAGTTTTTCTCCAGATCTGTAACATGCTTAGAGATGACCAAAGAAATTCTCAAGTTTTAGTTAGTGTTAGTACCTTCCAAAGTTACTACTGAGTGAAAAGCACTGGCTTTCCCCCCTCCTCTCACCAAATAAAATGCCACTGTTTAATAGATACAAATGCTTCTCTTAAGCCCTCAGACACAATCTGTTCACTAAAATCCAAATTGCTAGAAATACTGGTTGCTGACACACAGAGCAAACTTGCAGAATGCTTTTCTGGGAACAGCAATCACCCATGTTTCTATCAAAGCCACTCAGGGCTACATGTCCAAGTAAAAGGTCATTTTCTTAAATCATCTATTAAAGAGATAAGTGACAAGTTCCTTGGAGAACAGAGGTCTGTCATGCAATTTACTTTAAAGGCTCAGAACAATTTAAGGAGTTTATTCACTACAGATTTTTTTATTTTTTTTTTTAAATTCATTATACAGAACATATGTGTAAAAGGTCACCTGTGAAGATGAATGATTACAGACACCTGGGAAGTCCAAACTTGCAAGATTCCAAAAATTTTAAATGGTGCAACAAGATCACGGTGATACTTTTAGCAAGGAGAAAAGCAGGAAGTAAAATTATTAAGGATAAATAAAGAGAACTTGGAATGCTTAGCTTCTGGCATGGAATCAAAAATCCTACACAAGATGCCTCATCACTATATAGACACGAACTGGGCAAGTCAGGATGAAATCGAAAACAACCCCACACGAGAAGGGAACTGCCTAGGGACAGCCAACAGCACAATACCAAAGACTGAGGCTTTATTTTAGGTCCAGACACAATCCCATCAGTACTGTACCTTCCATAGAAAAATTGGGAAGAACTTCCCTGGGCAGCGAACATTGTCCTCACTTCTTAAGAGAGCTAGAGTAGATATGTCAGTTGTGTCACATAGGGTGTCTTATCCTTCTAGACACAGAGTTTCAGAGTTAACACAAATTTAAGAACTTTGGATCTTAACTTGTCTTCGTATATTCCCAGCCAACAATATAAGAAAATTTGAAGCAACGCTGTTAGTTATAATGAAATGGTTTCATATTTGTTAGAGTACTTTTCTCCCCATCTAATTCAGTATCTATGAACTATAACGAAGAGGAGTAACAAGCAATGAGCTTAGACACAAAGTAGAAAAAAAACACAGGATTAAAATTAAGGCAATTAGTAGGCAAGTACAGTATTTCTGCAAAACGAATAAGCTTCCCATGCCAATTTCACCTTTGGAAGATCATCATTAAGCTGCAAATTTCAGTTTCATTCATGATATGTTTGAAAACTTACTAGTTTCAATATTGAACTAGAATCGATCCCAGTTTTTTTTAACCAGATTGCTTAAATAAGTATAGATAATTTGTCATCCAGAGATGAAAACAAATTCATTTACAGAATCATGGCACAAACTATTTCCTACAACAGATTCTGAAACCCTGGATAGATGTGCTTAATACTCATGCAAATAGCAGCCTAGAAGAGAGTTTGCCTTTATTTTTTGAAAATGCTTTTACATTGTAGAGATAACAGAATATTTAATTTCACAAAATTATATAATCATGGTCTAGGAAGATGATACAAGTATGTAGTTTCTCATCCTCTCTCAACAGCTTCTCTAAGGTAGAAGCTTTCACTGAAACCACCCCTTCAATGTTAGTAATTGGGCATGCTGTGGATCACACTGTAAACTGGATTACAGATTTTACATGGATTAACTCTCACCAGTCTCTTCTTTTTAAGAGTATTTTTAACACACAACAGTCTAGTGATCACAAAAGCTAAGTAAGACCTAAGGATATTTCTCCCAGGAAAAGCATTTAAAAAAAAATTTTAAAAAAAAAGTTGTCTCTAATCTCAATTGTTTCACTTTTATTAATACTATTTCAGTAATGTATCTCCTAGAAAAAAAAGCAGAATGGAATACAGTTCTTGAGACTGGCTCAGCACTGTCAGAGGTGCAAACAGGTAGGAGTACAAGTGTGTCGCTATTCCAGATACAGCAAATACATCTATCTGTACAGATATTAATGACTGGAGAAAGTTATGAACAATGCATGGAGCAACTTTACTTCCTCCAAAGAACCTGCACATTTTAATTGCTAATGCTTTCTTCTATAGCATCTATAATGAAGTCTATCAACGACATCTCATCATGAAGAGATGGAAAATGGAAAGCCAGCAAGTGTGTACACAAGCTAGTTCCTTCTGAACATTTGTCTTCTCAAAAATGGTACATCACAAGGATAAACTCAGCAACTTCATGGAGTTAAATATAACAGTACTGCCACAAATCCACAAGCCCTTTGACAGAGAAGAAAATCTGTCAAACATAGCTTTAGTAGACTTTCTCACTGATTAAATCAATGAAATAGGCATTTTAGAGAGATATTTCATCAGAACACTCAGTTAAACAATTTCAAAGAAATCTAGAAACATTAAAATAAACACTAAATATATTTTTTCATCACTGATTGAAACAACACATTTGGGGCAAAACTGCCTTAGCACCATCTGTAAGTTCCAAAAAGAATGAAATTCCACACCAAAAACCCCTTTACAAATTCTGTGTTGTAAAGGTAGCATTTTTCACAGCATGCAGTAACTCACTTTACTTTTAATGTTGCACTTAAACAATTTTATGACGTATATTGAAGAGATTTAAACTGCAACTGTGGTATCAGAGTAAGAGTACAACCATTTGAGATGGGATTACTATCATCAACACTTGATACATATTTATTATTTGCACTTCTAACACTGTTTAATGACATCACCTTCAAAATCAGATTTTACAAGCAGATGAAGCAAATTTACCAATTATAGTTTCAGTAAGACTAGTAATTAAGTCTTCTGGACGCTTCTGAGAGCATTTTTCCTTTTACAATGACTAACTGGATTTCAGAAAATAAAGTAAAATCTTGTACAGCACAATCCTTGAAAAGTTTGCAGTACTTTCTCAAAAATCCTGCAGTTTTTCACAAGTCCCTGATACATAACGATAGGATAGTAGAAACAGAAACTAGTTGCTCAACAACTTTTAGTTGCAGGGAGGGAGCATGTTTATCTGGACTGTGTAACCAGGTTCAGACATTAAGACTATGATCATATAGAATGAACTACCTTTTCTGTGCTAAAGATGGCTGTTCTTAAAGCAGAAAAGTGTTAACAAATGACAGAAGTTGCATCAAGATGAAGTCTATCCATATATCACTGGAAAGCAACAAGCTCTACTTGAAGCTTTTCTTTAGGGGACAAATTACTGAACTGTTCCTTCCTACTGGAAGGGCCACCAAGGCAACAGTTGAAAAAAAACCAAAACAACTACAAGAAGTAATTGTATGGCACATCTCAAATCTAGACCACAGCACAGTTACACTTTTTTTTTTTTTTAATTTTTCTTTAACTCAATATTAAGGACACAAAGATATGCCTGAAATTCTATAGGTCCGACAGAGCAAATTTATAAATCTTTGGGGCAAGGGATGAACAAGATGAGGTAACCACAGCACTGGCAGTAGCAGAGGACCCTATGCCTGCCATAGACAGGGGACTTCAACTCTCACATGGGCAGAAGTTTCCGCCAGCGCCTATGCAACTGCTCCCAAAGCTTTCTGAAGGATAAAGCTATCAGAGAGGATGAAGGATGACAGTTAGCATCCCCTCAGCCTCTTTCTGTATATGGTTCATTAGCATAACTGTCCACTTCATGCATGCGTTGAAAGAAATTACCGCATTCTCTATTTAAATAAATTCTCCAAGACTTTTCCAGATGAAAACGCAATATTCACGCAAGTAATAAACTGATTAGAGCCAAGAAACTGTGAATGATATCACTTCTTCCTCCTGTTTCTTTCTAATGCTGATCTGCTATAAATCAGCTACTGTGCTGTAATAAACAGTAAGGTGTTTTGGATCCGTGCTTAACACAACTTAAGCAAAAGAAGACTCTGGTATGGTATATGAACACAACTTGCTATTCTAAATCCTTATATTGACCAAGTACTGACATCCTTACACAGTACAAGACCACTTCAACAGATGCCAGATACATTTATAAGAACAATACATTAACATTCCAATAAGTGATGGCATTTAAGATAATTTTCACACAAGATGAGAACAATCCTCATTCAGTTTACTATTTGCTCTCTGCAATATCAGTGCATTTTTATCAGCACCAAGTTGAGCTCTTGAATACTTTAAAATATTTACTCAAAAAAAGTAAATATAAGTCTTGCTGGTGTTTATAATAAATCCCTCCCTAGACTTGCTATAATATTTTGTATTAAAATTTTCATCTTACACACTGCTCTCTTAAAAAAAAAATACTAGAGGCAATGAAGAGTCAATCATCTTTCTGATTACATTAATTAAATTAATCTGATGAATTTCTGAGACTAGAAATTCAGTAGCAGGTAAATACCGTGTTCTGCAACAAAAAAGTCTTAAAACTATGTTTATAGAACCTTTGAAATTCCTCCAACCCCCTAGTCCTCTCCATAGAATTCAACTAACCAGAAAAAAAATAATTTTCCTAATATTTAACCTCAGGCCAGTTTCAGATTCTTGTGTACATTATCTTCCTCCATACATTTCCTAACTGAGTGGTAGCTCACAGAACAACACCTGTCAAGTGCTCTTCATTAACAGATGTACTAAAAAAGAGAAAGCAGTATTATTCTATGTAACATCTTACATTAAACACTTCAACTAAAACCCTTCCTAGCAAATAATTAAAATTACTACTTACGACAAAATAGAGAAGTGACATTAACTCGTTAAACGTCCAAAATATCAGCCAATGTATCCAAATCAGGTTGCCTAAAAAGTATGCTGCAGATGTTTTCCTTAGTCTTTATACCATTTTCAACTATGAGGATGATTATTAGCAACCCAAATTTTTACTTGCCTTCCTTTCTCCCAGGAACTGGTATGCTTAATTGGATAGTTATTACTATTACTAATTTCTAGTATTAACCTCTTGAAAATAATACGCCATTTTCCATGAACACAGTTTTTAAGTGATGATAACACTTTCAGATTAACAAGAAGAAACTGGAATCCCTTGCCAATCTGAAGAACAATTGTAACACGCAATTATAGTGCAAGTCTCTTCACCAGCATTCCCTAAACTTGTAGGCATTCCTAATGTCGGGGAGCATTCAACGTGTGCACTCACTCAAAATCTGTGACTGCTAATTACGATAGAAATACTTTTTGAATCCTTAAAATGACTTGCTCAATATGACAACTTTGTTTTTGTAAGTTACATTTCCTTAAACAAAATTAACATTCCACATAGAAATACATTAAACGTGACTACTCAGCAGCCTGCTGGACTGCCCATTTTTATAAGGCTTGTTTATCTGAGATTGAGTCAGCTGTAAATCAACGTACGTTTTCTTCCAGCAACTGCAGAGAAAGGGTGTGAAACATCACAAAACAGGTATCCACCAGTATTTGGTTTATTGTTGAGGTCCGATGTACAAGTTGGACATATTTGGCTTTGCTAATTGCCTGTAACAAATTCTAGATTTAACCAGTAGGGTCCTCAGTATGAACAGATGTTAATGTGAAGCTATTTCAGTTCTACTTGAAAATTCAGTAATAAAACTACTGTTCAACATAACAGAAAAGGTAGTGCGATTATTTTGCAACCTTTGGGCTCATTTGTAAGAGCCCAAGAGATCTGGATTTTTCTACTATTAAGAATGTGATCTAAATTACTTAATGGCTGGGAACTTCAGCACTATTCTTCTCAATATTTGCCAAACCGACTTAGTTACTCAGATTTAACTCTGTCCCAGTTTGATAGATTCCCTCCCCCCCCCCTCCAGTGGCTGAAAGACATTTAAAAAAAGTAGGCAAGTTGTACTACCAGTAAAGATCTGATTAATACTTCATATAGATGTTCAATTAGGAGCACAAAGAATTAACTATTTCTGGCTAGCTGATTTTATTAAAAATCTGGATGTTGAAGGATGAAATAAAGAAGCACATGTTCATATTCTTGCAAAAATCAAATAAAGCAGCAACACAAAAGCTTTACAACTGAAAAAAAAAATTCAGTGGTTTGAGGGAAGAGAGAAATGAGGCAATATCCATGTATTCTGACACTCAGAAGACGGAGACACTCTCGAAAAACAAAGACTCTTAAAATCAACCACGTTGAACCATTCCATACAGCAGTTACACAGCAATCTCATGCACTCCTTTAAACCAACAGGTGTTCTCTGTACCATGGCTTTCCTTATTAAGAAAGGAGCAGGCTGCAATATACAGAAGTTCAAAACCATTTAAGTCAACGCACCGCTCCTCTGGAAAAAACTATTTTAAATTCAAAGCTGAAGGCAGTAGTCTCAAGGAGATAGATTAAAGTTTTCATAAAATTTGTCAGTGTCCCTTTTCACATTATTTTTATATTACTTTGAGAGATTAACAGCTGGTAAATTACATTGCACTCCTGAACTGTGCCTTATCTCTTAGCGATACTTTACTCTCTGCCATCCCATACTGAACCAGAGAAGCAGTGGCAGAAGGACTCTTCATTGCATGTTGCACATGTCTGAAAAACAAGCCATTTTAAGGAAATATCTATCTGAAAAATGAAATCTGTAGGAGGGCAATAAACAAATTCCTAAGTGCCACTTACGCCGTTGTTCTTTGCTTTCTACGAAAGCAAAAAGCCCCCCTAACGTGGATTTATGTGAAGTACTTCAGGCATCACCCACTGATATGAAAAACCACCTACCAACTCAGGCACAGAAAAACAGTTCTATATTCCACTATTCACCACACCCACTCAAGAAGAATATCAGCATATTAAATATGGACATGGCTACATCTCTATACAACTTACACGTAAAGTATTCCTCTGCTACTGGAATTTATGACCTTTACTTTTATCCTTAAAGGTGACTTAGCAAGTGACTTTTCTATGCCTTTATTTGAATAGAAAACTTCTCAGCAGAGAAAAGCCGATTCAACAGACAATGAAATAGGAAGATTTGTACATATTATTTCAATAAATATCTAAATTCATTCATCAATAAACATGTTTATTTTTTTTTCTCTCAAAAGTCTTTTACAAGCTAATGTGTCCCTCTCTAGAGGGCAGGGGGGTGAGGGGAAAGAGATGAAAAGAGCTAATTTGTTTAAAATGGAGTGGGTGTGATTCTAGAGTCTCATGAAGCAGTCATTGCCCACTACTCCATCACATGAATAGCATGTAAAGATACTACCCCTGTGAAATCGTATACCTGTGCCAAAGCGAGTGTACCTGTACTCTTCCAGTAAAAGAGGAATTATACTACACATACTGCTGTTCATCCACTTCTGAATACCCATAATCAGGTAAAAACATAAAAAGCCTCGGAATACTAGTAAAAACGACAAAATGTTGAGACGCTGCTCAAACATGCAGGTGACTACTTTCTGCCACACAAGTTAAACCCAAATGAAATAAAACCTTCCAAAATGAACAGGTAAGTCATTGGCTTCTTAAAACAACCAGCAGTAATGCAAGAGAAACCTAAGTGTGCCAATAGGAACTGTACGTAGGTCATGTGACATTCCTGTATACAGACACTCCTCCTTTCCCTCCCACCATCAATGATTTTCCCCATGTAAAAAAAAATTATATACCACTCTCCCTATCTTCAGGAAAACCAATGCAGACATCAGCCCTGCTGGGAGGCTCTTCACAAGCCAGCCCGCTCTCAGTAAGTCGTACGGCTAAAAAGCCCAAATGATTTCAGGTCGGGTTTTTTAACAAAACATTGTAACGAACAATCTACAGTAATCGGGTTTTTTTCTGCACCAGGAAAGAGGATTTGAGCGTGTTTCGTCCCCCGGGTGTCACAGAGAGACTTGGCGATGCCTGTGCCGTGGACTCGACTGCCTGCAGCTCCACAGGGTGGAGACTCACCCAGGCTGACATTGTCTCGGTGCCACAGACTACATCCCTCGCGCATCCCCGGCTTACTCGCCAGGCTCTTCTGAGGCATGCCTTACACGGGGGAGAGCCGGCGAGGGAAACGCACAAAAACCCTCCACCAGTCATCGGCATTGCAAAGCCCGGTTTGAAAAAATCACCCGATGATGCTTGGGGCGTGGAGGAGCGCGGGACACAGACCGTGGGCCGTTAAATCCTCGCCCCTCTCACGCTCCTTCGCTCC
>VWZK01004326.1:304467-424368 GCA_013396935.1 Baryphthengus martii
GAGCGGGTCCGGCCGGGCGCCGGCCGTGCCCCAGGCAGCTTGCGGTGCCGAGCGCACGGTGCGGCTCCGTAGGCAGCTACAGGCGCTGGGGGACGTTACCCGCCCCGCGCCGAGATCCAAGGACTTCTGTAGGCGACGAATTTACCAACTCCTGGGAACGCTACCGAAACCCTCCGTCGTGGGTCCTGCGGAGGCGGCAGCGGCTGCCCTGGGCCGCCTCGGCCACCCTATGGCCCGGCTGGGAGTTCACCCCTATGCTCTTCCTACCGCAACTTCAAGGCCGAGATCACTTTTTTTTTAAATTATTTACGGAATGGGATGAAATGCTGGGTGTTACTGAAGTAACGCTGTGCGAGAGGAAATTCACTTAAATATAGTTTCTTGCGTGGGCTGCTGGGGAAGATGTCAGCGTGCTGGGGCTCCGTGATGTAGCACAAAAGGGATGACATTTCGTGCTGCCTTGCGTGAGGAGGGTACTTCTCCCCTTTGCTAGAACTGCGGTCGTACCGTGCCCGAACATAGGCATGTTCTACATCAGCTTTTATCTGTCGCTATGTGACAAGGAGGAAACTTCAGTCAGCTAAAGCACAGTATTTTCCATAAATGAGAAAATTATGCAAAATCATGCCAATCGTTTTGCGTCTGTAAATACTAATTTACCAACAAGGTTACAAGCTAGGTCAAAAGCAACATGAAGAGGCAGCTTTTAAAATACAATCTAGTACAAGGAGAAAAATATTTTTGTGTGTGCGTACAATTAAGACATTTTAAAGATGAAGTTCACACGTATAGCAAAGATTTGTTGCTATATATGTTATATAAGTTAGCCTTAGCATGTGATCACTTCCAAATTTTGGACAACGGAGTAAAATGTTGACAAGTAAAAATACCCCAGGCAAGCTGAAATCAAAGTTACGGATGCAGAACTATCAGACTGTTTCAACTACAGCTTTGAATTTCTTTTGTAAATTACCAATGTGGAATAAAAATACATGCGTTCACCACCAAGAGACTACAGTAGCCTTCTGGAGTTGCAAATAAAAAAAAAAATAATCCAACCGTTCAATATAATAGACCACTACTGCTACACTGCATCATAGTTTGTGGAAATGTTCCACAATTAATAAATGAGCTCACATTATTTAATAAAAGTACCTCAGTTTTCAGCGCTGTTCTGCACTTGCTGAATATCAGCAGTGAGAGTCAGCTGGTAATGACTATGAATCTGATCTTATCAGCAGGTTTAGACTGTGTCTCCAGGTTGTATTAATCCATACGTTCCTAATGGTCCTCCGTGACCCATGAGGGATTAGAATGACACCTCTACCAGAAGCAGACTCAAGACTCAGAGTAAGCACATTGAGTGCACGGGCAATACAGGGAGCAGTTTGGGTGTGCCATGGCCAGGTTCATTCTGTAGCTCCGTGGCAGCTCCAGCTACATCTAACTCAGCACAGAAGCGCTAACCAGTCACATTCAGCACCCCAGCAGCTCAGGAACTGCATGGCCATGAAGTGTGCAAAGTTCATACACTCAACTAACAAATTGTACCAAAAGCAGAAAGAGGCTGCAGCTGAGTAATGCAAACTCTGCTTTTGGGGTGGGGAAATGTTATTTCTTTGTATTAGAATTGCTATGTTGCCCTGAGCCTAAGCAGACAACAGACAACACAGTTTAATGCAGGGTAGAGATCAGAGGCAGACCATTTTGAGCTTGAGGACCGGATTGGATCTATGTGCATCCTACAGAACCACTATCCAATTGCATACACCAGTTAGTAGTGTTAAGTCATCCCCCAGGGCAGCGAAATAGTACCTACCTGCAGCAGACATTGGGTAAGGTTATCAGAATAGTACAGGGGAGTTAGTAATACATATACCAAGAAAATTAAGAGCTAACAAAAGAATAAAAATAGTTAAGACTTCTGAGTAGGTTAAAATGTCAGTTTAAATGTATGTCTTCTAAATAAGGATAAAATGGATCATTATTTTTAATCAGGGCACTAATTCCATGCCTATTGACCCTTCCTTCTCCCTAAATGTTGTCTATCAATCTCAATGTTAAGTATGGGTAAGCAGCATTGGCAGCTGAGCTTAACTCTGAATCCTTCAAAGATTTCATTTTCTGTATGTAAATAATTCCGAATAAGAAAACATAAACAAACAAATGTTACATAGGCTTTTGGATCACCAGCCAGTTAGGGGAATTTCCATAAAGGACACACCAGGCAAAGGTTGGAAGTACAAGAGTTCAAAATTTAAAAAAAGCCAACAACTTCCATCTTGGTTGCTTTGCTGTACCCAAGAAAGCTCAATGACTTGTGCAGTAGAAATTCCACGTTTTGGTTTAGACCAGCTGGGTTTGATCCAGACTTTCATCAATCAAAACTATATATATATATATATATGTGCTTTTATAAGTGCATCTATATACATGAGCAATTATCCCATCATGGAACTCTGAGTGCCTGTGACCCCTGCCAGCTCTAACAAGGAGAAGAGCAGTCTGACTGTTTCTACCTGCTTCTTTATCACATTTTTGCCAACTAAAGTGTTCAAGGTACAAAATCATTAAAAAGCCTTTCTTGTGTATTGATAGCTTGCTCAACCTGCACTGTACCTATTGCTGCTCGGCAATAATGACATTTCCAAATGGGAATTATGACAACGTATTACAGTATTAGCAACAGGTATAGCACCTATAGCCATTAACATAAATAATTCAGTTCATCCAGCTGCACTTTAAAAATGCCTTCTCTCAGATCTTATCTACTGTTCAGGGTAAGCAAGAATATCTTGGAAAGGATGTGACCTCGAAGAAACAGGTGTAATGGCAACCGGAGCCCCTAACAGGAATGCAGACTTGGACAGGAGCTTCTGGGGTTCCAAGCCAGCCAGCATGATACACAACTGTTGCAGAAACCACTCACGTTCTAGGTTAAGGCCGCTAAGCTTTCTCAGGTCTATTGTACTTCTTAGGAAAGGCTGCTGCTGTTTGCATGTGGGAACAAGTTCAGAGGAGCACCACAAGCAGTGGAATGAAAACAGCATTTTCTGAACTCATTCCATCAGTGTAAATCAGGAAAATCTTGACTAATTCCAGCTAAAGTACTCTAGATTTACAGTGGAATGACAGCTCTGAATCCAAAGCACAGAATGGCTATGAATAAAAATATAACCACTCTCTTCTTTATGCGCTTTCTCTTCATACCATCTGAGAATGAGAGAAGTACTATCTTTCCATTTCTCAGGTGATGACTTGAAGCACAGAGGGTAGGCTACACCTCCCTACAGTCAGAAAGGGAGTCTTGTTCACAGCCAGGGTCTGAATTCTGCTCTCATCAGAGCCAAACCAGTCCCTTGCTTGGGAGATTGCTCTTCGTCACAGACTTGTTGACCTATACTCTTTCTATGAAGTGCCGGTGTTACCGTAATACAGACTAGCAAATAATCTACCTATAGCATTCATTACTATTATCATTCCTTCTAGTGAAAACTCAAACCATCCCATCACACACCTCAATAAATCAGCAGGGCTAACTCATGGCAAGAAAAGATTTCTTCTTGACCCTTGAAGCAATCAGCTTACGCTGCTGAAGCAGGAAGCTTGTTTGTCCCCTGCATAGTTGTAATCTAGCACACGCATCTGCAAATGTTGTCTTTGCTCACAAAGCTTCCTAAATCCCTTTTTTAATTCTACTAAACTCTTTGCCTTGATGACTACCTATGGCAATTGGATTCCCCAGATAGAAAATACAGTGCAGGAAGTAGTATTGGAAATGTGTCCTGGAAGGTTTTGCTCTGTGAATTGGGGCATAGAGGATGCAATTAACTGACTCCACTAGACACTTGATGAAGTTTCATCTTACGTGAAGTCCTCCTTTCCACCATGGTTTATATTACCCTCCACTACTCTTTATTCCACACAGCTGACTTTCTGGTTTCTTTTTAGGTCCTCTGAGGAAAATCCTGGCCCCTATGAATGTATCTGAGCACCTGTGAAGCCCTGCACATAAAAATAGGAAAGCAACAACACACAGATTTGGATCTTTGAACATAGAGGACACCACAGGGGACCCTCTAGACTCTCCTCGCAGGCTGAAATCAGTAATTGATTTTAATGGGAGCGGGGCTGAGCTAATGCTGGCACTTTGGAAAATCTCACCCAAGGGATTCAGTGATACTGAAAGTGCTTGAGGCGGGTTAACTGCGGGATGTTTCCACTAATGGGGAATAGCACAATTGTCTTTATTAATTTTCCTTCTCCAAAGTGCAATCAGAATGTATGTATTTTTATATCTTCAGGAACAAAATAATGTAAAATGTGCCTATTTCTAGAGATTCTTACTGAGAGATAGATAAAACTGCTTTCTGCAGTGCAGTTACAGGCCTTAGGATCTATCACACCCCCAAGTTCTATTATTACTCTCTAGCTACCTGTCTTCATCTAACTTAGTATGATTACAAGGAAAAATGAAATAGCTGTGAGTCCAAATCACAGTAGTTGCACTGGCCATTCATAAAACAAGGTTTTTCATCATCTTCTTCGAGGCATGAGGAGCCAAAACTTTTGTACCTGACTGTACCTTTAAAACTAAGAGAAAAAAAGTATCAGTGGTGAAGCAGAACTGGAGAAGGGCCATTAGCATATGAAAAAAAAAAAAGTCAACATGAACTGGAATGAGGTGCCAGCAACAGCAAGGGGGATGGTGAGAACAAATGCCCAGGAACATTGACTCTATCATGGTCAGTTTTTGGAGAAGCCACCACATGGTAAGGATGATCTAAAAAAAGAGGCCAAAGCTATGGCAACAACTTTGCAAACAACCCTGCAAATAAATACAGCCATCTTTGCTTTCTTTGAGTGATGCCTCTGAAAATTGTAAGGTTGTTCATTCGTCAGAATTATGACATTCTGACATGTAATTCACTTAAAATACAAATAGTGATACTTTTCCAGACATTCACTCGAACCACACTAGAATTTTCAGCATAGGAGCAAACATCGCACATTACTTCAAAAGCATTAAAACATCCCACTTGCTATGGTGTAATGGCAAAGGTTTGGTTATTAACATCGCAGTGAAATGACAGAAGCATACCAGAAGTTTTGTAGTCATGAGAACCATTGCTTTACAAAAAAACCCAAACCCACGATATGTTTAAAATATTAAGGGAGGTGAGTGGCTGAGCAGAGTGGGAAAAGAAATTGGGTTTGTTTCTGCTTCCTACTTCTACTTTGCAGCTCAGATTTGTCTTATAGTTCTGACAAAAAGTTATTCTCTTCTTGCAACAACCTTTTTGATATGGCTTTACTGACTCTTTAGGCTTAATGGCTGTGCTTGATATCAAACTCGAAGAGTCCCAGGATAATCCAGGGGTCTGGATTAAGCATAGAGCAAAGTATTTTAAAATCAGTTAAACTCATTTATGCACTGGCCATAATTGCAGGGGGAAGCTTTGTGTGTGTGCTGCAGCAATGTAGGACAGTTTCTGGAGCTGCAGGGATAGATGTACCCTCTGGTATACTCAATGCTGGTACTGCTGTTTGGTTTTGCAGTTACTCTTGACTGTTCTTTTCCAGCCATTTTCAGCCATGTATTGTCCTCAGATCCTGTTCTGGATAGTGATGCTCAAATGCACTTTTATTTTTTTTTTCATTTCAGGAGCCAGCTGGCACCAATGAAGTTGCAAGACTGGGTAGAAAGTACGGCTATCTCCAGAAGTTCTGTGTTACGCAAACGTACCAAATGTTTTCAGAGTAGAACTATTTTTTTCATGTCATTTTTGTGCATATGTGAAATATTTGACATATCCCTTGTAAATCATACACTAGGATTTACTGGAATTTCTGTCTTGACCACTTAAGTGACATTGGCTGAACTTGTCACATTTTTTTTAAAGAAGTAGTTTAAACTGATATGGGGTTCTTTAACTAGCAAGTGACCGAAAACAGTTGCAGGAAGTTTCAGGTTCTTTTTTGAACAGCTGGAGATGAATGGACAGTAAATTTCATCATTTTTCTCATTGTATTTTGAAAGTTTTACAATTTATTTTAAACTTCTTATTCTGAAGTGAAAAGTGGAAAATAAATGTTTCAGCATGTTTATATATGCTCTGTGTGATACTTCTGGACTTATCAAAGAGAGCTGTCATGATTCTTTGAATAATTTTATTGAGGAGGTAGGAAAAATTAAATGGCACTTCAGAATAACTTTGAAGATTCTTATTAAAGATTTGATGGGCAAAAATCCAAGCAATCTTCATTAGTAATTCTTTCAGAGAAAGTTTTCTTCTTGAATCTTAACGTGTACTTTTGATGTAGATGACTTGGGAGCATCTGTTTAGGAAAATTCAGCTGCCTCAGCTATCAATGTGATTTCTCTCTTAGTCCAAGACACACACGTGCAGTGTTATACACAGGTACATCCATATATATAATGTATGTTTGCATGTGATTTGTACTGAAGTACTCATGGATTACCCTTAACTACATGAAGAGTGGGATTAAGTGAACATATGGTGTTAAGAAAGCTGGAAATAAAATCCCTCTCCATCTTACTCTGCCACGATTATATTGCTTATTAGAGGATTACTTCTGAGTCTGGGTGGACAAGCTTTCTGAGGAAGGAATTGACAGGCATAACATTTCACAGGTTGGCATTCTTTATGAGGGAAATCCTGCAAAATTATACTGTCTACCTGAAAAGCACTTTGTCTTCTGTTAGAATCTTGAAACTCATTTTTCACTTGTACTGTATCACTAGGTATATGTAGAGAAAGAGAGGAGCTAGCAGTATCCTTTGACTCATCATCATGAGTAGGTAGTTTTTCTCTAAGGCAGACTACAGTGATAACTGGATGCTGCCCTCTCTTAAATATATTTTTATAGATGTGACTGGAAAGCTCATAAGCCTACACTAAAATGACACATTTTCAGCCAGAAAAATCTATACATTTACTTAAAAAACCTATTATATTAGATTTAAACTCCATAATTTTTCTGATTACTTCCCCAACAACTAGGTTTAAAACAGGTACAAAAAGCTTGCAATGTCTATTGTATATACCAGCCAGTAGCCAACTGGATATCACAGTGTGAAAATAGCTTCAAAGGACAGATCCCATTGTCCCCTAACAACTGTATGCCTAGGCATTTACCTGGTGTAGCCAGTCCATGTTTTGCAACCTCAGAGAGTTTTCCAGAGTAACTTGGAAGTCACCTTATTGGCACTTCCCTTTCTAGAGCTCTATGTATGGTAGTTATTCTGCGGTCTTGTTACTTCCTCCAGATCTTCACAGAGGTCCATTCACATTAACCAATTTGACCAGTAGACCCTCTTCATGTAAAACTCATCCAAGTTTAACTATTCCTTCCTCTCCTACTGACCAGTTATCCTCTTCTATAAGTACAAGCTGTCTTTTCCTTTGTGTCCTAAAATAAACACCCTGGACAAATATATGAAGCCACTGCATGGTCCTTACAAACCTCTTCCATATGCACTCCGTTTTGACATCTGTAAAGTTGATAATGCCACCAGAGCAGCCAATAAGAATATGAATGCCTCAAAATAGTAATCTGGCAATGCTTACGACGTACAAAATCAATGGGTGCAACTGCCTATTTTTACCTTTGCTAGTCCTGTCCTTTCTTTCCCATTTCTTCCACTGGATATTCTCCCACTTTACATATTGTGTCAAAACTGTCATCTTTTCAGTAGGACGTAGGTCCCCTGTTACATATGTGTGAATATCTGGCATAAAAGAGCACTGGGAGCAGAGACAGGACCTGTTACCACACCCAGACTGCTGCCTGGAGTGGCAATATTGACTCACACAGCAGGCAGCAGATCCTACAGATCCAGGCTGCATCAGCTGTAGAACAGATCTGCTGCCCTAACGGGCAGTGTGCAAGCAGTACACCCCCTGCCCTTGGACGCAGCGGACAGTTGGTCTGGTTAAAGTGGCCAGACTGGAGACCCCCTGCTATTGATCTACCTGGCCAGAGTGACAGTTCTCACAGGGCTGCTTTAGCATTTCCAGAGAGATAGCCCCATCCATCTTCTTCCACCAGGACAAAGTTTATTCACAGGAGCCTGTGTTCTGTTACAATACAAACAGTAAGTGTTACAAAAGCAGCCTAGCCTTTCCTGGGACTTACCCCTGCTGATTTACAAAGGCACTGAAGAACATTCAAGGTTACTGTTGGGCTGTGCTCCAAACTCATCAGAAAAGGGGTGCGGGCTTGCCCCCGGGGCAGGTTGCAATGTGGTAGTTGTGTGGGTGAGGGCTCTCTAGGCTGGGCGCAGCAGCAGGTATCCGACACCGCCCACTCCTCTGCTAGGACTGGGGAGCAGTGGCTTGGTGGGGAGAGCCAGGCCCTTTGAGGCTGCAGGAGGATGTGGCAGGGCTCTTAATGCAGTGGCTGCTTTCTGAGAAGCTCTCCTCTGCCACAGCCAAAAAATGGTGGTGGGTAGGGCCTGTGCATCTGGGCCAAGCAGGGAGAGTGGTGGGGATTGCAGCTGTGCCTCCTTTAAATAGTTTATGAGTCACGCTCACTTTGTTTTTTGTTTTGCAACCAACCAGAAGTCAGCCCCAGCAGCACCCCATATGTTCTTTGGTTTTTGTTTGCTTGGCTATGTTTATTGTATGGGTTTACTCATCCAACTATGACTATGGATTCATTGTGTACACTGTCGAAGACACAAGACGGAGCTCAACACCTGTGTTTAAAACATCATGATTTTGTCTGGAAAGTCAGAAAAATGGGAGTATGATCTGTTCTGAGCTATTCTTACACCACTGTAAACAATTTCAGCTAGCTAAATAGGAATCCTGCCACTAAATACAAGTGTCAAATTGCAACCAGCTCCTCAGCATGCCAAGACCACATCACTGCTGTTCCAGACTTCCCATTCAGTAAGTAACTTGGTAGTGCCTTGTGTTAAGCAGCTGATAGCAGGACTGTTGTTACCTAATCCCTGCTCATCTGACTGCTCCTGTGCACATCCACCTTTCAGCATGTCACAGGAACCCTGGGGCATTCAGAGGCAAGAAGCATAACTTCTCTTTCAGAGGAGAATGTACCCACAGCCTGAATTACTGCTGGTCAAAGTGTTGGATGCAGAACAGTGTAAGTAAGATGTACTGAAGCTCAGACCTATCCCTTGCAAACAAATATCTTTCTTTCAATAGACTTCAAAGGGACAAATTCTCCCTTTGCTACATCCTTAGGTCTCCAAAATCTTCCCTAACCCCACCTGCCCCCCTCACCATCTTACCATTGCTCTCTGAAAGGTATGTCTAATTTATTTTCAGTTTCTGTGGAGCCCATGGTTGAGACATCTTAGTCTGCAACATCCACTCCAGTGTGAAGGTTCAGACTATTCACAACGTTTCATAAATGCTTCCCACTCTGAGATTTCAAGATCCAAATGGCTCCCCTCAGGGACGTTGATGTATTTGTTGCCTCCCTTGAACCTAAAGAATCCACAGATGGCAAGGAGATGTATACAAGCAACACATGCTGCTAATTCTCTCTGAAAGTCCAAGATTAAGGCTAAAACCGCTAAAAGCCTGTGCCATTATATGAGTATGGGTAAGAGAAAGGAAATTCTGCAGCATTTAAAGCTCTAACATATATGAGAGTGTCGTAAGAGGAAAGTATTTTGATCCCTGTAACTGATGCTGAACTAGTGTGAGCTATATGCGTTAAAGCAGATTTGTTTTCCTTTGTATTAGTTGTCCCTTCAGTAGGACTATGCATTTGAACAGTTGGCACATTCAATCTAGCATAGACCTGGCACACTGTCTCTTGCTACATGCATTCCTATTCCTTTCTGATCAAGCATCAGATGGGATGAGCACAATAAATCTAGGTTAGAGTTCAGAAGCAGTGCTCATTTTTAATTTTCTAGTGTTACTCAGTTTGTGATATAGTCCAAATACGGCCAGAACCCAGTGTGTGTATTTAACTTTGCTATGTATTTAACTTTGCTTTTCTCAGTGAAATGTGTCATGTGTACTAAAGAGAACAGTTCTGCAGCAGTAATTCCCTTCGAAGTAGTAATTGCTGGATAAAAATGAGGTCGCTCTTTTTGTAAGGAACATTTTTTAAAATGTTTATGACTTATTCTGCATAAAAAATAAAAAAGGATGTTTTAAACTGATGTGGTTTTGTTGTTTGCTTCTGCAAAATCAGCCTTAATTGCATACTTACAACAGCATGCAGAATAGGGCTGGGAGGGAGTAGGCCAAGGGTACTTCTTAATGGAAGTGATTTACTGCTAACGCTGAAGCAGAACTGCATGAAGCTAGAAAAAGGTCTCAAACCTGGCAGCTTAAAGTTAGGAATCTATGTGTCAATGACTAAATAAAATGGCCTGCTTTTCCAAAACGGTTGGCAGGCACCCACATTTCTCATTGAAATCAACAGGCATTGCATATGCCTAACACCCTGGAAAATCAGGCTACTTATATTTAGGAGTTTAAATATGACATTTGGAGCTTAAATTTCATCTCCTGGAGTTAAAATATTAAGCCAGAGTATCTAAAGCCTGTTTTGAAGTAGGATGTCTGATCTAATAACAGAGGTTGCAGTTAACTAAGATAAATGATTCTTATGCTGACATCCCACTGTCTCTGGGACCATTACCCATATACTGAGATACCTTAGCTATAGCCTAGGTTTCTAGAAGAGAAACTTGTTTTGAGAACTCTTCTTGGAAATCCTTCTGACAACAATGTTCTTCATGGATATGAGCCCCAGTAGTCAGCATTTTCACAAGAAAAAAACATGCAATTGTTATCAAAATAAGGATTTTGCTATTTGGCCATTTGGTTTTAAATCATAGTAGAAAAAGCAGCTGTGCAGCTTCCATCACAGGCAGAGGTATCACTGGCTACCTGGAGCCTGAGCGCTCTGCTGGCTTCTTGTCCGGACTTCCAGTTTGGGGAAGGCTGAGGACTTTGGCGAAAGCAGCTCTGCCAGGCACTGTTGAATTGGCATAGTCACACTACCCAAGTCCTTTCCCAGTAAATGCCTAGCCAAAAGAAAACACAGGTAAAAGAGTTTACCTACTTATAATTCATGAAATAGAAACTTTACTTGTTTCTCACTGCTTGGCCTGGGAGGCTAAACAGGTGAGCCTATCTGCTTTCCTGCTTAACCATTGCTATAGTGAGTGGCTTCTCTTGAGGAAACAGAGGGAGAGGGTCTTAGCTCCATCTTTCCTTCCAGTCCTTGAGAGCCTAGTGCCTGTGCTTGTACAAGGAAAAATCATTATGTGACAGAGTGGAACCTGGCTTCATATTCCTGTTTGTTGCACAGCACATGAGCAGAGTGCTAGCAGCCAGAGCACTGCTTCGCCAATCACCACTGTATGCTAGAGTCTATTCTCTCACCATTACGGAAGAATAGTGGGTTATTACTTCCAACATTAATCAGAGCATTGTACACAGCTCTGCTCATGGCTGCCAGCCTTTATGGATGCAGAATCACAATCTTTGCTTGTGATAAGGTATTCAGCCTGTGTTAAGGTATTGTGAGTACCAACAAAATCACAGAGAAGTCTCTGCAGTGCTGTGTAGCTAGCTCAGGGCCTAGCAGCAGCAGCAGTGCAGCCATGGGGATGTGGGGATTGTCCTCTGTGGCTAGTTTAAATCTAAAATTGCAGTCATGGTGTTTCTGGAGTCTCAGTGATGCTCCTGCATTTGCACAGCTCTCTTTAGTAAGAATTTCCAGCATGTAGCACATTTACTTTGCATGGTTGAAAAGAAAAAGTCCTCAAAACAAATTCAAGTTCTTTCAAAGTATTTATCTCATCACCACTTTTTATTTTTAAATGTCCTGGCAAGCATGACATTCCTACATAGAGCATTTTCTGTTTCCATTTATTTCCCCGCAGCTCACAGCCCCCTCTCCTTGGTTTGTCTGGTGGAAGGAAATTGAAGAAAACCACTACAACGCATGCTCTGTTCCTGTGTGGTTTGAAAAAGGATTTAAATGGCAGTGCAGCAGAGAGATTGCAGGAGTCAGAATGTTATTTTTTAAACACCATTTGAACAGTGACCATGGTAAAAAGTCCTTTGTCTTCTAGAAGCCAAGACTTCCCCAGTTGTGTAAACATGCTCTCAGAAGGCAGCTGTGTGTTGTATCACCCCTGTGCTATCCACAAGTAGGAAAGGCTGGGGTTCATGCATCCTACAAAGTTCTGACTCCAATCCACATAAATTAGGGAAGACTCTTGCTGATATTAATAGGCTTTGGACCAGATCTTACTAGTGAGCAGTAGTGAATCTGTGTGTGACCCAGATTTAAGAATGAGGTTGGCTGGGTACATTTTCCAGGTAAAGATCGAGCGCTGGTGAGGACCGTGATGACAATGCAGGCTCCCTAGCGCAACCCCTGAGCACTGCGTGTGACTGTAATCTGCCTCAAGCCATGACCTGCATCTTCAGAAATCTTTCTAACACTGAATAATTCATCCTTTTAATGTATTTGCAAAGAAAACTCTTTTCCTCTATGGTAGGAAAAGAAGTGGCCAAAGAAGCAGGGTTGTGTTTGTAGGCACCGAAGAGCTGGAACTCCTGAGGAGTGTGAAAAAAAAGATGAGGGTGTACCTTCTCTGTGAAAACCCATCCCTAGGCTTCTACTTACTTTTATCCACAAAATGATTTTGTCTTAAAGCCAGAATTAAAACTCAAAAGTTCCTGGCTTAGACCAAAACCCCATTGTGGGATAGAGTTTCATTATAGAAGTTATTTATCTACCGAAACTATTTAAAGACAGGAAGTGTTATCTGCGGCTAGAATTAATCGTCTGTCACATAGTCTGTCTCCCAAATGAGAGATGAATGCAAAGTATAGCTTCCTGACAGGCAAGAAGCATGGTATGGATTTTGTTAATTTCTGTGGTGAGAAGCAAAGCCAAGTAAATTGCACAATACTTGGCACACTGGGACACTGTCAGCGAAAAATATCTCAGCTGGGACTGCTCTTTGTGCCAGACTTGATAAACGGAAATGGGCAAGGAAATCTCTTATCACGCCGCAACATCCAAGGCTACCCTGCTGAAAAGGGAGAATGACCAAGAAGTTGGTCAGCAGAGGGGAGGCAGCGTCCACTTTTCCTGCCAAACTTCTGTGCTCTCTCAAGAAAAAAATTGAGAATGCTAGAAAAATAAGACACCACAGGGAGATAGAGCAAACACATGGAATGGCAGCATCAAAAATGCTGTTGGAGGAGCAGAGACAGAATGGCAGAAAATGGCAGCTTGAATTGGCATTTACTGCCTTGTGTGCTCAGCCAGCTCCAGGCACCTTGACCACACACAGCAGGCACATAGACAGAGCACAGCAAGACCTGACCACAGAACATCCTCTCCGGGCTCTTGTCATGCTGCCAAATTGCAAATATAGTGCATTGCCCTTTGTGCACATTCGCACAGGGGGGGAATTTGTGACAATGAGCCAGGGTAAGATTTTTCTTGTTTAACTTGAAGGAAGGGGGTCATCACACATATCTTTTGTCTCCGCAGATGAGGCTGCCTCATCTGCTCTGCTATTTGTATAGCTGTCTACACAGCTGAAATATTTGCATTTTTTTCCTGGGCCCTGCAGCCAGTGCACCACTATTTGAGCTGGTACGATGCCAAATTCTTACTCCGTTGTAAGACTGAGCTGGTGATCTAGTCGGCTTTGTTATGTTATTGTCGGCCACAGCAGCAAGATAGCAGACACCACCACCAAGATCATCAAAGAGAAAATCGACTCTTAAGAAAAAAGAAAAATAAGATGGATCATAAATTACACCACAAATCTATTTCTAGCCAAAAATAATTTCTTTTTATCAGAACATATACTCTAGAAAAAGGTCAGGGCTTGACCTGCTCTTGTTGGATGATATGATGTGCTGCTCTTAGTAATGATATGATTAGAGCCATATGGGATCTCCAGAAAATGATGTGCTAATTATGCGTTAATGTGATCAGTTCATATGTGCCTAATGAGTGGCTCTCTAGTGCTGCCGTACAGTTTATTCCCCAGCAGATCGACTATGTGTGAGAACTTCAGAGATAAATAGAGGAATTTGCTATTTGAAAAAGAAGGAATCTGTGGGCTGACTCACTCTTTTTTCACCTTAAAATGGTGATGAGGATGTTGATTTCAAATGAGAATTATTCCTGTTCTGATGAGGGAGAAGACGGTTTTTGAAGTATAGGACAATAGAGCACTGTCTTGTGTGCTACGGCCCGAGAGTAATAGAACAGGATCAACCCAGTGTAAACATCCCCAGTTTATCTTAGCAGGACACACAAAGATTATTTTTAATCCTTTGAGTGCTCTGTACCTTTAAGATAGTATTTCTGAAGCCAAGAAGCACTCACTGTAACATTAAGTATTGATTACTTACAAGGCAGCTCACATTCAAGGTGTTTTTGTGGTGTATTACTGAATTAACACAGGTTGTATTTTCACTCTGCTATTCCTTAAGGTCTCCAGTTTCAATGAACTGATGGGCAGCTTAGAGCTCTGATACACTTCTTGCCTTCAGTTTTTCTTATCTACTGTTTGGTGGTAGCTAACATC
The DNA here is from genome assembly GCA_013396935.1 of Baryphthengus martii. NCBI lineage: Eukaryota > Metazoa > Chordata > Aves > Coraciiformes > Momotidae > Baryphthengus > Baryphthengus martii. Next base: position 319,055 of record VWZK01004326.1, read on the forward strand.
CCTCCCGGTCCTTGATGACACAGGCTCAGACATTAGAGCTGCACGGGAGATGGCAGTGAATCGACGGTGCCCTCACACCGCACACTTCCAACAGCTGCATCATTCAAGTAGAATGCTTCATGCATTTGTATACATGTGATGATGTTTGGAGACTGCACTTGGGATCTAAAGGCACTGTCTGGCAGCTCAGCTTCCCTTCATCCTCAGCATGACTAATGAAAATAAGGTGTATCTCCTATACTACAATAGACATGACTACTGAAACGGTGCCTCAAGACACAGCTGGCCTTCTCTGTGTTATTTTTTCCATCTGTGCTGCTTTAGTATTTTCATCCAGCTCCTTATGGGCAGCAGGCTGTGTGTATGTGTTTCTCTGCAGATAGCATTGTTCCCTGCCTTTGAAGTGCCTGCGTGTTGTAGTTTACTCTTTCCTTTACTCCTCCCCGTGTAACTAGAGGGGCGGATGCTTTCTAGATAAGGACAGGGAAATGGCTGAATGTATATGTCTTTGAAACATAATCAAACAAAATGAAAGCTGGGACTGATCCTTGAAATTTCACTGCAAATGTTTTTAATCATGTAAGTGGCTTACTCGACTTCAGAGGGGCTGCTAGTGTTCCTATCTATGTGGAAGGGACAGTGAGGCGGACACTTCATTTATGTTGTGAAATGTAAGTAGCTTGAGGCTGCTCAGAGATCATCATAAAGGATGTCTAAGAAAGATAGCAAGTTCCTAAAGTGTTTCTTTTTAAGGCATGTAGAGAAATATTAGCAGAGCAGCTGTAGCTTTTTCTATCATTTCGTAATGCCTGTGATGTGGAATTTTGAAATTAAAACCCTGTTTGTGGTGACTTTTTGTCACGTACATTATGGTCAACTGCCCACCTTTTCCAGAAAATTCTCTGGCTGAGTCTGCACAAAGGCTCAGACACCTTTGAAGGGTAATGACCTTTAAAGCGCAAAACTGTTTTCCAAGAAGAAAGTTAGGCGAATTTGCCAGATTGAACTAGCCAGCCTTAAGGAAGAAACAGTCTGTGTTTTTGCACCCCTGCAGTGGAAGAGCTGAGACATTCCCAGGCGTGGCCCTGGCAAAGTTCAGTGCCCATGTATTTCTGGAATGAATGCCAGCTGCCTCCGCATCTTCTTGCTCGCACATTGCAACGCTCTGCAGTCAAAGCCACCAGGACCCACAGAGAGCTCCACAAATGATCTCAGGGGAAAGTAATCTAGGACCTTTTGATCCTAAAAAAAAAGAGATCCCTGAAACTGGAGTGATATTACTAGAGGATAAAAGAACCCTTTGACTGAAAAGCAGAACCTGCAAATTCTTTATGCTTTTACTCCTTCAGAAGCTCCTGGGCATTTCACCTCAGCCATTAATTCTTTCAAACAGAATCACTTTAAATTTAGAACTCATCCTTATTGCTCTAAACAAAAAGATGGACACATTGAGGTACATAGCTGTAACATAACTTCTAGGTGACAGAAAGGCTAAAGGACTCCTGCCACTAGATACAGCTACAAAACCTGCCTTCTTCCATCAGAGACATGAAATTGGTTCCAAATTATTGTGTGAATTAGGGAAAACCACTGAATCTTTTTTTTTATTTGTTTTAGTTTCCTCATCTCTAAATAAGGAAACCTTTTTGCAGGGAGGGTTTAACTTAGAGATCCATGGAAAGTTCCTTCTACTCTGAAGAAAAATAGGACAAGCATATGACAATGTTGTCACATACATGACAAAAGCGGCACTAAGCTCAGTTCACCTATAGTAGGCTTGTAAATAATCAGCAACTTCCAGTGAAGATACAGAAATACCTTCACACATATAGGAAGGCCATTTTGAGGCTCAGCCACCAAACGTGTCCTTGTAAATACATTACATTCCTATGAAAAACAAGTTTGGACACTGATAAGCACTGCTGTAAAATGACACTTGATCAGGCAGATCGAGAAGCATTAGACTGCAAATCTCTTATCTCTTCAAAGATCTTGTCCACTTGGAAATGAAAGTAAGTTGTTACAAAGTGAGGGAATCCACCTTTTCATTGGATTAACTGCTGGCTACCTAATGTCTTTTGTTCATATGCCAAAGCCTGTGCAAGGATAGTGCCCTCTATTCTCTCTCCCAAAATGCTGCTGAAGATAAAGCCAGCTACTGCTTCCTGAGAGCTTCTACTGCCCGCAGGCCATCCTGTCGGAGCCACCTGTGAAACCAGTCATTTTACCTTCTATACTTCCCGCAGCGAAGGGCAGGTTTATACAGGCCCTGCAATCTGCCCCTGCATATCTCTCTCCCCCTTCAACAGCAGTAATAGCTATAAAGGCCTGATATTTTTGTCTGGGTGGGCTACCGCTCAGCAAGCACCATGCCCAGGACTGCAGGGTAGGGGTCCAAGCACCGCTGCCACATTGCTCCTTGTTCCTGTGCTTGCCTATGTAGTTAGTTCAGGGACTCACTGTCCCTTCCCTCACCTCTCCTAGGCTCATTCCAATCCCCACCCACCCACACCTTAATCTAGTATCTGGCATTTAGATTTTACTGACTTTTGAAGTAAATGGGTCAGGTTATTTAGCATAGGCTGCTGAGTTGCGATTGCAGTTCTTCACATGCTGAGTCACCCTGGCAGCAGATGTCATCTGCTTCTCATTTGAGGGAGAGGCTCACAGTGAATTAAAAATGCCATGTGCACTGCTAAAATCTTATACAGTTGTATTCAGCAGGGACGAGTGGGAGTAACAAGACAGTCAAATTACAGGGAGTTCTACTATGAAGGTAGAAATTCAGGGGAAAAGCCTTTGTACAAGCGCTTAGTTCAGTTCTCCACGTGTGCTTCAGTGAACTGGCTGAATATAGAACACCCAAACCACTGGAAACGCAAAGGAAATGGAGACCCAGGAAAAATAAGGCACTGATGGTGATGCAGGAAATAGTTCTGAATTAAACCATTTCCGTTCTAGCCTTTGTAATGTTCTCAGAAGACCAGAGTTGTAAAAAATGAGTCATTCCTGGGCTTGAGTGTAACATTGGCCTGACTTTGTTGACAAGGGATCGCAAGGGATCTGTGTGGCAGTAGGGTAAACTGTGTTTGTTTTTACAGAATGTATAAAAATACACATCACTAGAAAATCAAAGCAACAGCCACAACAGACCAAAGACTTTCCACAGGAGACAGAGAGCCTAATTCTCTGAGAGCCAGTGACCCCAGCTGCTCTCAGAACTGAGAACGTCACTTGCTGTCAAGGCTTGACCCAGAAGAAAAGAAATCAGGGCTGCATTTCATTATTTTGGCACAACAGATTTCAACAGCTGTAACTAAGGTTAACGAACTGCAAGTCAACTTCCTGAAGCACAAACTGCATCAGCCCCCCTCTTGGAATCAGGCATATTTCTGTCCCTGAAAATCTTTCAAAACCATTGCAAAAACAAGGTCCTTTGTATGTGGCTCAGGCTGCTGAAGTGCAAGAGACACCCTGAGTAAGTGTAGGTCAAATGGGGTTAAGCTTTCTTTCTTCAAAGAGTTATCTGGAAAGGATTATGAATCCAGCAACAGCATTGGCCATCAAATGTGCTCAGACCTCTCAGTTGAACTCATGGTATCTTCCAGCAAAAGCTTATTTTTTGTTCTTCTAAATGTATTTGTTCTTGTAGGTATTTACAGCACTTACTGGCAGTTGACATTGGAAAAAAACCCCACACTTCTAGACTTGTATTTGTTGGAAAGAGGGAAGTTTTCACCAAAACATTTGCCTCTGTTTTTCACAGGAAAGAAATCAATAGCTTTCTACTGGATTGAAACTTGTATAAGCGCAGCCTGTTGGCTGACTAGTTGGGTTCATAGTTACAACCCTGTTTTACTCTTTCTACATGACACTGTAAGTTCTGAGAGCAGAAGTTTTTAACCTTGAAATGGTCTTGATTGTAACTGTAAAACTTCTGCCTCATTCCTGGCCCTTTAATTCACCTCCAGCCCAGAATCTCACTCCAATTTACATCAACAGGATTTCAGGAGAGGGAGGCTGAGCACTATTTTGTTTTATGACCCTTAAGACAAAGTTTTAAAATATTTTTATACAATTGAAGAAAACTATTTGTAGGGCTAACTAGGGGATTTAAAATACCTTGTTCCAATGACTAAGATTTCAAGCAGTAATTTCCCAGAAATTGGCTTGGAAAAGCCCTCCATGCAACGCAGACACACACAAACACATCTCCACCCCCTAAACCTGGGACACTCACACAGGTGAGGTTTGTACAGCTTTGTACAGCTTTATCTTCCCACAGCCCACCTCTATGCCAACACAGCCCCTGCAGGAGCCAAGCTCTCAGGGCTTCCCACGTGCAGTTGGGAGGCGAATTTCACACAGTGGAACTGGATAGCACATCAGATCATACAATGAGCTTTGGATTATTTTAATTTTGTGGGTTTCTTCTACTGAGATCTATTAATTAGGACATTTGACTAGACCGGAGAAAAAAAAATCTTACGAAAATAGACTCCAGGGAACTATCTCATATTAGTTGGGCAAAAGAGCAAATTAGCTCATGGATGACTTCTGTCTTCTTTTCCAATTATATTTGCTCTTTCAAGGTTTGAGAGTCTGTTCCATGTTTACCAAATTAAAAGCTATAATATTACTGAAATCAAAGTGCTTGTAAGTCATTTAAGAAGGTATGCAATAGTTTTCTTCAAATAGTCATGGATTACATGGTCCTGCCTTTGAAATTTCTCTGAAGACAGTGGCACAGCCTGCAAACTTGTCCTAAATTTCCATCATTTAATTCTGCCAAGGGCAGGACACAAGATGGGTCCTTCACCTGCCAGAGCGCTGTAGTTGCTGTCACCTTCACTTTCTGGGCAGAGCACTTGAATATAGGGTCCCTTGCTCCAAAGTGATCCTAAATGAAAGCTGGTGCAGCAGACAGGAGGTATTCACATCCCACATTTTGGCTTGAGGCCCATTCTGAATACAAAGACTTTTCTTCAGATGCTTGAATTTAGTAACGAGCAGCACACATTAAAAATAACTAGGCCGGTTTCCAATACACTCCCTCCCAATGAGATGTACTGTATGCAGTGGTGTTGCATAGCTTGATTATTGTCCCATGACACTACCTCTATTATCAAGGAAGAAGTGCCCAGGAAACAAAACTTTGAACCATATTCAGTCCCAGTGTAAGCACCTGTGTCTTCATTTTCTTTGATTATTTATTTTGCAGCCCACAGTGGAAGTCTAATCAGAACTCCCAATCCTCACTGCTTATATAACAACTTTCTCCACTCCCCCTCTCCTTCTGTAGTCTTTACTTTCACACACACACACACAAAAAAAAAGGATGCAAATATTTTTCTAAAAATGCACATTGCCTAAGCCTTGCTACCTGTTAGGGGATATGGGGCAGTGGAAGAAATCAGGGCAAGTATAGAGGACCTGAAGACATAAGTTCTGATGTCACTAAGTCTGTCCTTGGGTATAGTTATATCTACAAACAATGTGTTTGGCATAATATTTGTTGCAATTTCCTCTTCTCTTTCTTGCTATTTAGACTCAGTGTCTCTACACATCTGACTGTTTTTAAGCAGCCACTGTATGATTTCCTCAAGGTTAAATCACTGAAGGTCTTTTCCTTGGATTTGGTTTAATGCATATGGACTGCTGACCACCTTCTTGATCTGGTTGCCCACCAGAATGAACATTTTTGTCAAATGAGCTCCCTCTTGTAGTGGTACAAGTGTTGTAGGTGGGTGCTCGGCAGTGTCTACCTAAGGGTCTTTTGTGAAGTAACTAGAGGTGTCAAAGCAAAGAAATTCAGGATGCTCTGAGAACAGCCTGCACTGTCAGTAGCAAATGTGAGACAAACTGCAAGCTTATATGTCTGCTTTCTTGAGAGAGAGCTTAATAAGAAGGTAGAAATTCAGTCAGTGAGGAGATGAGAAATCCCCAAGCGTGGGCAAACTGAGCAAGTTTATACAATGTGGCTCAATTGCTCTCACTCTCTCTTATTAGAGATACAGAGCTCGCAGTTTGAGTCTTAGGAGATTACATGGTTGTCAAGAAATTAAAACATCCAGTAAAATTAAATTGGCCCTAGCTACTGTTTTTAGAGACACTGCTTTCTTCTCTCTCACTTCCATCTTACAAAACCAACATGGTTGGTTTTATGATTTTTAGTGAGAGGCTCTAGGTTAAATTTAGAGCAACAGGAAGCCATTTAAACCTTTAGCACAAGAAAAACTGGCTAACACTGTCATCATGGGTTTATAGGGCTGCACAAAAGCTAGCACACAAAGTATCCAGAGTTTCAAATAGCTCATTCACAAAATCTGTGTACTACATTCTGGAGAGAGTCAAATCCTGTTTGTCTTTTGGGAGTTGTCACATTGAAGCCAATTGGATTACTCATTTGTTTGAGGCAAGTAAGATCTAACCCTCCAAGAAACAAAATGGATTTAGTAAATGAAAAGGATTTTTTTTTCTATATAATGCTGTGTTAAAAAAAAAAAAAAAAAGCAGCCAAATAGGACTCTTCTGTGTCCTATGCATCTTAATTTTAGTTGCTAGCTTCTTTGCCTTACCGTGTGTATATCAGCATGCTAATGCTAATAGATGCTTTTCAATATGCAGGTCATACTGGGCTAAATTGGCTCTGAAAGGTGGAGCTGCTGTCTTGCTTTGGTGTTTGAGACAGGGTATACTGTGTGGTGTCATGCCCAGACTAATTTGTGGTGAGTTTAAATTTGGGCACAGTTTCTGATTTGGCAGAGGCTGGTGAGCCAGCTGTGGGTTTTTGCCATTCACGAGATGTGCTGATACTGGAAAATAAGCTGCCTATGGTGATGGCTTACAAGATAACAGTTTGACCCTTTCTTGAAAAGGAAATAAAGCTTACAGACAAGGTCTTAGTCTGAGTGAGCTCTGCATTTGTAACCACTCAGCACAGAAGGAACCTCCCTGGCAAAGCAGTTAGGCAACAGGTCCTGCTGTACCGAGAGAAATTCCATCCCCTGAATCAGCACATCTGAGTGAGGAATGGTGCCTTTCTATGAATGGACAACTTCTGCATGGCTAGAGTGGAAGAAACTTCAGCCACAATTCGCTACATCTCTCACTTTTGCCATCCTTCCTGACCCCAGACAAAAGTCACTGAACAGTCCTAGATTGCTATGGTCATCCTGGCAGAGGAAAGAGGACGATGCACCTGGAAACACATGCATCATCTCTTTCACGATCACTGTATATTAGGCTTCCACTCATGAGCTCTGTTACAGTGGTAGCAGCCCCTGGTCTGAGAAGCTGAGCTCTGTATGGGCAGTAGGAGACAGATCCAGTCCTTCTCTTCTCTGCTTTTACAGAAGCAGGGAGGGGCAACCCCTCTAAAACAAACCTGGTAAACAGGGTGATACCATTCAGGACCACATCCAGGCTGAAGGCAACCACCAGATTAAGACAGTTTGCCTGGCAGTCTCTGCATTTATACCCTTACATGACTCATTAATCTCCCCATTTTTTGCTAGAGCTATGTTCTTCTGTAAACTTGCTTCTTTAAGCACTTATACTCTGTTCTGAAACTGTAAACCCTGAGTATAAACTTGGAGCAGTATCTGTATCACATGTAATGAAAATTTTCTATGGAGTAAGACTAACTTGTTAGAGCAATGTCAGATTTATGCTTTTTCTCAAAACAGGAGGCAATATTCAAGTGAGTGAGATGAGAGTGTGGTAGAATTGTAAGAACTTCTGTTTGGAAGGTCCCATACAGGTACAGAGGTGCTTTTCTTTTGTCACTATAAGTAACAGGAGTTTCACAGAGAGAGGAATAGACTGCAAGCTTTCCATAGCAATGTTTCTGATCAGTATGAATTTGTTACTAATTGTAATGCTATCTCAGAATCAGTTTGTATTCCTTCCCCAGTTCAGAGAAACCCAACAGAGGAGTGACTTCACAGCAGCCAGTCTCTTCAATCAATGCAAAAAAGTTTTGGATATTATGACAGTTTTACCAAAGCCAAGATTCAACATAGGAGGAGGCAGGATATATGAGGAAGAGATTTACATGCACATTAGTTCTCTACATAAATCTGTCTCCCTCCTGAAAAACAGCTGTGAGCTCCACAGACCCAGGATAGCTGTAAGACACAGGAGGTGGAAGATTTATTATTTCTTTTAATACTTTAGCAATAATGTTATTTATCTGCCAAATGAGAGACCTCTTGGTGACAAGTATTTCATGTTCAGACAGACTGCCATTTAAGTAGCCTGAAAAGTTTGCAATCTGCTATTCAAGTAAGAGAAGGAGAGAAGAGTTTCCTTGGGAACAGCTGTAAACCACAAAGAGCAAAACAAAACCCACCCTGGCAAGGAGCTACCCCTCTGAGTCCAGCTACTACAGACTGCAGAGCAGGTTGATAACCTTTGTTTTTCCCTCCAGAAGGCCTCTGTTTTACTCATGCTGGTGTCAAGGAGGAGCAGAAGCTGTTATCTGAGAAGCAAGTGAGGTCAAAGATGGGTGTTCTGAATGAGTTGAATGGTCAAACTGTATTGCAACCTACATCCAGGTTAGCGTAATAGATCCCTCAGACTACTCCAGTTTTTCATGTTGCTTCTCAGGCAGCCAAAGCCTCTGTGGCGGAGGAACAAACAGTGTAGGGTTGCTTACACCTCTTCTATACTAACTATTTTTGCCCAGATGCTGCAGAAACATCTGCTCTGTGGTGACAGTCCAGGTTGTCAAATCATCAGATAAGGTATCAGGAAAAGGCAGCTTTCCTCCCATGAATGTGCGAACACCTCAGATGGAGGTAAAGACATTCAGTCAGGAGAAAAGCTTCCATCTTGTCATGATGAGTGTTACAGTGTTGACCTGTGGATTTTCCACCATTAAGGAAAGGGGGCAACAGGAAAGGCTTGTCCTTCCTTCAGAGGAACAAGAAAAGCACTATGTGTGAGGGCATGCAGCAGCTGGTGGGAGTGAGAACCAAGGCTCTGTAAAACATGGGAGATGCTCTGCTCTGCTGGATGCTGTACCCAGTCCTCAAGCAGTTTCATGAGGAGAGAGCCATGTCCACTCACAGCCAGCACTGAGGGTGCTCCCTGCAACCTGCTCCTGTCCAGCTGAGCTCTAACCCTCCCTCTAGGCTGGACAGGGCTAAGGCATTTGCCCCTCCAGGGTTTCCCTTCTTGGCTCTGATGCCTCAAGGCATAGAAGCACCAGCCCTTGTACGAGCAAAGCCCTCTTCAAGATTGGTCTCATCTACATTCAAAGCCAATCGTGGGTGATGCTGCCTGGGGATTGCATTAAACTGTTTACTTTTTATTCTAATCTATCAGAAGACTTTGCCAAGATATCTTTGAATGCAGCAGAAATGCCTGTTATTCTTGGACCTTACTAGTGTCCTTAGCTCCTGTAAATTGCAGGAAGGATGAGTGTCACAGAGTGTCCATTATCTTCTAAAGAGGCTTTTTATTATTGCAGTGCCAAGCTAGGAGAGAACATGAAAAGAGCAAAGCAGGCGGTCACTATTATTTGAGTTGTTGTGCTGTTCAAGGCTTGAAAAGGGTTGCTCTGGGCCACTGTCAAATAACCCCTGCTTTCAGTGCAGCTAGGGGCATACTTTCTAGTATACGGCTGCTAAGTCTTTGAGAACAGGGTTGCTGTGAAGAGTGACGTGCAGCTTTTTTCTACACGGGAATATCAAGACAGGAGTAACTGAAAAAAAAATAGGTCAGAGTATTCCTATTTTAAGTACTCATCAAGAAATAAAGAGGCACAGCTTGGTTTTTCTGGTTTGCATTTCAACATTTGTAAGGAGTGCCACAGTGATGATGCCAGAACTGAATTGGCAGCCTCAACTCCAGGGCACCCTCTATGGGGTGAGCCCACTTGGAGTCACCCTGCAGTGCTGCTCACGGCTCAGCCACTCGCAGGCTCTGGAGTCCAGACCTCCCGTCTCCTGGGGACTAACGATGCACTTAAGAAAATCTTGGCAATAGGTAAGAAATGCTCTTACAGTTTTTGCTTTGTCAATGCCAAATATCTGCCAGTCTGCTCTGGAATAAAATAAAGCACAGTATCAGATCAAATTCACTAATAGCAAAATCCTATTAACTCCGCATTTTCTCCCCATATGAAGGCTAGTCATGGGATTCTCAGTTACAGTAGTCTCATTCTGCAGAGCAGATCTTATTTTACATTCTCAGGGCCAGACACTCAGTTGATATAAGTATATCTCCAAGTTGTAGCTGTCCTGATTTATATACTAGCTGCAATGCTGACCCTCTGTTAATTGAACGTTACAATTCTCTGGAATTTCTCTTGCCACAGACTGCAATAAAAAAAACATTTTCTGGTGGTGAAAGGTCAGTAAACAGATTAAACAATCTCTTTGTGATTCCACAAACTTAACATACTTGGTCTGCCCAGAGGTTTTGAGTAAAAATGCTAGTGCACAATGACGACAAATAAAACAGTACAATAAATTGCTTCCACTTTAAGCACAATTGTTATTCCTGACTTTAAATCTGTATATCTGCATGCAATTCATCTTCCTAGGAGCTGCTGATGATTACTTGCATATTTTCTTCGCTCATGGCTTATAAAACCATCCCCAGGGCAATGCCTGTTAATTTCTAATTTAGCCTGGTTTAACTACCTCGGTTGTTCAGCAACCCTTAGACAGACAGAACTAGATTTCTTTACTTGCTTTTCCTCAGCTCAGCTGCAACCAGGCTGAAGGTGACGAACCTGTAATCATTTAACTGCAATATCAATTTACAGGCCTGTGCCTGCATCCTTCATGGAGCTGGATAGTTTGACAGAGGAGGAGGTGTCCCCGGTGGCAGGACAGGGTCAAACAGCCACTCCAGCTTGTACAGAACAGCTCATCTTCCCAGCCTGAACGAGTCTCGTCTTTTCATAGAGCACCGTCATTGTTTCAGCCTCATTTGCTGTTTGCTTGAGAAATGCTGAACCAACAGTCTGGGGCCATAGACTTGTGTCTCCCCACAAGGGACAGCAGCAGGACAAGCACCCTTGGCCCACCTGGCCTGGAAGGTTTGTCCTGAGGCCAGGCAGTGTGGGCCACTGGCCAGACCGTTTGCTTGCAAGGAGCTATGCAACAGCCTATGGCAGTGACAGGCAGGCCGGGAAGAGACTGGCAGTACACTTGAGCTGCTCTGAACATCGGGATACTCTGTGCCTTTGTTGTCTCCTCTTTGCCTGCCAGGATGCTCCCTTCCATTTATGGCTCATTCTCCCAGAGACACATGCGGGAGAGGCTCAGACACAGACCCTGTGAATGCCAGATACTGTCTCATCTAAACCTACATCTGTCCAACCAAGTAAGCATTACAATGCTATTAATATCCTGGGTTCCTTCCACCCTTCATGCCCACCCTTTTTAAGCACCAGTGCCTTTTTACACAGTTCAAAGCCTGCTCCAGACCTATAGAAGCCATGCATGCAAGTACCTGTCAGGCAGCTCGCTATGTGGTGATCTCAGGCTTTGGAGCAGGGGCTGTCATTTCACTTGGCTGGAGGCTATTTCCCTTACTCTGACCTTACCACTAAGTATTTCCAGTAATCACAGAAATTTCTTGTAACATTAGCAAGGGGGTGGCAAAAGCAAACCCTTTGTGAGGCACACGCACATATTCATTAGTCTTGAGAAAGAAAAGAGAGCTAAAATCATCATCAGACATTACTACTTAAGATTTTCTCCTTGGATTTCTAACTTGATGGTATGTAATTGAAAGAGACTTCGTAAAGCAGAAGGAAAATAATTAGATCTCCTAAGTTTTTGCATCTAAATTGATGTAGACACTATAAACAAGTATTAGTCTAAGAACTTCACAGACATCTGCAATTTCAGAGCCACTTCAGATTTTACAAATCACAGAATCTACTCTGGATTTTCACCAGAAGTATTAGCATTGATTTCTTAATAAACTTCCATCTAGTTGCACAAGAGAAGAAATTCACTACTCTCTTTCCCTGTTTCGGGTTTTAGTCCTTCCGTTTTGCGGCATGGAGGTATGATTTATTTGTCCTTGTAAGAACCCATAATTAAAGTACAGATTGATTACACAGTGTCTGACATAGCTGCAGACTATGCATTGCAAGTTGGTTTTGAACCTAATGAGTATGACACAGCTGAGACAGCATATGATTTAGTGTTATATGGGAGATACTTGGAAGCAGAAATCAGATTAGAAGAGAGAATTATTATTTCTGCTTGCCTAAATATGAACATAAATAAGGCTGTACACAGATTTTCCGCATTAGTCAAGGAAAAGGATTATGAACACTTCCTCTAAGCGATGTCATTATTAAATATTCACTTGACATGTGAAATGCTTTATTCGGTGATTTAAAAAACAATGGCATAGTTGTTAGGCCAGAATGACCTGCATTTCTTTAAATGTTTAAACATACATGGATGTTTTAAATGTCTTTAAACATACATGGAAAATAATTAGAGCACAATTGCATATGGAGCATTCAGTTGACACACGAATATTTCTGAATTGCTTCTCTTGGGTAAATTTTCAAAAAACAACAAAGAGTATAATCAGTTTCACAGCAGGACTAACCCACCAATACAGCAGAGATAGTACTCTTTCAGGCACTGCACACATATTTGAATATGGAAACATATTTCAGTGCCAGGCTTCCAAGAAACGCTTACATAGGATGGGAATAAAATGGGTGTAAAATGTCAGCTACTTTGACAGCCTTTTTATTAAGTGTGGAAGTAACCCGAATCTCTTTTGCCTGCAGATCTGGATTTAGCTGTGTCATAAGAAATAACGGACCTCCTTTGCTGGGAGTTATTAAAAAAAAAATAATATAGAGGTTGAATTTAGTCCTTTTCCTGTCCAGCACTTGCTAAGACTTTATTAGCCAATATTGTTCACATCTGCTTATAGGGAACAGACCAGAGGAGCATGTGATCCAGCTGTTGCTATGGTATCCAGTGGGATTTTAAGAGAATAACAGAAGAAACAGTGGCAGAATCACTCCACCTGACACCTGAGTTAAAGGGATATTGCCAAAAATGATGAGTTGACCGTACTTAACCCTTATTTGTCAGATTTTTCCGAAGGAATTGAGTATTTACTACTCCAGTGAGAATTAAGAGCACCTGGAGCCTCTGAGGGAAAAGGATAACCATACCAATCACATCATGATGCGGTTTCTTTTTAAAGGTCTCCTTAATTTAGCAGAATGACATCTACTTTAAACGGAGCTATGAAACCATTCAGTAAGCCTAAATCATCATCAGTGCAAGAGCATAGATACCATGTTCATCACAGCTACCAATGTGGAGACGAGGACACAACAGCTAACACCCTGAACCAACCTTTCCTTGTCTCCCCCTTGTTCCTGCCAGACTATGGATAACAGAAAGACATCAAAACCTTGTTACCCAGATACTTCCCAAAGCAATACTGCTCACCCTAGTGCCCTGCTGCTGCATTATGCACATAGTCTATCAGGAAAACAGATATACAGAATGAGATACACACAAAAATCTGTTTTTGGGACTGTTTTTCCATCTTGAGATAGAGGTTTTCCAGGAGCCACCAATTAATAAGCAATGAACTTCCAAGGAGTCTGTGTTTGGCTAAGCACAATACCCAGCCTTTTGTGAGCCAGCTAGCAACTTGGAGCCTGCAAAGTCTTGGGAGAGTGGGCTTTCCCCTTGTTTCTGCCGGTACTTCGCTTCAGTGGGTCAGTCAGAAATACTGGGATAACTGTTCTGGCTCTGTTGCATGCCTGTGGCCAGCCAGGCTCAGCCTGTGATAATCGGACTTGTGAAAATGAAAACAATATACTACGCATGGAGCATCCCTTGCTCTGACCCCTGGAAAACATCGATAGGTAGGGGAGCATCTGAAATGATGTTATATTTGGTCACAAAGTGGCTGTGAAGCAGCTATCCTTGCTCCTGGGGAAGTTTTCTGCTTCTGTCATCCCATCCTTGAAGTCTCAGGGTTACTTTCTAAAGTGCTTGGGTGTTAGCCTACAGCCACCCAACATGCTCTGAGTCAAGGGACTCCAAGGCAAAAGTCCAACAGAAGCCAAAATGATGAGCACCCAGGGAGCTCAGTCTGCCACGTTGCTCTGCCCACCCGCCCAGGGGAGGCTATAACAATCCCCATCGAATGCCTGTCCTTCCCCTCGGCCATGTTGTGGCTGTGGGTGACTGTGGGCATCTAGAATAGCCTAGAGAACTTGCCTCTGCACAGTGCCCAGGCCAGTTCTTGGGAACCAGTGCCTGTGTCCCCCAAGCTGGGAAGAGCTGAGGTTTGGGATTTCACCTAGTTGTGGATGAAGCCTCAAGGGAGGCTGATTTTGTCCTGATGCTTCCTCCATTTCTATCATTAGCATTGATGATGATAACCTCTGAGAGCCACCACCACATCCACTGCGTAGCTGCAGAACTATGTGTATTTTGCAAGGACAGAGGACCTGATATGATGATAATGAAAGAACACCACACACTATGTTGAATGAAAATGATTAAGGAATCTGCTTTCCTGACTTGAATACAGATAGTTTACTCTGCCAAAGCTAGGAGAGGGCTTAAAAACATATTTCTTTTCACTAGTTCCTTTTAAATATTATAGACTTCATGAATTAATCAGGAGAATACTTGGTGTAGTAGGTGGAGATATGAGAGGCTGTTTATGTTCAGCAGGAACACAAAATGCTTTGTAAAACTAATCTATAAAACAAAGACATTCAAGAATTTTATGCAGTTTAATAGCTCACTTATACAACCTGATGATAAAATATGCATAATCCAATATTATATGGCTTTTTTTCCCCTAACAGAAAATGAATAATAGAAGATTTTTTTTTCAGCCACAAACCTCTTGCCGTGACCCAGTCAAATATTATTGGCTTAGAATGTATTAATCTGCAAACTAATCCAAGAGACATCCCACTCTGCACAAGTAGTCCTGCTATGCACATGTGGCAGGACAACAGGGCTGAGCTAAGAGCCTGGATAAGAAGAAGTGGCTCTCATATGCTTCCAAGATATTTCTTACAATTGGCCTCTGAATGTTCACCTGCTAATTCTACAGTAGAGGAAGGCTGTAGCTTTCAGTAACATGGAAAGAGGCACTTGATGGCAACACTCCTTAGTTCAGGAGTGCCAACAAGCCAGCTTATCAAAATGCTGATAAAGAAGCAACAGAAAAGAAGTTTGGGAACTTCTACCGAAGGGCTGCTCAGTGTGCTGGTGAACGGAGTGAGCAGAACGCAGGAAACTCTGCAGTTAGTGAGGCTGCTGCCCAGGTCTTGCCTCTAACCCTCTGCCCCTAACCATGAAACCTTTGTTTGCAAGCTTCTTCCTGTTGATTCCCACAGAATACTAATGTCTGTCATTTTCCTTGTTGTGATTAATTTTGGTCATCTAGGACAAAATCACAATCTAGGACAAAATCTCTTCAGAAAGAGAGACCTTTGCCAGGGACACTACTGGAGGTGGGAATTTGTCACTGATACCCAGTTTTAGGCTTTCTTTTTTATATAGAAGCTACTTAATTGCACAGTCTATTGCCATCACAAGTGACTAGTCTCAGTCCATTTTTTTTCCATTGTCTATGTATTTTTGCATCTTTGCCTCAACTTTCTTTGCCTAAAACTTTCAACAAGCAGAAAATCTTACAAATAAAAAAAACCACAACTATTGAAGTCACTAGAATTTTCTCTGCCTTCTGCATCTGTACATCCCATGGACATCTCCTTCTCTTCCCACATCCTCTACACCTTTGTATTTACTTTTCTGTGCTTCTGCTGCTGAGCCTGTGTACTAGTTTAACCTCACCTCTGCTACAGTTCTTAATCATTTCCTCCTGCGCCTTGCAATCCCATTTCCCTTCATTCCCTAGCTGCCAGTTCTCTACAGCCCTGCAGATGCAGTGGGCTCTTATTGCCATTTCCGCATACACAGTGGGAGGTTACAATTCTATATATTGATCCAATCAGCTCTTGAGTGGCTGTTCAGCTGCAGAGGTCTCAGTCTCTCATTATTACAACGAGCACATGGAATAGAAACCTATTGACATAGGAGAATATGAAGGTTTAGACTGGCGTGAGCAAACTAGTCAAAGATGACACTGTCCTATGTCTCCAAATGTACTCTCATATCTATTTTAAATTCCTACTCATTTGGTGACCAAGGATATTACTCTCAATAAACAATTTGCTTTAAAATGTCGTTTGTAGTCTTGCTTTAGTGAACATTGCTCACTTACCTTAAATTGTTTCCTTAGGTACATATTTTATTAAGATGTCCAGAGTGTCTTGAGTATAAGGTAGGTTCCCAGGAACTAAAGATTAACACCACCAGGTTTCCCTGGAGATTTCAGAAGACAAAAGGGCAAATTGCTGGGGTACAGAAGGCAAACTCCTGTTATGGCAATGTGTTCACAGCTGTTATAAAGGGAGGTAAAGTCTTGCAAAGTGAGATCAATAAACCAGACAGTAAATCAAGTTTATGAAAGTCGTGACTGGTGGGACTACATTAAAATGTTATCAGGAAAATATATGACAGTTTTGGATGAAGTAACTTTTGTCTCAGGAAGGTGAGTGGGAGCAGATTGATTTAATCTGTTGAGAAGCAGGGAAGAAACACTGAATATTGATACTTTGGGAACTGTCTATGGACTAAATGACAGTGAGAGTCAAAGGCAAAACAATGTGTAGTGGCAACACACAAAAGACTATTTAAAAGATCTTACGTGTCGGAACTGGAAATGAAATTTCACAAAGAGGCTTGCTCTTCTGGAGAATCCCCCTCTCTTTTTTTTGCATGTTTTATATGTTCTAGAGCTCATAATACATTTTGTTTGCCAAATGTACCTACCTATTGCCCAATGAGAAGCATTTCTTTTTCAGTACAGAGAGCAGATGATATTAAGAAAGGATTCTGAGCATGATGGCAGGGAAGTTAAATTTGTTGAAACTTTCCAACGAATTTCACATACGGCTTTCAAAATTAGCCCCACTGAACATATACTTCTGCTTGGAACCTAAATTTCAGATAGTTCAATTTACAATAACTAATGGTTAAAAAGATAAATAATAAAGTTAGGAAGTCCAATTATACTCTTTATAAATACCCTAAACAGGTCTGAAATCTGGTAACTGAATGTAGTGATTTACTTGAAAAGTAAGTATGCAGCTGGCTGGTTTATCAGAAACAAATGATCCTTCCCCAGTACTTGCTAACTTCCTCTGAGAGCTCTAACTGTTGCTATTTTGCAGCAAGATACTCTGAATACAAAGAACAAAGTGTTAAATGGCTGTGTTCCAAGCACACATGGTAGTTGCTTTGTTATGACCTAACCACACACTATGTGAGGCAGTGTTTTCAAGAAGCAGTAATTACTTTTATTAGACCAATATAATTGGAAAACCAGGCAGGCTTTCTTCTAGAAAGTCTAGAACACAGGCAATTGCTCTCAAAGCTAAACACAGGCTGAGGACAATTGCTGTGAATTTAATTTTCAAACCTCTGTAAGAGTCTTTGTTTGAAGTTGCCTTAAGATTTGCAGCTCCCTAACAGAGTATTAATTTAAGTTCCAAATTAGAGAGTCTGCCTGATTTTTCTGCATGGAACAGTTTTCCTGCCTGGCAGTTGCTTTAATCTACAGGCATTAAGAGTAGATGTGATACACTGTTTTATAAACACCACTTATTATACAGCACTTAAGGTATAAAATGTACTCAGATGACACCAGAGTCCTGTGGTGTCATGGTCCACTCAGTGGATGCGTGATGGTTCGTTTGCTGTGATCTCGAAGCGCAGACTCATGCCAAGATGTTAGCCTAAGTTTCAGGGTACCTGATTGTCCAAGTCTCTGATGACGACGTTGAGACAATGCTGTTATTCGGACCGACTCTTACATGTGGTTCTAACCCCAAAGAACTCAGGGATCTTTAAAACTTACTCCTTACAGCCTATGGCTATAAGTAAACTGTTAGCTGGGTTTGAGTTCAGGCTTGTTCCCCAAACTGAATGCTATGGAAAGCCTTAGAAATCTACGGAAACAAGACCAAACTGGAAGGAGCACAAATTAGAAAAGGAAAAGGAGGGCATGTGCCAATGAGCTCTGTAACCTGTTTCTTCCCTGGAGGGTGCCTGAAGTGCACTACCATGGAGAGTTCACTACTCTGTAAATACAAAAATTTCAAAGATGTTGTATGTTGCCCTCAGTTACTAGAAATCCTCTCTAAAAGAAAAGGAGTCATCCATCCTAAAACCATTAACACCAGCAAATCCAGTCCAAGCTCTTTGGTCAAATAGTGACAGCCCAAAATATTACTGAGTGATGCCAGTTCTATCCTGCTGTTCAACGGAACAGCAAAGCATCATTTTCTAAATTACATATTGGTCCCCAGGCTGCATTAAGACCTTAGAAAAGCTCTCAAACTTCATATCCCTAAAAGTAGTAGATGAAATAAAAAGAAACATAAAGGATAAGGGAAAAAAAAGAGCTCTACCAAATGAGAAAAGACATAATAGACTTCGTTTCACCTGGGAATGCTGTCAGGATGGTACAAAATGCTGGTGTTCAAACACAGATCTGCTCAGTTTGAGTTCATGCTGTACAACAGCACTTAGCTAGTGGATGTTTCTGAAAGTAAAAGGACACTATTGTCTGTGGGATTTGCATGGTAGCTAGCCATTAAAATCAAATTATAGAATCAGGAAGAACAAAACCTCATGTAGTCATATCTGTAGGATCCAGAAGTGAGGCAAGAGCCATTTAAAATCATCTTGCTTGTCCTAAGTGCTATCTCATACTACACCAAGATTTTCTGTAGACGTTCTAAGCACAAGGAACCAACAAAAACAAAGGAGAAAGGAGGTAGTAGAACTTAAAAAAACCCCCTATGTTAGCAACATCTGCTCTTTACAACAGCAGTTATTACATCACACACTCACTCATCTTCCCTGTCTCTTCTCAGCCAAAGACTAATTCAGATTCAGCCAGAAGGTGGCCTAATTAGATTGCTTTTATATTCAAGGTAGCATCACCTGGAGCCATTAACACTGTAAACCATAGGAGTTCTCTCAGGACAGAGCACTACAGTGCTTGACGAATAGGAGGAGGCAGAGCTGAGTGTCTTTAGAAGTCAAGACAGAAGGAATCAGAACACCATGCATCTCAGTGGGTTTTCTGAAACAACATTATGTATTAAGAATAAGAGTGTGGCCTAGACAACAGAAAACATCAGCATGGGTAATGCTCATGCTTTTATGGACTCAGCGTGAAGTTTTAGGCTCTAAATATGCCCTCATTTTCAAAACTGAAGGGGAGAGGGGGAGAGAAAGCTTTCTCTGCTATTTTTAATACCAAACAACACTGCTATATGGATATTTTATAAAAATACCCCGGTTACACCTAGTTCCTGGCTCCTCATTTCTCTGAGAAAGTTCCAGTATGACACAGGAGCAGAGAAGATAGAGTCTTTGTCTGTTATTGCTGCTCTTCAGAGGTAAGGAATCACTACGACATTATACAGCAAACCTCTCAGCAGCTGATACGGTGCGGCCAACTTTAAACACTTTTGCACAGTCTGACTTAAAAAGATCCAGGCATTTAACAACATATGAAAATAAAGTGTTGTTTTGATGCATCTACAGATGCACTCAGACTCAAAAACACCCTGCCCAGAAGCTTTTTTCACAAAGAGCTTATGCAAAGGAATGTGTCTGAGGATGGAGTGGAAAATACGTAGCCAAATTACTATAAGTGGTATTTTTTTATTAGAAAGCCAACACAGCTATGGATCAGAGAACTGAAATTCCATACACAGGATATTATTTGCATAACTGAGGTTTCCAAATTATGAAAATATGGGGTCTTTTTTAAGATTTGCAAGAATTGTATGATCCTGCCACATCTTCCATCATGTGGCAGATGATCTTCCATCACCTCAGGCAAGAACAGTGTTCTGTTTTTTGCAGTGTGAAAGCAGTTGATTTGGATGCCTAGAGAAAAAAAAAGTATATATATATATATATATATATATAACGCTTAGGAAGTACTTCTGACATGAATTTAGCTTTCATTCACAGCACACTAATGGCCATGGAGATGACAATGAAGGCCAAATTGTGCAGCCTGTCTGCATCAGGACAAAGTGGAGAGATATAAAATAAGCCCCAAAGTGAATTTTGAGGAAAAATAATGAGGCATTTTCAACATGACCAGGCTTTCCAGACAGACAGTAAAAGATGTTGTCATTCTGAAAATTATTTTTTAAACAAAATAGTGCAAATTAGTTCTTTTGGTATTTTTTTTTTATTATTCCATTTTCCTTTGCATCTGCACTGCTAAATGTTATATAGTTTGAAAGAAATAATAGCCAGTTCCACCACGTACACCAAAGGTATTACAAAGCACAGCAGGGTTGTCATGGAGACAGAAATTCTTATGTGAAGCAATCAAATCTCTAAAATATTTAAGCAACACTTACTCTGCAGGACAAACATGAAATAGAATATATGCAACAAGAAGCTAGGATGGAATTTCTCATGTTGAAATTGAAAAAGAAAATAAACCAAAACCCAGCTTGGGAAATAAAACCAAGTGGCTGCTAGATGTGTTTGAATGAGAAAAAATGTGCACAGCTACTTTGTCTCTATACCAGGATATGTCAACTCATCACAGAAAAGAGAAAAATAAGCGTAGCTACATCTGCGATTTTCACCTGCTTCCTGGCTGAAGTGGTGTGATATGTCTTTTCTGATGAGGAAAGCAGGTTTCTCTGGGTGGTTCCAACCACCAAGAAGAATGAACCGTGTTTCCATTTTGTCTGCCATTTCTTTCTGAGTGACTGCTTAACCTACGAACTGGCGCAGTGAGTCGGTGATAAGCAAAGGCATAGGTGCCTTGTGGGAGGACAGTAAAGAGGCAGTTCAGACCCACAGAAATCTAATTCCTACTTAGCATTGTTTTAATGCCAAACCAGGGACAGCTGCCAAAGGCAATCTGTTGATTTCCTTTTTCATCACAATTAAGCTAGCTTTGACCCGGTCATTACATCACAAGCAAAAGGGATGTGTTTTCTGGGACAAAAATTGGATAGCTGAACTCAAAGTGTACCCACCAAACTGTCTATGTCCAGCATTGCAGGGAGGTATTAGAAAAGTAATTTTGACCAGGTTTCCAGTCTTTCCCATTACTCTTGGCCCTTATTGCTTCTTTCTGACAGATTTCTTTTTCTTCTCTATCATCTAGTCATTTCCTCTCCTCACTTTGCACTAAGCAGCAAGGGGAAAATTACAAGGAGTCAGAGGAAAGGAGCAAAACACTGGCTGAAAAGAAAGCAGAAATGGAAATGTGAACAGATGTCTCAAGCAAAACTCCCATGGACCTTCACTGGGATATCTGCCCAAGTAAAGGAGCATGAGGAGGGCAGGAAACGGCCTAGAGAGATATTTAAAATATTGCAGAGCATGTAGTTAATTCAGATCAAGTGTTCCTGGGGACAGTTTGTGGTAATGAGGAGAATGTACTGAAGGTGTAGGAGGGACACATAGGTTTTGCAATATCACTGCTTTCCCAGGCTCTCTTGAGCCTGTCATTTTGAGAGCTACATTTTAACCCTCAGGAGAATAGCAGCTGGAAAATGAAAAGGTTCAGTGTGAGACAATTTATGGCAGGCCAAATACCACAAATGCATCCATTTGGCCTTGTAATAAATCCCCCCCTCGATTAATGCAACTTCCTAAAGTCACTGATAAAAGAGCCCAGCATTCCTCAAAAACACAGAATGGTTAGAGGGCTGCAGCCCTGAGAGCTAATATCCACAGCATGCGTCATGTATAAGGGCCTTGACGCCTCCTGTTGCTAACTGACAAGAGAAAAGGAGGAGATGGCCAGTAAGTAAATATTCCTTACCTGATAACTGGCCTTCCCCTGCATAAATCATCAACAGCTGATACTTGTCACCCGATGCAGGGGGATATGGGACCTTGAAATTGTCAAGCGTTGGCATCCCTCCAGTAACTTCGCGTCCTCTCTTAATCCTGGCTTCCTGCTTCCATTCCCTTTTGCAGCCAGATACAACTTCCTCTCCTTGTTCTCACGGCTCTGAATATTTCAAACCTTGCTCCTCTATTTTTTCTTTCTCATGCTTGATGAAGGTTCCTCCAGGTCTTTCAGTGTCAAGTCTTCTTCAGCACTGGTAGCCACCTGCTCCTCCTCTATTCTTCACGTGCAAAACTTCTACCTCTTCTCTATGCTCATTCTGCTTGACA
Organism: Baryphthengus martii; assembly: GCA_013396935.1. Taxonomy (NCBI): domain Eukaryota; kingdom Metazoa; phylum Chordata; class Aves; order Coraciiformes; family Momotidae; genus Baryphthengus; species Baryphthengus martii. Next base: position 341,344 of record VWZK01004326.1, read on the forward strand.
AGCTCTCTTTGAGAAAGCATTTGCAGCAATTCTGCTCCCCCAAAATGCACCGTCTCAGCACTGTTGCATTGTAGAAGGCTCTGACAAATTTGAAAATCAGTGGTTATCTATCTCACACAACTCAGAGAACTGATTGGCTTTTTAAAGCACTGACCTCTACGTATGTGCAGATTAAATGCAAGGATTCATTTCCTGAGCCATGCACAATGGGGCTTCAGGGGAAAAAGTGAGCAGTTACACAGAGACTTCACCAGGGTATCACTGTTACCTGTCCTCTGGCATTCTCAAGTAGTCCAGAGTAATCAGGGTGCATTGTGTTCTGGGTGCAAAGGCCTTCCTCTCCCACGGGCTCCTGATGCTGTTACTTCACCCTGGGGGCTGTGCAACAAACCAGCAGGATCACCCTGTTCACCATCAGCCTTTACTCCATGAGATTAGCCCAAGGAGTCGCTGTGAGGGTGACATGCTCCTGTCTTTGGGACGTGCAGCACGCACGAGCCACCATACTCAGAATCAAGGTCTGAGTTTCACAACTCATGAGCCTCTGCAGCCCTTCCCCACCCTTAAAGCTCATGGAGCTTTTTGGCAGGGTCACACTTAAGACTGAGCTGGCCTTAGCACAAAGATGGCAGTAGTTAAACAACTATACCACTAATAAAACTTTTGGTTTGTTATCAGGCCTAGAAAACACATCCAGCTCCTACAGAGCACTCCCTTCTCCTTACATGCAAGCACTGTAATTTTTGTATATGCTGATTCGGTAATGGATCATTCGGTAATCATTCATTAACTGAAACACTCATGTCCAACAGCAGCATAGTATCTCATCTCTGCACCTTTAGAAACCCTCAAGAGATGATTAAAAAGCCCCAAGCCCTCAGAAATGTCAGAGCCTGGGAATCCCTTTGTTTTAAATGAAACTGAAGACCAACAATTTCCCTGAAACGCCCAGCTTGTTCTGGAATGCCTGTTTAAATCAAATACAGATATTCTCTATTCTCTCTGCAGAGCTGTTTGCCTGCTCAGAGACACAGAAGAGAACATTGCAACGGAAGTGCACCCACATCTCCATATATAAAAGTCAACACACCCAGGTCTGCGACCAGTTGAGTGTCCCAGGGGGTGAGGAGGTATTTTAAAAATGCTGCTGCTTGTTGGAAGAGAAAGGAGGGTGGAAGTGGAGAAGGCATGGAGGGCAGAAAAAAGAGAACCAATTTTTCATTATAAGGATGACATTTACGGATACCGTTCCCTTTGGGTGAGGTTACATTTAAGCTGGACAGCTCAGACAATATTAAAACTGAGATGAGGCTTTATTTCTGAAGTGCTTTTTTTCTGAGAACCCTGAAACACTTTCAGAGAAGCATGAATTAAATCTTGCAGTAGCAGCATGTATGAAGCAACAATTATTCTCCATTGAGTAGATGGGGTATAGAAATGCAAAGAGGTCACGTGAGTGGTTGAAGGGCGTACAGGAAGTCTGTGGCACAGCACAGAAATAGAATCCAGACCTCTTGACTCCTAGACTTGTACTTTAACCACAAACTCATCTTTCTTCCCTTAAATATTGAAGAAGTTGAAAGCTACGCAGCATCAACAAGTCAAAGATCTGAGCGATGCTTGCCTTATATTTTGTAAGTATATACCTAAAACAGATATGCATAGACAGGAAAAGATAATTACCTTGGGCACTACATAGCAAGTGTAGTATAAATGAAAAATTTGTTTTCTTTCTTGCTGTGCTCCCCGAGTTCATTCTTACTCCCAGCTGGGAAAGGATTTCAGGAAATGGAGCTGAGAGAGGACAGTTAGTGCATGTTTGCTGACCTGGACCTTCCTTACTTCAGTCAATGAGATGTTTACAACAAAAATAAATAAATACTCGTAAGTGTTTTGTGTTCTGATGGTGCTGCAAGGAGAATGCAGGGGCAAAGGATGAGGGTTTTTTTCTGTAGTAAAAGCTTCTACAGGGTTTAAGAAAAGATGTTAAATTATAACAGAATGAAACAACAAATAAGCCTGGAGAATGTTGCTTATTATCATGTCTGAATGGAGGCATGGCAGCAAAGATCACCTATTTCTAAAGTATAATTCTTTAGTGTTAAACAGGAAAGGCTACTCTCAAGAGATAGTTCTAAGCTGAAAGTTACTTGTGTTTCACTGCTTAATGCCTAAAATTTGTGTTCTGGGTTCAGTTCACCAACTTAAAGCACCATACAAAGAAGGCAATTTTAGACAAGTCTAACCTTCTTTCATGACTATGGAAAAAAAAATCCAGTCATGTTTTCCAGTGTTTGATCACTGTGCAGGTTTCTGTGACACTGCCTATTTACTTTTGGTCTGAAACAAGGCCCTTCACAGAGACTGGTATGTGATTTTACTGAGATACCTTTGAATTCCAAGATACAGCTGCATCCCCAGCACTCTTAGTTTAGTCAGAAGGCATTAGTCTCAAAACCAGGGAGAGACTGAAAACGTTTGTCTCCCCTAAGTGGTTTGGTTTGGGTGAGGACTAGTAACAATAGATTAAAATTAAGAGAAAAAGGAAAGATGTCTTGATTTTCTTCTCGTTTTGTTTTCTAGCTCTGGTATTTAAGGCCTATTTGGCAGAGTCCACGTGTGTTCCGGATCCCGATTTCTAGTCTCACTGTTTTAAAGTGATACTTTCAAACATACACTAATAGATTCCTTTTAGTTGCCCAGCTCCCTTAGAGAGCAGTCTATTGCAATCAGTAACTGAAACATTAAATTAAACAAGACATCAGTACTTCAAAAGCAGTGATCCAGCTCAGAGATATCCAGAAAAATGCTAATTTCTGGGCAAATCTTAGATCTAGAAGAACTGCTCTTCATATAGGGGTAAAGACAGACCTGCTTTTTGCCTCATTCCAAGGCAAAGGAGACCGGTGCTCAGGCTGGTGTGGAAATCCAGTCCAAGCATATTGTCTGTATGCCAGCCTTCCCCCGCCATGGAAGCAGTTCCTGTTTTGGTTATCCATATATGCAAGAAGCTATGGACCAACCAACGTGAAGAGAAGTCAATCAGCACAATACAAAGCTACCAGAACAGCTATATCCATTTGACATTTCCCCAGAGCAGAATTACCACCCTTCATTTAGCCATAGCCATTACCTGTTACTATTACTGAGGTTATATTGCTTCACAGGGGTTTACCAGTTCTACAGGAACACAATGTCTAAGGATTTGCTGGGGGATGGACTAGATACCTTTTCAAATTAGAACTAGTCTATGCTAGGCAGACAGGCAGTTGAGGATATTTTATATTAAAGAGAAAAAGTACAGTCAGATGCATTCGGGTAGCCACCAACAAAATGAGAATTCATGTCTCATTCTAAAGCCCCATCCTGATACTACATGATGTTACCTAAGGGCTGTACCCTAGTTGTGCTTATTCTGTGAGCTGCAGATTAGAAAATAATGCCTTCTTGCTGCACAGAGTCATTCATACCTTCAAGCTTGATGCTTGTTATAGTCTTGCAAGGAGCTGAATCTCTAAGCTAAGATCCCTTGCAGTCTAATGGCAACATGAATTACTGGACTCACTAATGAGATGTTACGGGAAACTGATAGAGGTAATTTGTACAGAGAAGTAATCTGCCCACATAAAATAAACATGGAGTTAAATCTTTGTACAAAACTCATTGCAAATCTGAAACAAGCTTTTTGTCATACGTTATCTGGTTTTAATTAGGGAAAAATACAGTACAGGGCAGGTTTTCTAAACAGTGTGTATTTGTCTCTGCCTAATAGCTGAAGTTCTATGGCTCCAAAATGGCTTAGAATTTCACAAACCTGAACTGACAACGAGAAAGAGACTAAAGACGTACAAAGAGTAGTCTATGTTCACAGCATTAAAAGATATGCTATTTGCTGTTGTGGTGTTGTGACTCAAATCACAAAGGTGTTGAAAAGCCATTTCTCTTGCTGCCTGGGTCTGTATTTGCACCAAGAGAATGATGATATTGTAGTGTGATGCATCGGTGTACTCAGAGGTAGCATCAAATAGTGAGAAAAGGTCACATTGCATCTGATTCAAAACTAGTAGAAAACAGTACCTTGAAGATCCCCGCCGCACTCAGCAGAGGAGGCTGAGTAAGTACACGGAACACGGCAGCACTCTGACAAGCATTCATTGCTGCTGTTTGGTGCAGCACCAAAAAGGCAGCAAGAACAGGGATCATATCCTGTGGGATTTTAATTTTTCACCTTAGTAGCACAATTTCATTCTTTTTAAAGACATTTGATTAACTAATGTTACAGGTAAAAGCCAATAAATGACTTTTCATTTATGCTTTGCAGATTTAACAACAGTTTTCATCACATTAGTCACCTAGAAATAATCTTCCTTGACATTATCATTGTGTAATATTGTTTCCATATCATTTCCAGAAGTTTCAGAATAGCTACAATACATCTGCTACCTATGATTATCTTGATGTGTCCTATTACTTGTACTGCAATCACATCTAGGTGACCTGGCGCAGATTGTGTTCTTTCCAGCAGGCCAGTTCAGAACACAGAAACATCCTTACCTGAAGGGTTGTGAGAAATGGAAGAAGAGAGAGTGAAGAAGACCACTAAGACATTCAGGCCCAGCTCCTCAGACCTTTCCTTACCATGAAATGACACAGCAGTGTTTTCCTCCGTTACCATGGCATTCCGCAAACAACTCTAGTACGCTAACTAGAAATTAAGTGGGCAAACCTCTGAAAGTTTGGCAGTTTGAATAAACATCTGCAACGAGCTGGCTGGACTTGGGGACAGGCTGTCCTTTGCAGAAGAAACCACAAAAATTGGCAGAGACACACTCCTTTTCTAAGGGCTTCTGAAGAGTCTAGAGAAAAACATATGAGGCAAATAAAATCCATATCCAGAAAAGGAGAGAGATGAGGGAGTGGCTGGAAAAGTGTGTCCCATGGTGAGGAATCCTGTACAGTGCAGAAAGGTAGAAGGGATTAGAAAACAGATGAACGGAGGATACCAGAGAGAGAGGTGCTCTCTATTCCACAAAGAAGAGCAGGATGCGTATTATATTGCAGAAGACAACTGCAGTGCCTTATGTATCATGTCTGATAATGCAGTCATGGGTATCTTCCCAGGGAACCTCTCAGAAGGCTTCCAGGCAACCTAGAGAAGGGCAGGTTCTCCTGTGAAAGATCTTACTGGCTGCAGGAAAAGCAGGGATCACAGAGCTGTAAGCTGAAGATCTGTAGTCTGGGCAAAATTTAGTGGTTCATTTAGGAAACCACTGGGGACAGAATGAAGCAGAGCAAGCCTTGCTGGAACATTACATCATAAATAGCTGGAGTTATCTGAATTTCCCAAGGCTATTCTTATTTCTATTCCTAAAGCTTCCTAGTATAGGTTTTGTAAGAGTTTAAGTCGGTCTCTCAGGCTGGGCTACGCACTTTTTTCTGAGTAAGCACTCCACATAATAAAACGTATATTGCCTCAGGTAGTACTTCCCTTTTCAATGCTGTTCAGAAGGGACACCCAGTCATCACAGTGATAGTGGGGCCATTGGCCAACCCTCTCTCCTGAGTGACATGGCTGAATGTGGCAGATTCAGATGCCTTGCATCTGTGTGCTCCTATTCTTGCACTGTTATGTACACATCCCAGTCTCAGCTGGGGATACAAGGAGAAATAACTCAAAATATCACAACAACAGCTGTTTTGTTGGATTTTGTGGGACTGAAATCCAGAAGTGCTGGAAATTTTCATGTAAAGCTTTTTCCCATGAAAGAAACTTCCAGATGCATGAGCCCTGAGTGTTTGTAAACAAGCAATGTTTGGCTAGTAAGCTTTCTCTTTTTATGTCTGCCACTTGCTATTTGATTTATAATAAATATGTAATAACTTACTGCATGCCATAGTAACTCATGAGAACGTGAATGCATTACTTGATGGTAAAAAGCTGTATAATTTCATTGGAGGGCTACCATAAACCTGACCACATACCTTAGCAGGGTTTCCTTCCCTGGATACATTGTTCTTTAACAAAAAATTCCAAAACTGAGAGCAGTTCTCACTAAAATCATTCATGAGTTTGACAAATCAGTGAGCAAACTACATGTGATGTGCAGTATGTCAATTTTACCAGACAGTCAAGGAACATCCTTTTACATGAAGTATTTCAAAGGAAACCAGGTAATTTGTTCCATGGGTGGCAGGATGCCGTGTGCAGATATACTCCTTACATTTATGATCTTACAGTATGGCAAAGAGACTTCACCTACAAAATATTCACAAAGCTTTGTAAGTGCTATCTGCTCACTGTGATGTGTTATACACTTTCCAGTGACTATAGAAAAAGGGGCATGATGGGATCGTGATCCTAAGCAGGATTTGTACACTACCTAAACTGCTTGAGATGGATGTCTAAGCAGTTAAAAGCCTCCAGAGCTAGAGATGGAAACCTGTGGTCAGTCTTCTGCTCTGCTTGGGTACTCTTGCCTTTAAAAAGCTTTTCCTAATGCTGAAGCCTCGCTTGCTGCAGTGCAATCCCATCATTACTTGCCTTGCCTATAACAGACATGGAGGACACGTGATTTCCTTCCTCTCTGCAGCAGCCTTTTGTGCATTCAATGACTTCTATTCTCCACTCAGTTCCCTCTTCTCTGAGTGAACACACACTCTTCAATCTTTTCCAGACTTCTGACTGATCTTACTGCACTCCTCTCACCTCCTTCCAGCTGGGCACAGCTTTCTGGCTACACAGTAGTCCAGCACTACTTGCGACTCTAGCTAAGGCACAACTGATGCAGAGCCACACTGAAGGACAACTACACATAACTTTCAGTCCAGTCTCCCAGTTTGTGCAGTGTGGCAATTTCCTTTTTCATGATATTAATGATTCGTGTTTAGCCTGCAATCCCTGAGCAGGTCCTCACAGATCTGTTTTGTTTTCTTCTGCAGAGTTCCTCTCTCATTTGTTCTTCACTGCATACCCGTGCTTCTGACTGCTCCTGCATGGCTAGTGGATATTGTACTCTACAGTCTCTGTGTAAGATCAGTTCTACTGTTTGTTCAGGTTTTACTGTTTGAATCCTATGCCCCAACATGCGTCCAGTCCCTCCTAACCAGGACTCTGTGGAGATTTGAAAAGCAGACTATTCATCACCGAATTTGTTAATGAAAGTAATGAACAGTGCCAGGCCAGACCAGACTCCAGGGAAACTTGGAACTGAGGAGCTCAGTTTATCTTTCTATTTTGACAGTAAATTGTCTGTGACTACCAAGCCTTGTTTCCAATCAGTTTGATACTCACTTTTCTTCTGGCTATATTTCTCTTCCTGGCTTACATAAAGCGCTGCCAAAAGCCTTATGAAAATCAAGATATATGGCATTTACTGCTTCTCCCTGTCAGTATGGTAAGGATTACCTCAACAATTGATGAAATTAGATGGTTTTGACAAAGTCTGTTCTTCAGAAAGCCATAGTTTTTTCCTCTAGGTACTTGTGAATAATGGCTTGAGTAATTTTTCCTGTATTTTTGCAGGAACTGAAATAAGCTGACCTCTCTATAATGTTCTGACTCTTCTTTCTTCCTTTTTTTTTAAAGTGTTACATTTGACCTCATCTTTTCTTTGATATCTCACTTTTCTTAAGAGAACCACAAATGGTTCTGAAAGTACATCAGGTAATTCTCCAAGTATTCTGGGCTATAATTCATCAAGCCCGGGTAATTTGAATGTAGTTGGCTTCTTTATGTCCTTTCCAATCCATTCTCTCCTTATCCTAGGTGCAGATCATACTGCTTTGCTGTGGTGTCAGTTATGTGTAAGCGCGTTACCTGCCTGCAGCTGGCTTCTGAAGCCCCTGAGGCAAAACCAGCACGTGGCTTTCTCAGTAACATTTTCCCTTTCTGTTCAGTAATTAGCCATTTCCCTGGGATTTGGTTTTACTCTGAGTGTACCTGCAGAAGTGTTTCTTGTTACCCTTTAGGGAATTCGCTCATGTTATCTCATTTTGTGCTCTTGCTTTTGTGTTTCAATGCCATATGCTAGTGCCACCTTTGTATACTCACCCTCAGTAATCCTCTAGTTTCTTAATATCTACCTTCTTTTTCTTAGCAGACTTTTCCTTACAGCTGCCCAGAGCAGGATCTTCCCAAACAAATCTCCAAATGTTTTTAAATATGCCTTCCTGAGGTCCACATTTTTTATCTTGCTGTATTCCTTCTCCTTCAATTTCCAAAGGAAGTCCATGGAAGCTGGAAGCGGTTAGTTCCTCTGAAAATAAGACTTTAACTGTGTTTTTATTATTTTGATCACAAGGCCAGCATTTTAACTGCACAGCAAGAAGAGGTCTAGGCCTTCTGTTTCTTCAGCATTATTGTTGCGACATTTTCTGCCAGACTGCATTACAGTGAGGGTGCCTCTCAAGCTTTCTTATCTGTGTGCGGTATCTGATGCAAGGTGCGCAGAGTGCTTTGTGAAAGCTTTCAAAAACTGGCAGCTTCTCCAGCTTGTGCTTCTGATTGGCAGTATCTCCATTCTCTTGTGCTTCTAGTCTCCATTAAGAGAAAGCCATCTCGTATCATCAGGATTTTCACAAGTGCTTCAGAGACAGCTGATTATGTCACCCCTAGACATATTTGGTTTTGTTGGCAAACATACAACTGTCTCCATGGGTTTTAAGCTACAACCATTAAAGTGCATTTACCCAGGTATAAATTGACACCAATTGCCCCCAGTGTAGCACAACCGTGTCTTTTGGAAATTGCGTTCCATTTGAACACATCTGCTACCTTACAGCAAAGATGACTTTGAAAATTTAGAAGACAAACTAGAGAAGACTTATGCATGTGCTCTGTGGTGAGAGGGCACACGAAGAAGGCTTTAGGCCTTACGGTTTCAAGAGCTAAACCTAGCATATTTTTCAAGTTCTGAACCATTTGGAGTAGAAACTGATCTCAAGCGTTTCAGTTGGTTCCTACACCTACGACATGTGAGATATGTCTGAAAGTCATAAAAATTCAGCCTGTTTCTGTCATACTTGAGCAATAGTCATGCTGATGGAACAACCACAGATGAAATAACAAATCAACAAGCTAATCTACATCCTTCCAGCATCACTTCCTAAAATGTGATGCAACCACATAAGCATACCAAAACCTATAGCTTACATATCTCACAGAAAACCTGAGCACTTGCACACTTCAGGGAGCATAGACCTAAAGTTAAAATCTTCAGTTTCAAATTAACTGAAGAATACATACATCTCTTGCTTTGCTGTCATGTTCTGTCCAGAACTAGAACCAGGATTAGCAGGCTATTCCAGGAAAAAAAACATACAACAAAACAACAAAAAAACCACAACAAAAACCCAAACAACAAAAACAACAACAAAAAAGAGACAAAGAAGGTTTATAACATTTCTGACCAGGATAGAATAGAGTAGGAACCAAAATGTGGGGAAACAGCATTCTCACCTGGTCCGCAGTCCAGGCTTACCAGTTTAATACAATTCAGTAGGTCAAATAATGAGCTGGCATGAAATCCTGGCCCAATTAAATCCGTGGCAAAACTTCAGTTGATTTTTCTGGGGCCAGGATTTCAGTTTGGCCAAATTGTGTCCAAACACTGACCTTTTTTAAAAGCTGCAAATGTCATGCAGTGTTTTGCACATCAACACATTTATATGCAGACAAATTGTAATGTTTTGGGGCAAGGAAATATATATGAGATGATTTGCTGTCAAGCCAAAATGGGCTCTGGAACACACTGTCCCCACTGTAGGCGAAAGTATGGACAATGGAATAGTTGGCAGAGCAGGTAGATAGTAACCAAGTAGGGTGCTCAGTGGAACTATAGATTTTGGTATGAGAGCTCATGACTTTCTAGATACATGAGAGTTATGCTATCCTCAGCAAGATGCAATGAGCTCAAATGCTACTCAGCAACAGGAGAGTTTTCCCCCTGTTGTGCAGATTAATAGAGGCTGGTGCTCTTCGGAAGAGATTAGTCATTTTTTTTTCTGGAACTCTAGCATACCCAGCCACAGCACTTGGGACCCAGATGGTTTGCTCTCTCCCAGCTGCTTATCCTATGACCACTGCTCTTCTTCAGTGGATGGGACAATAACAAACAGGCAATCCTAGCATGGGTGTTGACTGTAGAGTTGTTCCTTCTGCTTTGAAATCTGTACTGCTGTCTTAAACTTGAAATAGTATTTTCCCACTTCAGCTGGTGACAGCTAAACAATATACTCCACCTTTGACTGCCTGCTCATGCCTGACTTGTAAGCACGGTGTGTGCTCTCCTCACTTCCTGCCGGTGTTTACAGTCAGGCTGCAGCAAGAATTCAAGTGCTCCTGTGCTCTCTCTTGCTCTCCCCACCATTGTAGGCTTCTGCCCGTCCAGAACTCATGTTGGCTTTAGTGTACTGATACCGGCTTAGGTTCAACACATTATTTTAAACTAATTAACAAATGAAAACCAGCATAATCTATTCCCAGGGACAAAAGGAAGAACCAAGAGCACATGTTGAAATATTAAAGGGATGATGTTATTTAAACTTCTTTACAAAACAGTCAAGTGGAAAGACTGAAAAGGAAGGTTTCACTTTTATTTCAATACAGGTCAAATAAAGAGATAAACACTTCTCTTTCCCAGCACTGCAGTACTACTAGAGGTTGTGCTTTTTCAAATAGTTTCCCTGACACAATCAAAAATATTTACCTCCTTTATACAGGTTTACTGCCCTCACACCGTTAATCCCCTCTAGGCATTCAGAAAAAGAGAAATCTATTTCTATTAGCTTTACTAGTACAATACAATTTTGCCAGACACGGAGGTGAAAGAATTGTTTATGGTAATAAGTGATTAATTTAATCCATTTTTTTCCTACTTATGACTTGACCATGACATTATCCTGACTTCTATGTTTGTTGGATTAACTATAAATATTCACCAAACAGATTATACAAATACATTTCAATTAATCAGTTGTTTGCAGACCAATGTCTTTGAAAATACCAAACTTATTTTTATCCCCAGGTGTATGTGGCTGGTTGCCTAATTCACATGCCATTGTTTCTGACAGAGAAACGAAAACTTTTAAAAAAGAAGAATAATGATGGAAGAGTATCAGTTACTGAACAAATACTAATGCTCCCATATGATCATCTTCCAGATTAATATTAATCTGCTAAAAATTGTTTACAAAAAGTTTCACAAGTTACTTGTGAGTCCTAAACAAACAGCTTAAATAAACACGACCCCTGGAAACCAGGAGTGAAATCTAATCATAATAGTTACAAAGCACTTCCTTCCAGTTCCAAAAGCTCTGCTGCTTACTAAATTGTCTTCTATGCTGCAGGGCTGCTCTCTGAAAACCTCCAAGGATATTTATATATAATACAAAATCCACATGCAACTAATCATGGAAATTTGACTAGCACTAACTAAGGGAAATTTAACTGAACAGGCAAAATGCTTTATAGAATAATTTATTTTGTGAAAAACATTTATAAAATTACTTCCAATTATGAAAGAAGGATTGAATTAATGGTTGCCCTTTTGATAAGCCACATGGGCACTTTGGAGACTTGTGAGACTATTTCTTTAAAAAAAGCACATGTAAGTATCTTAAAATGTAGAATTAGGGCTAACGGAGTCATCAACAACAATCTGCTGAAGTCTAGGAAAAATGGCATTCAGAAAACTTCCATGTTTCTAAGGCATGAAAGTAGAAGCCAAGAAATTTAAACATGAACTCCAATTTCACCATAAAACCTTGGTAGACTTGTCTACAAAAATGTACTTTAACTTTTATAAACTTTCAGACTATCCTGAAATCATCAAAATCAGAGTTTTTACTTTGTTTTTAATAACCTCCAAAGATTATTGGGATATTCCAATTTGTTCATATTTTAGTGTCGTTTGAAAGATTATCCAGGCAGCTGCAATTAGCAGTGTGTAGCAGGACCTCTTCAGGGTCAAACGTTGTGTATAGGAAAAGATGAAATTATTCTGGTTTTATTAGAAATGAATCCATAGGTATATGAGACAGCAGCAGTGTGAAGTGGAAGCCTGTATATCTGGCTTTCTAATCCTAATAGTCACCTATTGATATGTCTGGGGTACCAATACTGGTTGGCTCCGTGTTCTAAGATATACTACGGGAGACAACTAAACATTCAGCATTCAGGAGGCTCCCTAACTGGATTTATGGCTTGCATCAGTAGACAGAGTGGACACCTCTGAAATAAAGCCTGCACATTTTTTTCTGCTTGTTTTGTGGATGTGACTTCTAATGAACCATCATATTTTTTTTTCTCTTCCTCTTTATATTATCAAGGATTTCTATCCTCTGAACCCGCCGAGGTCTTCATATGCACATAGCTGCTTAGCTATGTGCATACATGGCTTCATAGCACAATGGCTACTTTTTATTTCCCATTTAGAAGAACAGTTTAAGGGAATGCTGACATGTTGAATAAAAGCAGCATTGCTTTTCTAAGAAAAAGTCCGTTATAAAACTAAGAAGTACTTGTCACAATTCATATGCATATCCAAATAAGTAAGCGGATGCTTCCTACTGTGATTCGAAAAGGGCTTCCCTCTGCTTTAGGCGCTTTTCACAGTCAAGAATCATGAATTTTGGTCCCTAGCTCCTGTGTGGAAATATTTAAAACTCTCTAATATATTTATGATGTTTTCCTACACAGCACTGCACAAACATTTCCAGTGTGCTGTGACTCAGTACTTTTTTTTGAAGTGGCAGAAATACAATGAAAAGCCTGTTTCTCATAGTATTTTGGCAGAAAACAGCTCTGTGGGCTGGTGTTGGCAACACCACAGTCTAAGAATAGGGCACTTCTCAGGCAGCAAGTTGTTGAATTTGGACATAAGCTAGGTTTGCCTAGGCGTAAAGAAGCCACTGTCTTCAGGGAAAGAAGTAATTTGGAAATGCTTATCCTACAAGTTAGAGTTTGTTAGTGTCTACCAAAATAATTATTTCCTGTGAGGGCTACTCAGAATGAAATAATCTCAAAGAATATGTTCCATTGTACAAGTGAGGTCACTGGGCAGCCCCTCTGACACTTCCTCAAAGGGGCTCTCATTGTATGGAGTGCTCTATTCTAGTTTCAATTGTTCATAAACATGAGTAATGCTTCCTTCCAAGTTTGTGTAAATGGGAAGAACTGTAAATGGATGGTGCTTCACTATACATGTACCATGCTGATAGCACTACTACCGTCTCACAACAATGAGGAAGTGAAAGAGTTAAAGCTTTTAAAAATGTGCCTGATCATGACAGCCTTAAAACCTAATATTGTGAGATGAGCCTGGGCTGTCCTGGTTCTGCGGAACCCAGGGGAGGTGGAACCTTTTATCCTCTAGCTAAGGCTTTACCCATAAATACAGGCTATGTAGATTGTTCTCTATAAACAAAGGCAGTGCAGACAATTCCCTGGAAATCCCAGCTACACATTCCCTTACTGCGGGTAATGTTTGCCAAATGACTCAAGGGTCTACACCACCGGTTTGATTTCATTCTTATTTCACCCCAGGGCTCTGGTTTCCTGATTATCCATACTGTTTACATGTTGCTTTTGACAGCAGTAATTTTGGTTAATTATTTCTCTCCAAAAGGAAATACTGGCACAGTTGGAAGACCAACCAACTCCAGGAAGATCATATTGGATGTGTACCTCCCAGGCTTGGACTCCTGCTCTATGTGACTGCCATTCAGCGCAGCCTCAGAAAGCCTTCATCTCTCAGCAGCCTTCTACAGACTCTCAGACCTTACAGGATCCATGACCCTCCACATTTCCCTTGGATAAAAAACACAGCCGTAGCAGACAGAAATCTTGTTATTGATATTTAAGGATCTATGTAACTTCTCCAGAGAAGCTTTAGACAGCCCGGTCTGGAAGCTGTCTTTTTGCACAAAGTTGAATTCTGAATTTTCCTGCTCAAGACTTCTAGGCCTTAAGTTGTTTGGAAGATGTTTCCTTTTACTAAAAATTGCTTGTAATATTCCTGCAGTGCTCATTCACCTCTTTTGTTTTCAGCAGGATAAAGGAGAGGGAAAGAAATTCTCTCCCTCTGAAAGAATGAGGCATTCTCATCTCCCTCATATACAGAGCAACACTAATTTGTTGCTATATCCTTCATATCTTTATTGGCTATTTTCCAGCTTTTCCCACATCCCTCCCCTTAGGGTGGACAGAGGATCACTGAGCTGTCATTCTCTGCAGAATTGGAAGAGCTAGCCCAGCTCCCTCCAGCTGCCTGGCAGCAGCTCTAACACAGGCTGAAAAGAGCTAAGGATTATTTTTTCCAGAGTCTCATTGCTCTATCAGTCCCAAGCATCAGGTCCTCGCTGAAGTAAACTGGAACAATTTTGTCAACTTCAGCGGTACTATGCAAGAGCCTCACTCACCTTTAATACCCAAGAAAAACAAGGAGCAGGCAGTACACTTAATAGCAATTATTCTCCATCTAACCTTAATCTGCAAACTCTTTTATTGTAAGGAACAGTTAGCATACACCTACTCACCTGTGGGCTTTACTTCAGGTGTTCCTACCTAAGCAGGTGACCTCTAATGAAGCAGCAGCCATATGTCATATTACAGGCAGATGATGGATGGAGTTAATTATGCAGCTTTCAGCCATCCCCTCTCTACCCATCGATCCACCTCCTTTGAGACTTGTTCTAACAGTCCAAACCAGGCATAGGTACAGTCAGAAGAAACGGCTACAACTTTAAAACTTGGATGAGATTTTTAACCGGAAAAGAGCCAGGAATGTACATGTGTGGACCCCTGCCCCTTTCTGAACAAATACTAATGAACAGCTTCCAGCTATTAGCATTAAAAATAATCTGCCTCCCATAGAAATGTTTCTTTCCCCAAATAGGGAAGACTTCCCTCAAGCTCTCTCTCAAATTTGTATGTGTTTGATGGTAGTGCTTAGACCTATATTAGTGACACATTTATGGGGTGGTATCTTGAGGGCTGGAAACAAAAATTTCACATCTTTCCAAAAAAGAAAGCTCCCTTTCCACTGTGACATGTCATAATAAGCTCTGGCCTTTGAAGGTTCCTACATACCAGACATCGTTTGTAACATTTTAAGATACAAAAAAGCAACTTAAAATTACCTCTGGAGGAGTATATTGATTTTCCCTTCTAAGCAATGGTTGTACCTGTGGTATGAAGGCATCTGGATTCACTGAAAGAAGGATGTGAAAAGACTCACAACACAGTGAAAATTCATGAGTGTGCAGAGGAAATAACAAAACAGAATGGAGGCCGTCAGAAAGCTCATCAGACCTTGGAAGCTAAAGAACACAGGGCTACACATAGAGGTTTCTAGCTCTGCCACTAACCGGAAGTATGTCCTCAGGCGTGTCTCTTCATCTTGCTGTGATTTCATTCTTCATCTGTAAAGTGAACATAACAACACGTAACTTTATAAAGTGCTTCAGATGACAAATACAACTCCTTAGGGTTAGCTTACTGGACACAGCAGGGAATGAATAACATAGATCATTCATTGTCTTCCTAGTTAGAAGTAACTTGACTGCTAAACTCTGTCACTCCACTTGTGCATCTCTACAGCAGTTACTTAAAGCACATTCTCCTTGTAATAAAGATGTGCAAGAATCAACCTTCCACCTGTACCAAGCATACAAAGCACTACTCATAACAAATCATTACTTGCAGCAGAAATGGAAGAATAAAGATGTTTTACGATTCACAGTTGTAGGAAAGAAAGCATTTACTCTGGCAGTTGACAAGATAGAAGCATGCAGAACAAGCAGAATAAAGCCTGCCTAGACTACTTGTTCAAGGTCGGTGTTACGATTCTTCACGGTGGGGAAGAAAGAGGAAGATTCTCTCAGACAACTATTAAATTTAATCTTTGTATGGAGTTGCAAGATAGTCCAGGGACTTAGAAGTTAATTGTCTATAGTAGTTAAATGGGAATTGTAGTGACCTACTGTTGTCCCATTAGACTGGAGTCCTCAGGAGTAAGGGAATGATAGCATATTATTGCAATTGCTCTTCTAGTATGCATGTACATTTTTATTTGCCTGAGAACAGGAGCATATGCTGGGAACAATGATGGCACTATACAACTCCCAGTGATTGAAGGGAGACTTGATTTATTTTAAAGTTAGCTTTTAAATTAACCACTTGCTAAATCACAAAAAAAATTTAGAGTCTCTTTCTTAACAGCTGATCGCTAGCTCACGATATGTGGGTCATTACTTCCTCATTCTTTAACATAAAGCAAACTGGCAACATGCTTGGGATTTCTTGGGGCTCTTTTAAAGATATCCAGATAATCCTCTGAGAAACCATACTAGATCATATCAGCATTTCTCTAAAACTCAGGTTATAGTTCCTGTCTGTGCTTGGTTTTCTAACAGTAGACATGAAAAGCTACAATACCTGGACTGTTATTTTATTAACATACTGTGATAAGTGAAAAGCCCAAGCCCAAAATCTAGGTTCGTGTGTAGCCTGAAAACCCATTTACAAACCTCTCATTTGCTTCTCTTGGACTGCAATTTCAGCCATTTTATGATGGGATGGAAACCTTCTTTTTCCCAAACATGGCCAAATTGCATTTTTAGCTCTTTCAGTGCTCTCACAGCTCTAGCTTCACTGAAACGATAATGTTAGTCGGGATTTCCATCCCTGTGACTGCAAGCAGAGCCTGTCTGCAAGCACACTGACAGACTTAGCAGACTGAAGCCTGGACCAAAAATGGGGTAAGAATAGGAGTGAATGGTGCCTGAATTAATGCTACTGCGGAACACCCTTGGGTAATGCTCAGGGTATAGAAGGAGAGATACTTACAGAGGTGGGAGAATAATGAAAAATAAAGAGTGAAGATATATCAGGGGACATTTTCAATTTTTTTTTCCCCTAGATAAACTTCTATGTGGTTTGTCCTAAATGCAAGATGGCTTGCTGAAAGCTGTAATATATTCTTCCCTATCCTCATGATAATTTTGGCAACAGAAAAAGATCAGACATGTGAAGTGACAAAGTCAAGTATCTAAGTGATCGGAAATGAACTGTTTAAATTAGAGCAAGAGCTGCAATTTAGAGAAGGAAACGAGCCATACCCTTGGGAACAAAACGATGATTTGTGCCCTTTTAAAATCCTAGAAAACCAAGAAGTGCAGATGAGCCTAGAGCTATTTTGGGAAAAAAAAATGCCCTTCCTTACTCCAGGGATCAAAGAGGAAACCATTAGGCCGAACTAAAATCATGACTAAAGGACCAGAGGCTCTGGAAAGGGTAATATTGGTGCCACTGTTTATCAGCATAGAGAGAAATGATGCATCGCAGCTTGGTCTCTAGGGCCACAGTGGGTAATTTCTCAATGGCCTCTCTTCCCTCTCTTCTATTTTGCCAGTCTAGTCCCTGTTTGCATTCAGTGCCTTGGTCTGTCCTCACCATGGGAGAGGGACATTGGGAGTAATAAGGGATGGAAGGGAATAAATGCATCCACAGCCACACTGCAGAGGGCGCACACTGTTCTCTCGTGGGTTTTGTTAGTGGCATTCCTAGAGCAGAGTCTCTTCTTACACAACTGTTTCCACAGTCATGAATCATGCCCCTTTGCCAATATATGCCAGTGAAATGAACAACAGTAGCTTTCCCTCTGCAATATACTCTGTGAATCTTGTGATGAGGAGAAAATGTACTCTCTGTACATTTCCAGTCCATATCCCAAATACAGAAAGGATCTGACAGCCGGGGTGCGGAAAAGTACAGCAGACTCGATAAACGTTGTGTAGGTTCAGTTACATGAGCCAGAAGATGCAACAACAGCGGCTTTCATCTCTGAGAAAGGGCAGTTCAGCAAAAAGATACAGAATTTTGTAACTTTGCTGGGGGACTGTCACTTTAAGTTAAGCTGAGTCTTTATCACTGATATCTGCAGGTACACTCATATGACTCAAAAGTTTCAGGATATTTAACTAGAAACTAAAAAATTGGGCTAAGAAAGAATCTATTCTTTAAGTATAAGGAAATTTCAGATCTTTCAGAATTGCATGCAACTTACACCAATTACAAAACAAAAGAATATTGTTAAAATTTCTAGACTGCAAATGGATATACCATTAAAGCAACTCTTAGATTGCATATGTAATTTCTGATAAAACATGCCCCAAAGACCTCAGATACTAAGGGAAAAGGAAGCACAGTTCATAGTTCTACATCTCTTTCTATAACAGCCCAATTTTCTTGAAAGTCTTCCTGCTAAACACCTCCTCTTTTCTCTCAAAGAAATCACAGATAATGACAGGCATTGACACAGTTAAATACATCTACTTTGGTGGGCAAAAGCAAATAAGTTAGTAACCAGAGTTCCTCAGTTAAAAATGCCATTAACGGGTTCTCACAATCCTGCTGTTTCAAGGGGAGAGGTGACATTGATCTTGCAGGGCAAAGAAGAGTGAACACTTAGGGGAGTTGGAAGAGAAGAACTTTAAATACGAAAACCTCTAGTGAAAGCACTGATTGAGAAGTGTGCTTGCTTCATTCTGCCTTTATTTAGATGTCAACTGGATTACAGTTGCCCTCATTTATAAGTTGGGGTTTTTTTTCAAACAGGGAAGGTATACCAGATCAGTATTCCCTCAACTGCTTGGTCTGCATTTAGGCAGCAAGCAGATGCAGAGAAATGAAAATGAACAAACCTAGATCGTCTACTGTCAAAACAGGTCATCATTTCCAAGGGCTGAGAAGGCAGGGAGAGGCAGCTGGTGGGCCAAGAGAGGAAGTTTTCTGCTCCTAGGTGTGAGAAGCGGAGCTTCCTGAGCACACAACTTCCTGAAGGGCCAGGACTGGTCACTAGGAACTTGGAAACTTCTGTTTGCTTCTACCGTGGTGATGGGAACAGCATATATCTGAATGTACTCTTGGTAAAGATACAGAATCACACCTCAAGGAAAGTCCATTTCTCCCTGTTAGAAGCAAGCCTGCAGAGCCTCTGACACAAGCACACATCCTGCAATAGAGGGATGAGAGTCCCTATTCTGAAAGGCAGGCTTCCACTTTAGGGGTTGCTGAGCTTTGCAGAGGCAACTTCCTAAGACTAAAGTCATCAAACAATTTAACTTCCTGTTCAAGCGTTGCCATTACAGTGGTTTCACTCGGCCGTGTATCATGTGCTGCTGAGGGAGGAGGAGAGAAGTTGTGTGAGCAACGGAGGGTGCAGCCTAGCCCCACGGGGAAGGAAGGCTGGTGGCGCAGGGCCCTGGGACAAGTGGCAGCTCCTGGAGGGGGTGGGGACAAGGCGTTGGGCCCACCATTAGCACCATGCTCCTGGGGATCCTCGCGGTGCTCTGCTTCATCCCCACTGCTGATGTAACAGGTAACAAAACCCCTCCACATTTCAATCCTTTCCACTGTTTTTCCTCACTTCGATCATCAGGGTGGAGATGGTCTAGTATAGCTTTGAATTAATTTTACACAATTATTCTGTGTTTTGAAGAAATGGGAGAGATAGAGCATGCTGTTAAAACTGCACATGGATCAACTTGATTTAACAAAGAGGTGCATGTTTTTCCTGCCACAAGCATCCCTCCACAATCAGACTCAAGAGCTTTCTTCTAATTTGACTTCTCTTTAGATGTATTTGGAAATTGGATGCATAGGTAGAGGGAGGTTTATTTCACCTTCTCCTTGGGATTTACAAATTTTGCTCACACGTGCCTTCTCTTGCGGGGCAAGGGGGACTTGAGCAGACCCGGTGCCAGCGTCTTTCTTAAGGCAGCCTCTCTACCACTCCCAAGTTTCCTGTGCAAAGGTCCAAATCCCACCATGGCCCGGTTTGGTGTGATGGGCTGCAGAGCTAAGCCCACCCACATCCTCACAGAACCAGCAAATAAAAGGACCAAGAGCAGAGTCGCTTACTGAGCTCAAAAATGGGGAGGCTGGGCATTGCCGAGTTTCTGATTCTTGCATTGTTTAGTAGTTTATTGATACTACTGGATTATCTAGCTTCTTTCTGAAAAGATCTTCAACAACAAAAAAGGTCTATTTGTGATTTTGAAATTGTGAGTTTTAGTGAATCTTTCTGAATCTTCAGTTGTCGTGGCTAAGGGTATTTTGTCTTGGCATTGTCTTGCTGATGCAGCGTTCATACATTCAGAGTTAACACATCTTTCCAAGGCGTACATCAAAATGCAAAGCAAGGCAAGGGATGATGGCTTTTGCTAGGATAATATTGAGACAGACAGTTTTTCAAACTGCTGGCCTGTGAACTGTTGTTATTGGGTCTTTTCCAAATATCAGTGTTTGTATTTTACAGGGAAGTTAGAGATAGGAATAAAAATCTTTTTTCCAGTACAAAACTTTGCTCATACAGAACATCTTCAAAGAGTTGTTTATTTTCCTAATACAAGAGATACAATTTCATCTGTTTATTTTCCTTATTCCTGCCTTATTTTACTATAATTCATTTTCTCAGTGAAGGCATTGTAATTTGCATGACACCATGATCTACATTTCTTTAAGAGGCTTTTTCTTCCTTGTCTATTTCCCATGTTTATAATTCTGTGATTGCAGTATCATAATTATTTCCACAGTGGGCCTCTGGGTTGTCAGACAAGACACTGATCCCAGGAGGGGATAAGTATCAGCAGCGGGCTAACAGTTTAAAAACATTTCCATGAGGTGTAAGCAGCTTTTAAGCAACTCTTTTAGATTGCAATAAAATAAAATGTAGTGTATGGTTATCAGACACAAGGTTTATGCCATGACTCTATAGACATTTATATGCTTGCTTTGCATGAAGAACTCGAGTTTCTACAATAGCCTGAGATTGTTCAACTGCTTAAAGAGAAGCACACGAGGTCACTCGCTTCTCAGGGCTCTCACCTTTTCCCCATACCTTTTCTCCATCTCTTCATTTCCATCAAGACGATTGATCCCTAGTGCATGGAAAACATTAAGGCAGATCAAAACTTCGCAGGACTTCCTCAAGCCACAAAGTGTTATAGGCCTGAGGTATTTTGATTTGGGGAAGACGACAGAATTTATCCTGCTGTTGTTAGACCGTAGCAGTGAGTGCTGCAGGTTGAATTTGAATCATGGTGTCTTCCTCACCTTTTTGTCAGCTAAATAATTACCTTGCTATGGTCTATCAGAGAGGCAGGTAGGCCAAGTTACCTGTCCTGTGTACTTTGTGAAATAAGTAACATAAGCAGGTTCCCACTACAGTGAACCACAAATGACCTCATATTTTTACTACTTGCATAACCTTCTGGCTTATGGTCTCTGGGTGTTAAAATCAACCTCTAACCCACGAAGGTCACCAGAATGCAGAAGATGCATGAGGCAAGGTTAGCGGAGATTAGGATGACATCAACATCTTGTTTAAATCAAATTCTTGTTTAAATAAAATAAAAATCAAAAAATCACAAACTGAGAAGAAAAACCTCTGTGTTCACAGTGGGTTTGATTAAAGCAAGAGTGTCACCTGGGCTTTATGTAGTCCTGTGCTTCCTGCAGCACTCGCACCAAAGTAGGCAAGATTAGCAGAAAGCGAATCCGTAACGGCTTGAAGGGGCAGATCCCTCCAGCTGCACATTATACACACAGCTGGGTGACCTAAAACCGAAGCAAAATAGAAAGACCCTGGTACCTGGGAAAGGCGAGTAAAGATAATTAACAACAGACCAGCAGCAAAAATGGAATAGCTTGGTTTATAACACAGCTGTGTGTCTTTCCATTTGCGGATTAAATTCCTTTCAGATTCTCCTCTGTCCCCTCAGGGACTTGAGGGACATTTCTTTGCTGTGCTTATAGAAATCCCAACTTTGCTCTGGCAAATAGGTCCTTGAAGTCAAGTGGCACAAAAAAGAAAGAGCATACAAAATATTTTTAGCAAAATATTTTTTCCAATAGCTGATGATGATTCACAGAAAGTTCTGGAAAAAAAACCCTCAAAGTAGTTATTTTTCATACTTTGTCATCCCTATTTCACTTTCTTGGCAAATAAGAAAGAAAGAAAAAAAAAATCTTCAATGAAGTTTTGCTTGCATCAGGGGTCCATGATTAGAGAGTCAGTATTTTACGGGTATTACACATGGATGGCATGTTTTTCCGTAATGCAAAAATACCTCACATGTGATTACAACAAATGTCTAGCATGACAAATAATGTATAAAAAAGCTTAACAAACATTTAGAGATCTTTCTTACACACCATTGCCTGTGCATATCGACTTAAATGATTTAACATTTTTAGACTTTACTTCTTTTTGAAACTGTAGACAATGAGTTTTCATAACTGCTAGTTTATTGGTTGGGTAAGGCCAAGATATAGATATTTATTACTATGCAGCATGACTGAACACAGCTGTGGAAATGGCAATCACAACCCTATTTAGAGGAAAGCATACACTAATGGAAGCACATACTAAATGTTTCAGAGTTTCACCATTTTAACAAACTCAAAGAGACAGTTATGATAAAAACTGGCTCTATGAAGGCAAAAGAAGCCTCAGCCCATGTTTGTTCAGAATCATCCAGATTCTACTAAGAATATAATCAAATCCGATTCAGATCACAAGTGAAGTAAGGGATGTTTGGCCTTACTATGTTTTCCCTATGAAACTAATATGCATTTTGACATGACTGACTTTCTTCAATTAACAAAAAAATCCAAGCCCGGCGGAGAAGTATGACAGCAGCACCTAACATGCCTGCGGGTAGTCTGCCTTGCCTCTGCATTGCAGCCCAACCAAGTCACATGGTGCTAATTAGTTCCTATAAATGAAAAACAAAAGATCTCCATCAATCAATTTAGATTTGAACTAGTAGAGACACTTTGTAAAAATGAATGTGGGTGTTTAGCTTAAATCCTGTAGGAGCAGTCTTTGTTTACTGATTCACAAATCAACTTTTTCCCACTGCTCAGCCACCCTGCATCCCAACATCAGCAGCATGGGGCTGGGTTATAAACACCCAGCCTGAATGCCAAGGTAAACAGACCAGACCATAAATCCAAGACATGGAAATAAGATGAAGGAACTTATCTTTTTAGGTGTGTGTATCAAGAGACTGGTTGCCAATTTGCACGATATCATGGCAGGGACATAAATAGTCCAAAGCTGTAGGTAAATAGTGCAGCTCAAGGCTTGAAGCTATGTACTAAACATCAGGAATCTGAATTAGCTGACAACAGCAAAAGTTGAGGGTAAGTCATTGGAATCTAAATAACATTTGAAGGTGGTCCCTCAGTGATCAGCTTTTCGGAGTTCTTTTTCTTTCCTCTGGCCATAGCAAAAATCTGATTGGGCTGAGCAGTAAATACCTGTAAGCTTTCTGTGAGTACTTGCAGTGAAAAACAGGCAAGCATTTTTCTGAAGCGTAATGCTTCTGCAAGTGTCTGTTCTGATATGCCTATTTCGGTTGTAAATTCTGAGACAAAAGAGGTCTCTTCTGAAGGTGTATTCAGTCCCTGTGACAACTGGGGTTGTGGTGGTGAGCATTACCACAGTGCAAATCAGAAGAATAAGCCTGTCTCAAGTAAGATGTGTAGAATTCTGCTGTGCTAAAGGTAGAACAATTCTACCACAGATTTGCAGATTGACACTTAGGCCAAAGATCAGTTTTGTGGCCAACAAAATTACAATCAAATACCCTGTCTAAAGGGGTGGAATCCAAACCTCATCCCTTACTGGAATGCCTTATAAGCCTATGTGAGAACTTTCGTCGGAAAATGCTGATTCGATGAAACTGAAATGTTTTGCTAAAATGTCTTCATTTCGATTAAAATTCACCACAGGCAGCACCTCAAGTAGAAAATGCTTTGCCTGTTATTAATGCACCACTCAGTTCCAGGATTCTAAGATTCATGTCTCTTTCTGACGGAAAGAGTTTCACAGTGTTTGGGTCCCCTGCAAATGGATTTCAGAGCTGTGATGAGCTCTGCTCCACTCCTCATGCTAACTATGCTGAACAAAGATCCACAAGGAGGATGGACTACAGTCTTTATTTGCTAGACACAAGGTGGTTGAGCCATTCCCTGTCTCATATCTTCCATTATCCAGCTCTCATGAGAAGAAAGGGCTGGTAAACAAGATTTCAGTAAACAGTGAGAAAATGAACAACCTCAGCAGTTTCATGGGTTAGGCTGGTAACTGGAGGACCTGAGAGCTGTGGGTTGTTTTTACTGCCCACACCCTATCACTGGTCCTGGCCATCTCATTCATATACTTGCATTTACTTTACTCCCTAGATCACATTCATCCCAAAGGAGTATCCTACTCAAGAGGGGTTGGGATACTGCATCTTCTCATGCAGGTGTGAACACACTAAATGTAGCCATTTGGTCCTAAATATTGTTCAACACTATGAAATGCTTGTTTTCTGGGCATTCTCGATCTGGCCTCCTGCCCACTGCATTTCCCTTACTAGCTTTTTTTAAGTCTTGTCACATGAACTAAGTAGATAGAAAGAATATAGTTTTTGCAGCAGATGTTGAGGACTAGATATGATTGTCATTCTCACAACAAAAGCAATTCTCGGGAATCTATAAAGGGCTACTAAGAGCTTATATGAGTTGAGCTTGCATGAAGATTCATAAAGTCACATATACATATACAAAAGGGCTGTCCTTAGTTCTGGCAAGTTCCTAGCTTAAAAACCAAAATTCCCTTCCTCATTGGGTCATCATTTGAAAAGTAGGGCCTCTTCTGTTCAGGATGATTTTTCTTGGAAGAAGTTGTCTTTCTGCATAGTCCTTGCAGTGTTTCATTGTTTGGCAGATGGTAGCACAGAGGTCTGAATGTCAGAAAACATTTCCTTGTTGTGTATCAGTCTGGTCAATTCAAATTGAATTCTACCTCCATGTCACATGTGTTTTTTTGCAGGCCATTCAAGTGCTAAGTGCCAATGCAGTGTCAAAATCAGTCAGCTCCTGAGTCCTTTGAGAGATTAAGAATCTGCTACAGCTGCTAGCTAGAGAAATTACTTATTTTACATTAAAATGATAGCAATTCATGCTTTTAGCGCTTATCGTCCAAGGTCCAAACCCTTGCAAGGGTTTAGCAAATTCCACCTGCAAAATCTTCAAGTCTGTCCTTGGATTAAAAAGGAAATGTATAAATGATAGTCTCTCATCTGGCTGCTAAAGAAAGCATTTAATTCACAGTATTTTCACTCCATAATGTCCTCTGGGAAACTGCTTGCAGAGGAAAAGATAGACTAAGGTGGCCTTATATATGCACACACACACACGCACATGCAGAGGAGCCTTTTGAGCCCTGACGTTGTATCTTAATCACATGGGCCGTTTTCTACACTACTGTTCTGACTCTGAAGAAAAACACTCTTGACCTCACAGTCTCCCCTAGTGACTATATAATTATTTATATAGGAGGGGATTTGTGCAACAAGAGCTCCCGTGAGAAACTGTTTCTGCAGCTTGGTGGTTACGTACGCCCTAGTAGGGAGCGTCAGCAGGGAGAGGAGATGTGGAGGAGAGTTGCACGGGAGAAAGTGTGGTTCTGAAGTCTCCTACTGTATTTTATAAAAAAAGCGTTTTTCTCACTTTCTCCCCTCTTTTCCAGAAAACAAGATTTTAGTGGCTCAGCGTCCTTTGCTCATTGTAGCTAACAAAACTGCAACTCTAGTCTGCAACTACACATACAATGGAACAGGGAAGGAATTTCGAGCTTCCCTGCACAAAGGAACAGACAGTGCGGTTGAAGTTTGCTTTATTTCATGGAACACAACCAAAATTAGCAGTAATTCAAATAGAGAATTCAACTGTGAGGGGATTCATGACAGAGACAAAGTTATCTTCAATCTTTGGAATATGAGTGCCAGCCAAACTGACATCTACTTCTGCAAAATTGAGGCCATGTATCCACCCCCATATGTCTACAATGAGAAGAGCAATGGGACTGTTATTCACGTGAAAGGTAAGCTGGGAAATCTCTGTTGGCCAATATCCTCCCTATACATACTCCCTACATGATGGCAGCTTGTTTCCTTTGAAAGGAAAAAAAAAAAAAGGTAAAACTACATTCCTGCTCCTGATGTCTGGAAGTAAACATCATCAAATGATGATTAATACAAATGGTGCATTGGGGCAAGGAGTAAATAATCAGAGGTTCAGGTTTTTTCTTTCATGTACTTAAAAGTTTTCCTTGTTCTTTTCCTTAAAGAGACACCTGCCCAAATACAAGAGCCTCAGTCTGCAATATCTTTGTGGATTATGGTGGCAATGACTGGAGTTCTTGCCTTCTACAGTATGCTAATAACTGCAGTTTTTATTATCTACTGGGTAAGAAACTACTATTTTCCTTTGTTCTATGTGGTCTGTCCCTAGTTCATTTCTCAGGCAATACTTACCATGGTTACCACAAACTCACTGATTGCCCTCACTTCAGGATCACAGTGCTGCTTCAGCCCAGGCCTGTATGCACACCCATGCTATGCTCCAGAAGAGCTGAAACACCAGTTGCTCTCCAGGTGGGCAGTCAGGGCTCTGCAGTAGAGTCCTAAAGCAAACACTAATGCCACAGTGCTGGCAGTGCCCTGCACACCAGCACTGCTGAGATGCTAGCTCTGCCAATTGTCCCTTTCAGGGAAATCTAACACAACAAGCATTTCTTTGAGACTATGCTGACAGAAGGAGCCCACCTACAGCAAAACATTCTTCAGGGAACCCTCAGTTAGCCCAGGACCATCTGCATTGATGTCTTGTGGCTATCTAGCAGTTCCCTTGAGTACCCACTACTTCTGGCAGCTTGACTGCGAGGGAATAGAAGCACAGGGATCTCAGTAGTCCCTCGTCTGCCTTTGCACCTTAACCCTAAAATAGCTGAGACAGTCTTATGCCTCATTATTTTTGCTTTCTAATCTCTGGAGAGCTGGTTCACCCAGGTCACATCCAGTTCTGCTTGATGGAGTAAAGAGAGAGTGAGACACAATACAGAGGCAACAGTAGGACATCTTCCCAGACAAGTTTTAGGATTGTGATCTTTCAGAGTTGATTACACTTCTTACTGCATGTGGAAAAGTCTCAAACAATGACTTTAGAGAGATCTCTTCCTCACACTCTGCCTTTCTCCTCTATTGTTCTCATGAAATAGCGATTTTCAGCACATTATGAGGTAGCCTTTATAAAGGGCCCAGAGTCTCCAACAGGTTAAATGTTGCACATACTCAGAAAGCCACTCTTACTGCTAGCTGAAGACTGAGATCTGTTGTTTCACAAAAATACTCTTACTCAATATATGACTGTTTCTAATGGGAAACTATCAAATATGGCATCGCCATAGAAAAACCCAAAGGCAGGTTAAGTGGTCCTTCTTTGTGCCTTATTGTAGTGGCTGACTCCTAGGATTGCTGAGAGGAGTACAACAAACTGCTGCTGGTGCTACAGTGCTCTGTCCTGATGAGACACTCTATCTCCAAATCCTTCATTTACAATTTGAAACATTTTCTCTCTGCTCTATTTGTTGGTTACCTAAGGGTGACAGGGCTGCACTGCAATGTCTGTTGTTTGCTGCATCAGCTTTTACCTGCTGTTATCGCTGCTGCTGGTGTTCTCCTGGTAATACCTCTTCTGACTGCAGATGTATTTAGACTGTCGCTGAATATAAATACAGGTACCTAGAAGACCTTGTGAATTGTAAAAAAAAAGAACCTAGAATATGGTATTTGACGGCCCTGGCAAGTCTGTTTCACTTGAGTTCCTGAAAGCAGCTAAAGATTTGTCTATTTTCATACAGTTCTGCCTTCCCTGAAAAAAAACTGCTTTCCTCTCCAAAGGTAGCAGTCTTTGATTTTGTAACAGTCCAGCATTCACTCATGCTAGCGAAGTGTCTTTCTCCTATGCAAAATTACCTCTGAGGTGAATTTAAAATCCTGTATTATGGAGACAAAGACATGGAGGTAAAGCTTTTGTATCTAATGGTTTACATGCCTTGACTGCATTGCATGGCTTAAGCAGTATGTAACTTATGTTCAACACCTTGCATATGTATCACATGAATACAGAAAAGCTTAAAACTGCCCCAGGCTGCATGTACAGTATAATTCAACCACCAGATTTTCTAATGCAAACGTCCTCCAGTTCCACAGCATCACAATCATATTGCAGTATATGCAAATATTTATGTACATAGGAAGGAAATTCCAGCAAAAAAGGAGATTGCAAAAGAAGGTATGATCAGTACTAAAGAAAAAGCATGGAAGCACTTTACTTAACCCCTGATCAATAAAGCCTTAAGCTACACAAAACCACCAACCTCGCGCACAGCCTGCAGCAGGCAAGAGATTGAAATGCTGCTGTAGCCACAAACTTCCTCTGTGATTACAGGCAAATTATTTTGCTTGTCTTCTGCTACTCTGATTTTTGAAAGAGACGATGCTTCCCTTGTCTCACAGGAGCATTATAAGGCAGTAATTCAACAGTGGAAATGAGATTTTTGAGGCCCAGATAGTGAGACAGATAAAACGTTAACATCAACTCTGATTCTTTTGCCCCTTGAAGGAAGGCTCTGAACATCATACACATTGTATGTTACTGTTGTAAATGGTAGGGAAACCATGACACACATAGCCTGGGCTGATTTTTTCTGCTCTTATGCTGTTTGAGTTAAGCTAATTTCTTTTTTCCTCCTAATAAACGAGTCAGTCTTCACTGCTCAGACTGCATTGCTTCTGCTGAGTCATTCCACAGCTGAGAACTGATGCTGAAGGCACCAGTTGGTATCCTTGGTTTGCAGCATTCCTTTACCTGGAGAACTAACACTGTAAATCTCTCAGCAGATAAGATGGAGACTTGCATTCAGGTTGGGCAAATTCCATAGATTATTTTATGAGAACATGTGTTCTAATTCTTTTGTAAAGGTATTTAAACCTGAGGCTGCCTTATAAATATGCCTGCTTCCCTGAACCAAGACCTAGGACCAGAAACGACAGCTGTTAATAGGAGAGTTGGGTGAGACAATTTGTTAACTCAAAGAAGGAAAAATTAATCAAGTCCACTATTAACTTGTCTCAGGTCTTACGAACAGTCAAAACTCCTCTGCTCAAAGGATTCCTGTTCCCTTTCTTCTTCTCCCTTTTTGAATATTCACCCCAGGCAGGACAGACTAATTGCAGAAATGCTGTCACACTTCTCTTCACCCTTCTCCCACAGCAAAAATCCAAAAAGAGTATGTACCGTCAGAGTGACTACATGAATATGACTCCCCGGCATCCACCACACCAGAAGAACAAGGGTTACCCATCCTATGCACCAACACGAGACTATACTGCCTATCGGTCCTGGCAGCCGTGATGCCCACCAGCTGACCCACCAGTAGCCTCACAGGCTTCTAGGCAGTCGCTTGTTCTTGGACGTGGAAAAACATCCTCTCATTTTCTCATTGTGTTTGTCGCTATTGGTCATGGATACCCACATCATAGCAAGGATTGGCTAAATTTTGATATACTATACTAAATGAAAAAAACAAACACACAAACATAAAAAAGGAGGGGAAAAGCAAAAAAAAGATTGTGCTCCATGATGACTGAAAATGACAACTTATCTTGAAGATTGCCAGTGGGTAAGATAGAGATATAGCATCAGACCTCAGAGCTGGTCTCCTAACATTTGTGGTTTTGCTCAGCTGTTGGGAGAACCAGGACCTCTGACCTTCCCCAATAACTGCTGCCTTAGATTTAACTCTTAATTTCCTTTCCTGTATGTCTAATCCTCAGAAACCCTTGTTGCTGTTAAATATGGCAAAACGTATAAAAAATAGTATTTTCTTCCCTACAAGACCAGGACACAGTTTGAAGTCCAAAACACATGCTTGAAAGAAAGAGGGAAAAGTCATCCAGCAGTCATCCAAGCTATTAGGCTATGGTGCAAATGGGCTGCCAGGACAAATCAAGCTGACAGAAGACTACAAAACCTTGAATATGTGAGCCCTTAGGTTGGACACTTTGTAAATGTTCATAAGGCCATTTGAAGCTATGACCACGCAGCTCCACAGAATGAGAAAGTAATCAACCTGAAGACAGAGTCAAGACAAGCAAGAGGAGAGATCTGTTGTCACCATGAAGAACTCCATTACTATCTCATTTGCCTCCTGCAGAGAGGGAACACGAGGTCATATGGGAAGCATTAGAAGACACAGAGGTCAGGTTTTGAGGAGAGCTTTACTTTAATTTTTGAATTTTTGTTTCTATCCAGAAGGCATTTTGCTGAGTCTTCCTGAAAATTCATGCACATTTTTGGGTACCTAGCTTGTACCAGAGCTCTTCAAAATCTGGATCCAGTTATGAGCAACTGCAGATCACTTGATTTTTTTTTTTATCATTAAGGACCCAATTTTTGGGGTATGAGAGGATCCCTCTTTCCCACCGTTGTGAATTGGACCTGCAAGTGCTCAGCCACCTTCAGGGACTGCTCTGGGCACCTTGAGGAACTTTGTGTTGACTGAAAGTTACTTTTCTATCTAAAGATATTCTTCAGGAATGCTCCATGATGAAGTAGGACAAGGTCTTCAGCAAAACCTGCTTCATTCTTTCAATTAAGCATGTTTACATTAACAAGACATCCTAAACTGTAATTGGGCTTGTCTTGAATTAAAATCCCTTTTCATATTGAGAAGATGAGGTTTGTTTTATAGGGACTATTGAATAAACAATTTAATGAAAAATAAATCCATATTGTTACCTTGAAATAAAATTGAGACTGTGCAACATTTACTTTCCTCCAAATTGGGATAAGAAGATTCTTTCGCTCTTTAAGGGGACATGACAGAAGTAGAGATGTCGAAGTGTGACAACAATCTGTTTTGACCTATTGACCCAAGAAAAAAACTTGGGCACTGCCAAATTGGATGTTTCATTTGAGTTTGCTGACTGAGCCCCCACACCATTAATTCTGAGTCATATCACCATGAACCACGTTCTTGGAGGGTGCTGTGCCACCTCTGAGCAGCAGTGAGGTGCCTGCTGTCCCCCTAGGCAGGCATAGCCCTGCCAGGGCAGGATGCAGAGCCCACAAAGGCAATGGTGAGTGAGGTTTGAGCTCCCAGTGCCATAAGGCAGTGTTGTGCATTTGATACAGGACCACGATCTTGGACCCCGGAGGCCCTGAAAGCTTTGCTCTGGATCAGTTCAGCAAACTCAAAAGTTTATGATTGGTTGAAGGACTTCAAAACAAAGTATTTTTATTTATTTCTTCTCCTTTCTCCTCACCACATGTACAAACACCTCCCAAGGCTGACATTTTTCCATACAAATATTTTACTTTTCCTGAAAATCCCCTTACCGTGCCTTTGTACTACAGGCGAAGCAGCAAGGAACAAATGCAGGAGGGGAGGGGAGGGAGCCAGGCAGGAACCATGGTAGTCCCTGCATGATCCCAGCTTGGCCCTCCTTGCTGGCACTGACTGGGGTGATGCTGACACCTTGCCACCTCCCCATCCACTTGGAGGGGAGAAGGGGCATCCAGCCATTCCTGGTAGGGAGCAGCAGGCTGGGCCCAGTCCTCCATCAGGGTATAGCAGCATCTCATGTGCTCCGTGCCACCTACCAGTGCTGCCACTGTGTAACACAACATTAACAAGTGCTCACTTTACAACGCCCTGTGAAAAATCACATCTTCTAGTGCAAATGTAAGGTGAGATGGCAAATATGTATCAAAACCATAAAACAGGGTAAATGATCTTTGTTTAAACTGCATATCTATATTTAGAAATAAATGTATCTATTGAAAGATATCTGTATTCCTTAGAGTTTTATTATACTTTTTTCAATCTCCTTTTAAAATGATTAAATAGATACAGTAAATTAAATCCTTAATAAATGCATTGGGCCTGAGGCTAGTGAGAGGAAAGTATTACTTTCTAAAACAAATGTTGGTATAATTTGCTTTCCTTCCCCTAACACTTTTATAATTTCCATATTTAAAACACACTGATAGCTCCCAGGACATGATACTGGAAAGTAAGTCCTTGAACATCTGCAACAAGTATTAATCCATTTGGCTGACCAAAAAGAAAGGGAGATACAGGGGAACATCCTAAACATATAATGAAAAAAATGAGCAGAAACAGGGCAAGAGAGGCCCCAGCACTGTGTTAAAATGGACATCACTGTTATTTTAAAGCATTGTAAGGACATGAAGTACAGACTGTTGGAGATGAGATACCAGTAAATACCTTTTATCCACCACTGTAAGGGACTAAAGGAAAGTGTTTGCAGAGAAGCAAGCCAGTTAAGCCGGGAGTCTGGCTCTGCATATGTGGATTAGCATATATGACAAACAGAACAGTCCTAATTTATTCCATCTGGTTTTAGGCAATGCATAACATGCCAGGACAGCCCTAGCCCTCCTGGGCCCTGCCTTTGGGGTCTACATGCTGTTTATGGGATGATGTAAAGAGAAACCTCCCTCTGTTGCTACTCTGTACTTGGAAACTGGCCTTCATGGAGGGCAGTCACTGGGCAATAGGGTTTCCTGCCTTGCACACAGGTCTTAATTCAAATGCAAATACAATCTTGCCAAATAGTGATTTAATTTTTCATCCTCCTTTCCCCCACTTTTCGATCTCAGTGTCAAACAAACATCTGATCTTCAGTCATCATATCTGAACGGCAATCAACATATGTTACAAGGGGTCAACCAAGTGCTGTGCAACTCCAGCCCCCTGCATGCAGATTCCTGTTCTGCTCTCCTCCAGCACAGCACAAAACAACAGTGGCTCTTCTATGCTTCCAGGAACCAAGCCCTAGGAGATTAGAGGAGGTAGCCTGTGTTATCTTTGCAGCGTCTTAAACCTTCACCATTGGGCTTATCAGGTTTACTAAAGACAAAACTCTTAGATACTCCTTCTAGTTTGAATCCCCCCAAATACAATACCCTTCTCCCACATCAGATTTTTTCAAAATGCCTCTTCTTTCTTCTGCAGCTATAAACATGAACGCTGCATGTCTGTCAAACAATATCACACCTTCCTTGTTTGCATACCATCTCTTTTACTTTCGTTTCTGTGTCAGAGTCAGCAGTTCAGAAACCCATCCAATTTGTTAATCTCTAACACCATTGTGCAGCCTTCCACATTTACCCCTGACTAGTTATTTGCTTCACAAAGACTGTCTTGTACGCCACATTCCTCTCTAGTTCAGGGTAGGGAGTTGCCATAGGAGATTGGAGCCATGTGGTGATGCAATAAGTTCTCGTTTTCTATTTGAAGGGTTTGGGATCTTTCATCCCTTTGGTTTGTCCTAACATCTTAAGATTTTCAGTTGTGCCAAACAGCCATGTGGGAATCCCACACATCACATGCTTCCCACAGTGCATTTAATTTCTGTACGTTTCGTTTCCTGTGCATAGCAGGCGTTTGGCTATTGCCAAGTTCATTATGCCTGTATACATGCCCTGACAGCAGAAGCAACTTTGGCTACTGATGGTATGTTTGATACTAATAAATAACATGGTACAAAAGCTTGAGTTTTAGCAGCACGCAAGCAAAGGCGTCAGTGCTAAAGGTCAAATCTTTCCGCTTCCAGCAAGGCTTTTGCTGTGTGACTGGAAAATACTTGACTCCAGATGAATCACAGTCCAAGGCACAATTTTGTTAGTCACTCACAGTAACCAGAAAACAGGTTAAGGTAAGGAGTACATCATCAGCTTTGTTAAGGTCCAATAAAGAGTGGGAAAGGCTGAAAACAGCACTAGTCAGTAATTTGTAGTCAAAGTCAGTGTCTGTAAGTGGCTCGGAGAGGAAAACATTGCTCGCTTCTTATCTTGATGCAAATGGATTGTTCTCCATAATTAGGTGCTTTTGTTAGAGGATCACATTACCGTGCGTTACTATTCCAGCCTCAAGGGCAGGCAGATAGTCTGATGTGGCCAATTTGGCTGACAAGTATTAGGAGGCTGCCAATTTCATACAAATCCAATTGCAAAGAGACAGAAAGTTGAATGGTGTCAAATTCATGGTGGGAGTTTTTGGTGTTTTGTTTGTTTGCATTTTACTGGACCTCCAGGATTAAGGCACTGGTTCTTAACACAAACTGATTGTTAATACAAACGAAATGTAATTTTATTTTGAATCCATAAACTTAGCAGGAGCACTTTAGTTTTGTGGAGCTCATTCAGCTAACCATTGAAATGACCAGGAATTTTCAAATGTCACTTTTCCTAGCCATTACATCATTATGTGGCCACATCATTGCTTTTCCTCACTGGATTTTTACTCCTTCAAGGGAACTATTCTAGATCAGGTTGAAATGTTCTTGTGGGCTGGAACTCCCTAACCATCAAAAACAAAGACACAAACAAGCGATTTGTACCAGTTCAGTTCAGTGGAAATTAACATAGGTGTTTCAATCTGACGGGAGCATCAAATGGCCTTTTTACAATACCCTTTTGCTCTAAAATAAAGAAGCTTAAGAAATGACATGCTAAAGTACCTTAAGCGAAAAGAGATCAGGTTGCAAAATTAAGAAATCAAAGGCAGGAAATGCCAGGAAGAAGCTTTCTTATCCAGCCTCTCTTCTGCCCCCTCGTGTGACCGGAGTGGCTCTTTAATGACAATTGCATTTTTCCCCCCTGCCTACAGGGACTTGCCTTCTCATCTGAGCATACACCGTTAAGAGGTACTGGTCTGCAACTTTGCAACAAGTGCAGGGCTGCAGTAAGAGGCTCCAGGTACTGTCAGAGTAGGTGCTCAGTTGGTGACACCGCAGGTACAGAGTCTGAGCGACATCTCAAGCACCTCTGACGGAGGGCTGTGGCAGGACACTACCACCAACCAGGCTCACTTAGATAATAGCTAAGTTAATGCCTGACAGCCTCCTCACTGCCCCATTAAATTGGATCACTCTGTTGTGAGTCAGAATGAACTCATTTTCCTGCTGTGCTTGCTGCCTGTGACAGCCTTTGGGCTACTTTAATCTTCAAACACCAGTGGTCAAGATGAGCGAAGATTTTTATTTTTTTCCTCATGAAAATGATGAAGTAGGCTGCTTGCATTTTTTTTCCTGGGCTTCTCAGCCTTCCCTAGCCAAATCAAAACTGGCTGGAGAAAAGAAATTGTTTCTCTGTTTGCATAGCTCATCAGCTCCTGATGTACAGGACAGAGGCTTAAGTCCAGGGCGGAATGTCGCCTTTGGGAGCATTATCCCTTGTAGCTCTTTGTCTCACTAGCAGAATGCTGAAGAAATGCCAATGTTTTATCTGAACAACAACAACAAATGATGAGACAATGAAGATACAGAATTGGGCAGCAAGGGAATAAAGTTTCTCCCTGCTGCAGACACACAAATTTGACACTATGTTCAAGTCCAGCCCTGTAATGGCGCAATCCACTGCTAAGAGTGGGAGAAGCAAAAGGGGTTAAAGGAGAAACCACTCTGAAACCACTTCAGTGAAACTCTGGAAGAGTCCCTCAGGGAATGGAAATGAACAAACCAGCTGCAGGACGCACTACACAAAGCAGGCTTTTGCCTCTCTCTGGTCATATACTAGAAATCATATAACGGTATTAAAAACATCCTAGACCTTCTTGCCACAAGAAGCACTCTTGGCTGCACAGGCTGTCATGCATCGATGAGAAACTAGCTGCATGGATGGTGAAAGCCAGGTTAGGTCCTGTGCATGGACTTGGGCTTACTGTTGAGTCCCAGGAAGCTCTTGAGATGAAAGCAGCAAATGAAGTTCAAAAGGCAACGGTCAAGCAAACCACAGCAGGCTGGAAAGGCAGGATGGATGAATGGCTGACTGCAATAAAAGTGGAGTTAAGCAACTCCAGGACTTGTCTCCAGCATCTAGAAAAAAGCATTAGTTTGGACCGAAGTTTCAGTGAATTTCCTCCAATAAAAGCAGTCCTTGGAAGGATGAAGGTTCCGTGGTTACTTCCTGAGATTTAAGTCAAAATAACCATGCACATAAACTTAACCAAAAAAAAAAATAAATATTTAAAAAACCACTTATTTCTGCCTTTTCTCCTTTCTGAACTAAAGGATTACTTACTTACAAAACCTACATTTAACCTGAAGTATAAGGTTTTAAAATGAGAGCAGTCCGTTCTTATTATCCTTTTTAAAAAATACAGCAACAAAACTATTAAGGAGTTTCTGTTGTAGTTCTGCAATCTGATTTCAAACCACTGAGGCAGAGGCAAAATGAAGACTGAGGCATAGGCAGAGGATTTATGTACTGCAGCTCAGCACTGCACGATAGTACCTGCACACAGTGCAAGACATCAGGCACAACATGAATTTCAAAGAGTTCATACGTTACAATCAGCAACTTGGTGAAGAAATGTCAGTTAGAAACGAGCAGCAGAAAACACCTCTGTTTTCCTATTGCTGTGGCTTTGCTTGGTGACGATGACATACAAAGATTAAGTCTAACTGCACGAGCTCCAGTTGTTTATCTCCCTTATTATCATCACCAGTAAGTGAAGGAGATGTGTGGGTGTCACCTGCAAAAAAAGAAGTTCCATTTCTGAGAGAAAAACATCTGCAGATCAGAGAAGGCAAATGGTTTTGTTTAATTCCGGCATATCCAGTTTCCTTCTCGTCTCTAATCTGCAGCACTGAATTTAGTCTCCTGGATTTCCTTAGCTTTATTATGCTGAGAGACTGCAAGAGAGAGGGACTTGAACAATATTAAGAGCCCTGAATGATTGCAGATCACCGAGGTCATTTGCAAATCACTAACATAGCCTGGATGCCAGGGCACAGTGTTTGATTTTCCCTCCCCTCTCCTCCCATCTGCTGAACTATGGGGATTTGCAGCAAGAAAAGCTACCTACTCTGCAATCCATTTACAGGAGAACGTTTTGTTCAGGCTGCTATTGAGAGATGCTAGCAGAAACTAGAAGCCCTGCGTCACCACCA
Organism: Baryphthengus martii; assembly: GCA_013396935.1. NCBI lineage: Eukaryota > Metazoa > Chordata > Aves > Coraciiformes > Momotidae > Baryphthengus > Baryphthengus martii. Next base: position 378,226 of record VWZK01004326.1, read on the forward strand.
ATGACATGAACATTAGGATCTGTGTGGATGATGTGGCTCTTCTGCACTTGCATTTTTGTGTCCAACGGAGTGAATCTCTGCACGCAGTTAAACACTGCTTGCTGCATCCGTTCCACAGAAATCACTACTTTAAGAAACACTTAAAGCAGAGGCACTTCCTACATTGGAACTACCGAGGGATACATTATGTACGGACAGGCAAACAACTGCACAAACACAGATGCAAGCTTTTGTCCTTTCTCCCTGTCATTATGTATATATGTAAAAATAAAATAAAAAATGGTAGTGAACATGTCTTAGATTGCACATCAAGCAAAATATGCTCATTGGTTCTAAAATATCTTTAGATCAATGATGTTTGACTTGGCTGTGTGCTGACTTGCCTGAGTCAACTCACTGGCATATAAGATATAAGAAGTATCAGAAAAATGAAAAATTATAAATTCAGAATATCTGTATTTATAAATAAGACTTTCCTCCATCTCCAAATTTACTGCATCTTGCTCTAGCACTGGATTTGAGACATACTCATAAGACTTTGCATTTCATCCCTAAGCCCAGTGAAAACACTCTTTTTGACTGCAGATCAGAGTGGATTCCCCATGGCTCTGCTGCAGCTCTTCTAATCATCAAGCATGAATGGATGTTGCACTATTGTGTCCCAGCTACAGTACAAGCAAACCAAGAACCTGACTAGTCCTTTTCACTCACGTGCAAAATATGACATTCACCTTCCCCACTAAACAGACCTCTTTATAGAAATTAAACTCACTTGTTCTCGATAGCTGCCATAATGAATGCTTGGTCAATAACAGTTAATTCCTTGTTCTTGCAAAAAACAAGTTCTTGTGTCCGTTTACTGAGGGGAGGAATCCAGTTGGTGTTAGTATCATTAGCTGTGTGAGGAAATTGTACATCTATGTAACTTGCTGTGGGAGTGTCTTCTTCCCTCATGTAAATGTTGGTTTGCAATCTGGGTCAGCAAACTAATGTTTAGCATTTTTGACTAGAGAACAGCACAAGAAAAATATCAGAATCAAAGATGTGTGAAATTTGAGGCACTGCTAATCCAGTGCTGCCTCTTGTTGAATGGCATGAGCAGTAGCAGCTGAGTATCGTGCTCAGATCGGTTAGGAATGAGTTCATGCTGTGATCTCTCCAAGTTTAGGATCTCAGATGCATATAGATTGGAAATACATAGCATAATAGTAAAGGATCCAAGGCAGGGGAAAAATACAGGAAAGCATCAGGTTTAACTTGCTAAAGGCAAACAGGAAACCAAGAGACAGTGCAAAGGATGTTGCGGGTGTTGGAAGTGTGACCACTGCAGTTACTGTGCATACCTGGGTGACTCATCATGACTGTGAACGCTGACTTGCACTCAAATGTCCCTCCTCCCCCAGATGGAGCCAGTGGGCTCTTCCTGCCTGGCCTCTGCATGCTTCATCTCTGCTGGGGTATCGTCTTCAAACCACTTGGGCTGGCACTATGCTGGGCTAGAAGTTGTGCCTGTGACATATACAGACTATACATGTGACACAGACCGGAGCGATGTGCCAGTCCCTGCTTGAGGAGATTAAAAATGAAAAAAAAAAGAAATGAAGAGGGAAGCAGAGGCACGGTGCTCATGCACCTGTATGAAGCTCAGCAGCTGCAAGGGCTGAAAGCACAACTGGGGCATTCTTCATACTGGTTGTAAACTCTACCCACTGCCCCACACTACATGTGCATGTGCATCTCATGGGGGACCCTGTGCTCTGCAGGAACAAGAACAACTGGTATCTTGAGCCAGGAAATGTCCAGTCTGGTCACAGCTGCACTTTCACTTCTGCCCTTCTGCCACAGCTCAGGACTTCCAGCGGGGCCTCCCAGATAAGCTGCAGAGAATATTGGCTGCTTTTATAGTCCATGCATTTCTCCCAACCTCCCTCACCTTACACCATGGAAAGAGGCCAGCATGTGTGTTTGTTTGTCCTACGTGGATTTGCCTGCTCCTCACAAACAAAGGGAACTAATGCCTGTCTGATTACTTGTAGGCTTTGGGGACTTTTTTGTAATGAGTTTTCCTGTGGTCACAGAGTTGCACATCTCTCACAGGCTTTCCATAACCCAAAATGTCCTATAGCACTGACGGACAGACAATGACAACCTTTGGTTACCAGAAGATAGGGTTGGGAAGCACATGCTCATTTAGAAATAAGATGGCATATCTGCCACTGTGGAAGTGAAGGAGTAAAAGGTCTTGGCAGTACACGGTAGTAAGGGAGTATGGCAAACTGAAGGCAGCAGGAAGGCAAAGATGTATGTCAGAATTTGTCTGTGCCACCACGATGGAGCCTCATGAAGATCATCTGTCCCATTAGTCTTCAGGAAAGACCAGGAATATACCCCACTACACAGCAAAGAGGCAAGTGAAGGCGATGTGTCTGGCTTGGGAGCAGGAGGTTCAGATTGACTCACTTTTTATATTTCTCATTAAGTTTGCCAGGATATTGACAGGGCATCCCTGCCATACATTCTCTCTGCAAATTGTGGAAATTGTTTTGCATACCAAGAATAAATTAGTCTGCAATGTATTCTTGCACAAATAGCAAGCATATTCATGTATAGCAAGAGTAAAGACACGACTGCACAAAACATTAAATAATACACACTACTATGTGTATTAACCTGCAACATACCTGCCACTCTCTAGAACAGACTAAAGTCTATTCCTTCATCTACTCCTGCGGATACCCTGAAGCTCTTTGAATCTCTAGATAGTTAAGAAGCTGGTCTAAGACCCCTCCCGTCCCTACAACTCAGCAATTTGATGGCCAAGGTCAATTGTCCTGAGAGAAATTTAGAGATGACAGAGAGAAGCAGAGATAGATAAGCTTTATCCTCAGTACTACTTCTGAGCTTTCATTGGTATTCCCTATGTATCTTCCTTATTGAAGAGACAGCAAGCTCTCTGGGCTATGCGTCACTAGTCACTACATTTTTGTACAGTACCTGGGACCCAAGTCTTGGTCAAGCTCCTCATATTGTGACAGTGATAACTTTAGGAGGTGTTATACCAGATTCTTGTCCCTTTCTCAGCAAATATCAGCACTAAAAGCTACAAAGAGGAGAGTACTGTTAAAAACAAACCTGCAAAGTTGCAGGGACTGGGACAGAAACACATAAATGTTTTTGTTTTCTTCCTTCCACACATTTCACTTCCTTTCTACTCTTATTTGCCTCTTGGAGAACATCTGGACATCAGAGCTGTGGATTTACTTATTTTTCACTTAATGACTTATTTATACGGCTACACAAGTCATCATCAAAGGGAAGCCATGAAAGCAGTATCAACAGAGAGCTCTGTAAGTGGTAGTTTTCACTTCACAACCCAGAAACCCCAGCTACTCTCCTCACACTGTATTCAAGCCCTGCACCGCTCTGAGCCATTCCAGGGAGGGGGAGAATTGCTGATATTCGACTTACATCAAATTTGCAATATCAGGGTACTGGGGGTAATACAAGGGGAGCAGCAGAGTACATTTCAACACTGTACACAAGGCAGACCACAAACGAGTGTTTCTCAAAGGGCAGAAGGAAGCTCTTTCATGGTTCTCTAGCCCCACTTCATCCCCTCAAATTAGAACATACTGAAGATGATTTTCCCCATGGGGAATGTGTATATGGTTGAGACAGGGTAAACACATACACATATAGTCAGTTCAGTGAGTACGTAATGTTTCTTTTACAGTTGTGCCAGCATGCTTCTCTCTTGCCCAGCTTTGCTCAGTGTAAGGTCTCCTTGCACAAAGAGTCTCTGCTGCTCGGTTACAGCTGATTGCTCTGTTCCCTGCTTGGCAAAGTGTGGTCCCTTCTGATGGAAAAAAACATGCCTGAAGAAACTTGCTGTTTGAATGCATCAGTCAGCCCTCTTGCAAAGTACATCTTATTAACTCTCTTGCCCCATCCTGGGGGACCAAGAACTCTTGAGGCTTTTCACATGCATTTTGCATCACAACATAAACATGCAGACCTATGCTCCATCTGGCAATGGTGTCTCGTTTCCAACAAACCTAGCTGCTCCAGTGGAAGACACTGAGCCTTTATGATGGAGTAGCTTGTCCTGAAAGAGATGTGTTTCTATCATTAGCTAGCAATCATCTCATGGTCTTTAACAGGAGCTTTGAGAAACAATCTCTATGATTTTCATTTTCTGCAACTGCAATCGTTGTGATCGCAAATATGCATTTATCTTGCAGTAATAATCAAAGATCTATTTTTTCACACTGTACAAGGTGAAAAGTGATATTCCATACCCTGAAGAGTTTGAAGGGTTTAAAAGCAAAACAGATGAGAGCTGATTGACTGGGAAATAGAATACAAGAAATGTAAGGAATTGTAATGTGATTGGCATGTGTGGCTGTTTGCTTTTAAATTGGGTGTATTACCAAGGAAAAAGGAATGAAAAGAAAGGAATATATATTGTTACTGCCTTTCAGGCTTAGCTGGTTTTGCTTTCCGTTGAGCATCAGTTTAATGCTTGAGACAAGGAAAACATTCTACATCTCCCCACTATAGAATAGTGAAGTGTCAGTGGTGACTGTTTGAGATTTACACTGGTGCAAGATTGTGAAATTTGGAACTGGAGCCATCTTATTTTTTTCATAACAGCACATGTAACCTGTCGCAGCCAGAAATCTGCAGAGGAGTGTCTCCAGTTTCTGGCTAATTGGCTGAACAGTCTGTCTCTTCCAATACTCTGACACCTTCATTAACTTCCCCTCTGCTCTCATGTATCATTGCTGGAGAGTTTTGGTAGGATGCTGTCAGACGCCAGTGAAGGAGAGATTTCTTTGCACTGAAAGGAATAGCTGATCCATTTTCCTTTCCTGACAAACTGTGGTGCTTTCCTCTGCCAGCATGCGACTTGGGCAGAACTGGGCTCTGCGTTTTATGCCTCACCCTGACCTTGACTGCAGCATTGTATCCATTTCATTCATTAATTGCAACAGTCCTCTTTACAGCGCGCTGTAAAAGGGGAGTAATAAACCTAATGGCATTATGTACTGTAGACTCGAGCTCATGTTGTTATTCATTCTCTTAAAGCAGAGACTGCTCAGGAGAAGGCATTGCTGATAATTAACCTCCTTCTGCAGTGAGGAAGCCTTGGCAATTGGATCACATTAATTTAGATCTCAACACTGATGCTCTATTATCAAATACCTTTCCTAGGATCAAAATAAATTTGTCATCTACAGCCCATTGGCCTCCAGGTTCCAGCTGCGCTTGCAAATATTAACTGACAGGGTAGGGAAATGGTTTATGGTGATGCTGAACGAAAGTGCAAGTACTGTGCCCTCTTTGCATGTGCTGACATTTGTTTAGCAAATACTGAATCTCACTGATGACGTAACTGTAGGAAGAAATAATTCTACATTAGAGCAGTAATTTGATTCCCTAGAGAAATAATATGGCAACGCATAAGTTTCTTTGAAGGACTCATACAAAAATACTAATACAAAAATATAAGCACAGAGTCTGTCTAATGGTTGTTTTGCCCTCAAATCTGAGGTCTCCCTCTTGATGTGGCTTAGTGAGTCCTCTGCACAGAGAGGACAGCCATGTGAAGAAGAGTTCCTTCAAAACCTCAGAAGGAATTTAGCCATTCACTTGGCAACAGCTTGGTTTCTCAGATGGTGAAAAGTCTCACTGTGAAGAGACACACAAAGAACAGCTGCACAATCAGAAAACCCTTCTGTTACAAACAAGCTAGAGAAGGACAAAGAGAAGCCCTTCAAAGAATCAGATACCCTGAAGCAAGAAAACCCAAATCGATATGGGATCCCTATTCCCCAGGGACAACTATCTGAAAGTGATTTAAATGAGTCAGGAACTATGAGCCACCAGATACAAAGATTCCAGTTCAGGCACTCACAAGGCCGAATGATGCATGCCACCTAAAAAATTCATTACATTTTTAGGCCATGGATTCTTTTAAAAGCCTTTGAGTTCTCCATTTACTTTGAAAGAGATCCATATGAGGCCAAAATATTGGATCATCTTCTCTTTTCCCTGCTGAATAAAACAAATAATTTTGCAAAAATTTGCAGACGTTTTTACTTTAAAAGTATTTCAAGAGACAGCTTGAAACTTCAATCTAAATGGAGAGCTGGGCTTTCAACTTTTTATTTCTTTCACACAGCAAGGAGGAGGGAGAGAATGTGGAAGTTGCTCGATTAATGATAAAGCTAAAGCTAAAGCTAACATGGCAACCCCTACCTATGTAAAATCTGTTTCTTTTTCTATTGAGTTGGTTTAGGTTATAAAGGGTTAAGTAACCAGCATGGAGCAACTCCAGTGCTGCACAAAAAAACCCATGAGATCTTTTTAGTGGTGTATATGTCTATGCAGTGTGATGTATCTGCAAACCATACTGAATTAATCTGATTAGAAAGTGTGAAAAAACAACGGCAGCCTGCAGTGTGAAAACGAGACCCTGTGCAGAACCCATCTGCCAGCGAAGCAATTAAAAAGATGGACTTCGTAGAACAGCAGTGATTGTCATTTGTCTATGACACTCAGCAGGCTATGATTTCCTCAGATAATACTCATGCACTAGAGCACCTGGAGAGGACCATTTGATGCTCACTACGTAGCCCACTACATTTTCAATAGTTAGCACTGGTTTAATCCTGAGCTAAGCTTTCTAACGGGTGTGAAAGAGAGTCAGGGTTTACTCTCCACACAGAGTGGGGCATAAAGACTTGCTTGTGTGTTTTTTATTTCCTGTAAATGAGTTTCTCAAAAGGTTTTTGTGGGCATATATCTCCCTCCTCTGGTGCACAATAAAGTAACACCCTTGTGGAAGACATTAGAGATCTGCTGTCGCAAAAAAACCAAAAACTGGGAAAGAGTCCTCAGTGAAGGAGCACAAATAATAAATCTCATGGGAGATTTAAAATAAATCTTATAGGAGATGATATATCTACTTTGCCCTTTGCTTCTCCATTTCATTACACTATCACCATATAATATAAATCTAATATCTGTCTTCTACACTGGGGCACCTTGTACCCATGAATAGTTCGCCCTAGAAATAGTTCAGCCCCTGATTTGGTGTCAAATCTCCACGAAAGTCAAAGCAAGCAAATACCCTGATAAGCAAGACTCGCACACTGGTAACAATAGACAAGTTGAAGGCTGAGGTACTGAACAACATTTTTGCTTCAGTCTTCACTGGCAACCTCACTTCCCACACCTCTCAAGCGGATGGACCACAAGGCAGGGACTGGGGGAGCAAATTCCTTCCCACTGTAAGAGAAGATCAGGTTTGTGACCACCTGGGGAATCTGGACATACACAAGTCTGTGGGACCTGATGAGATGCATCCCAGAGTCCTGAGGGAATTAGCTGATGTAGCTGCCAAGCTGATCTGCATGGTATCTGAAAAGTTATGGCAGTTGGGTGAAGTCCCTGGTGACTGGAAAAAGGGAAACATTGCACTTGTTCTTTAAAAGGGTAGAAAGGAGGATCCTGGGAAGTACCAACTTGTCAGCCACACCTTTGTGCCTGGGAAGATTATGGAACAGATTGTACTAGAAGCTATGCTAAGGTACATGGAGGACAGGGAGGTGATTTGAGACAGTCAGCATGGCTTCACCAAGGGCAAGTTCTGTCTGACCAACCTAGTGGCCCTCTATGATGGAGTGACTACATCAGTGGACTAGGGAAGAGCTACAGTTGTTATCTGTCTGGACTTCTGTAAAGCCTTTGACTCAGTCTCCCACAACATCCTTCTCTCTAAATGGGAGAGATACGGATTTGATGAGTGGACTGTTGGATGGATAAGGAATTGGTTGGATGGCCACATCCAGAGAGTAGTGGACAATGGCTTGATGTCCATATTAGTGACAAGTGGTGATCCTCAGTGGTCCATATCGGCACTAGTGCTGTTTAGTATCTTCATTAAGGCCACAGACAGTGGGATCAGCTGCACCATCAGCAAGTTTGCAGATGACACCAAGCTGAGTGGTGCGGCTGACATGCCTGATGTACAGGATGTTACCCAGAGGGACCCAGACAAGCTTGAGAAGTAGGCTCGTGTGAACCTCCTGATGTTCAACAAGGCCAAGTGCAAGGTCCTGCACCTGGGTCAGGGCAACCACCAGTATCAATACAGGCTGGAGAATGGTAAGATTGAGAGCAGCCCTGCAGAGAAGGACTTGAGGGTACTGGTGAGTGGAAAGCTGGACATAAGCCGGACATGTGCACTCATAGCCCAGAAGACCAACTGTGTTCTGGGCTGCCTCAAAAGAAGCATGGCCAGCAGATCAAGGGAGGTGATTCTGCTGCTCTCCTGCACACTGGTGAGATCCCACCTGGAGTCCTGTGTCCTCCACCACCTGTTGAAGCAGGTCCAGAGGAGAGCCATGAAAACAATGATAGGGCTGGAACACCTCTCCTGTGGAGAAAGACTGAGTGTTGGGATTGTTCCAGCCTGGAGAAGAGAAGGCTCCAAGGAAATCTTATACTGGCCTTCCAGTAGTTAAAAGGGATCTATTAGAAAGATATGGACAGCATTTATAGCAGGGCCTGTTGTGACAGGACAAGGAGTAATGATTTTAAAGTAAAGGAGGGCAGATTTAGACTAGATATAAGGAAGAAATGTTTTACAATGAACATGGTGAAACACTGGCCCAGGTTGCCCAGAGACGTGGTAGATGCCCCATCCCTGGAAACCTTCAAGGTCAGGTTGGATGGGATTCTGAGCAATCTGATCTAGTTGCAGATGTCCCTGCTCACTGCAGGGGGCTTGGACTAGATGACCTTTAAAGATCCCTCCCAACCCAAACCATTCTATGATTCTATGATCTCTGAACTCAGTTCTTTCATTCCTATCAGATTGATTCGGTTTCTTACCAGGACTATGAGGAAACCCATTTTCCTAGTTGCTTTGTTATTCACAAAAATGACACGATTCTAAGTTTCCAGTCCACACAGTTAAAATGACCTGTATTTCAGTCATTTTATGTAGATTTACACTTGACACTAGAGTGAGTCCACACTCATTGCCAATGACAGAGAGCCTAAAGAAATGGAGTCCATGTAATCTAATTCCTGCCATCTCTAGAAAGCAGATGATTTCTCCACACTGATTTGAAGGGGACTCTGGAGAACTGCCTTAGACACAGACACCTGCTTGGGCTAGCAGCCTGCCTTAGGCAGTTCCCAAAGAAAAACCTTCCCATCTCTTGTGCTCCAGTCTCCCTTCTGTTCAGTTTACCTTCTGTTTGAGCTGGCTACTCTGCCAGAAATCCTAGAAGAATAATATCATTGGCCTAGCCTGCAATATCGGCTAGAAATGAAGAGCAATTCGGGCAAGAAGTAGCAAGATATCACTGCCAACATCAGCCTGTAGAAGAGCAGGTATTTCCTCATAGGTGGATAGAAAAATGCTTGTGCTCTTCCAAGTGCTGTTGTGACCTCCAGCCCCGCTGGTAGGAATAGCGGGGCCTTTGCTTATCACCAGAAAGGCTCTAAGGGACCGTTCTTGTCTGCTGTCACCCAGACCTGGATATCAACCAAGTGTTTGTGAAAGGAAGACTCATCTGCTTCAAGTCTTCAAGTGACTTTTTCTTAAGCAAGACTGGTCAAGCTGATGCACAAAATTCAGATCAGAGGAGAAATCCTTCCAGTGCAGACTCCTTTATTCTCTGTCATAGTTAAGGGAGCTACCTTCAAAGGACCTTCACAGATGTCCGTCTGCATATACACATCCACTCTACAGATATTAACAGCTTCAAAAGAAACTGCTATTTTAAAACCAGAGATGTCTCACCGTCTTTTACAGTTTGATTTTTAAATTATTCTGATATTCGTTTGTCTATGTGCCAGGTTAACAAGAGACAAAATGAATAAACGCATCACTGTAGTACTGAATGAAGGCATTAACCCAAATGTACTTTAAAACAGGATAGGGTAGTCAGGACTTCAAGTAAGATTTCCTCCTGGATACCTCATCTTGTAACTACAGCAACACAACTCCTCTGTTACAACGGCTGTGCATTAGTTTAACAAAACTCCTTGTTAGACCTAACAGCCAGTTCTGTGAGCATTTACACAACATAAACCAGGCAATTATTTTAAAATTTTGAGACATTGAAACGATCTTTCTAAAGGGACTGATTCTAACCTAATTGTTCATTGCCATCTAAACAAACCAGAGCCAGAGCCAGAGCTTGCTGTGCTGTCAGTGATGTTCTGACACATTCAACTAATAGGTACTGTGGTCCTGATTTGCACTACTGCCAGCAACAGGGCTCCGCTCTCTGCCCCTGACCCACTGAAACGTGCTGGTCACTGAAGGACCAACCTCATCCACAGATCTTAACTTCTGCATAGCTAAATCCAAGTGTTTCCTCTGATCAGTTAGAAGACAAGCCTGGGAAAACAGGTTGCTTCTTAAAGCTCATCTACTTTTGTCTTGAGCAAAGCTATGCCACAGACCCACAGCAAGAAAATCTTGACCCAGCTCTTCATTGAGAGAAGCTGGTGTGGCCGAGCTCAAAACTTTCAAAGACTTCACAGATGGACTTAAGTGCCACAGGCTACATGCAAGCCCTTAGAGAAGAAAAACTCTATGGGCTTGAGCACTTGCTAAGAGAAAAAGCTAATTAAAAGGCTTTATAATGTCCAGAGCTGCACAGAAGCAGATAACTGCCAAAGAGCTGCTTAGCTCAAATGGCCTCACAAAATTCCCTGCCTCTGTACCATAATTGCTCAGCTAATCATGTCAGTGGTACAGTAACTCATATATGGTAATCTGGGGGATGGGAGTATACTGCTTATTTAAGCCCAACCATCCTCTAAGAGCTGCAACACTCAAATGAGTCTGAGGTGTTGCCCAAAGTAATCATGTCTCACAGTGGGCACAAGCAAACAGCTCTAGTCACTCTCTCAATTTTCACTTGGTTGCACAGAAATTCAGCTTTTCCCCTTGAATACAAGGGGTTTCTAATCCTCAAAGCTTTAATCGTTTCAGGTAAAAAAATTATCCAGCCAATATTCAGGAGTCATTTGGATTCACGGTCTGACTTGACCCTGATGAAAAACACCGATAAAGACTGGAATAGTTGGATGATGATTCAACAGTGTGCAGAGTGAGGGTTGCTAATTATGGTGGAGAGGATGTTTGCTAAGACTTCAGACACGGTGGAGTTTTGCACGCAAAGGCTGAGCAACCTGATAGATGACAGAAAGCTAGAAACTGATATGGGTTGGCATATTCTTGATTTAAAATATGTAAACATACAACCTCTGCCCAAGCCCTAACAATAGTAAAACCAACTAAGCTTCTATACGTGGCAGCCTTTAAGCTAGAAGGAGATAAATAAAATAGAATGAAATAAATGAATCAAGAATTAAAAGGAGCATCTAATAATAAGAGGAAATGAGGAAATACAGACTATGATCCTGAAATTTAATACTCACCTATGCCTTTCCTGCTTCCAGAATAAAATGCCAACCGTCATTATTTTAAATAGATCACTATGTGTGCCCGAACACTTAGAAATTAAGTTGCTCTCCTAACTGTGACACAAGTGTGCAAGACAGAATCAATTTAAATCACTGAAATGACATTAAAAAATTCTGCAAACTATTTCCCTGCCTTTAAACTTGAAGAGCTTGTAGCGCACTTCAGTGCTGTCCCTAGACTAAAAAAAGGGTTTATTCTGGCAAGGGAGCCACGGGTATTAAAAAAGAAAGGCTCCTATGTGGTTGAAGAGATCATGTTTTTCTTCTCCAAGCTCTCCAGCAACTGGATTCAGCATACTCCTATTTGCTGGGTGTGCTGATGGAAAAGCACAGGGCTTCGGCAGCATCCAAAATTTACAGAGAGCTCCGTTCACGCTGTCATCTCCCACTACCTGTACTGTGGTCTCAAGTCAAAGAAAGCAGGCTGAAGCATGCATTGTCCTGAAGGCTGTGCGCCCAAAGCATCGCACTCTCCTCTTCTCCCAGCCCACCGGCACACTCCTCACCATGCAGACCCTCCTGGCCTTTGCGCGGGCACCAGAGTTCATACCCCGATGCCTTTTTCGGCCTAAAGGGAAGGGAAGCGCACAGCACAGAAGGAAAAACAGGAAGTAGGAAGATCATAAGCTGTTTTCTGCCAAGGGAAGTGACAGTGAGCTGCAAGCAGAAATGTGGCACATCCCCGACACCCGCTACCACTGTGGGTCCTGCTACTACACATCTTGGTGAGCTTCGGCCCGACCCCATGCCCCTCGGCCGCTGGGCAGGCAGCCTCCTGCCAGGCCAGCAGGAGAAGGCAATGAACTGCTCTTTTGCAGCAAAAGTCTTTGCCAAGCCCCAGCACGCACCTTCCCCGAAGGGCCGTGTGTAGCCGAGGGCCGCATCCTGACTCTCCTCACACTCACACTGATCCACGGCCCTTCCGCCACACACAGCTGTGGGACACGAGGGCACAGCTAGGAAAGGTGGCAGCTCCTGGTACCTCAATGGGTGGTGTTTCTCCACCTGCTGATCCATCCAGATCAAAATTCTCCTCCTACTTTTAAAGACCCTCAGGGAGGTAATTAGCAGAGCCCCAGGGATTTTGGGATGTGCTTCTCAGTTTTGGGTCCTGCATCTAACTGCACTGCTGTGAGAAGAAGAGGCTCGAGTGACACAGCTGGAGGGAAAGCTGTGCGTCCCTTCTGGCAAATCAGCTAGGCGGGTGTGCAAATCAGCTAGGCGGGCGTGCGGCTACGCGCAATGGGCTGCAGTCCTCTGTTCAACACAGGCACTCTGTGAGCTGAGCCTTGGAAAACTGCATGTGGGAAAAAGAGTTTGGAGGTGCCTTTTCCGCTGAAATTCCATGCAGCCTCTCCCCAGGGTCCTGAGGAATTTGATGCATTTCTGAAAGTAACAAATGCTCTTGCAAGCAGAGGCTTTCAGGGCTGAGTACCAGAGGTTTCCCAGGCCTGGCTTGGACAGTTCCCACAGGAGAGGATGTGAGGAGGGGAGAAAAAGGCTGGGGCTTGTTGATTCTCTCCGTGAATGAAAAATGAGGGAACTGGAGGCTCCAGGAGGTTCACCACAATTCTCACTTGTGCTTCCCAGTTTAAACCTGTGCAAGACAAAGTATGACTCCATCCCAGGAGAGCAGGAAATGTTCCTCACATTCCCCACAAATTCCCAAATTACTGATAAACTTTGGGCTTTTCCCTCATATCCACATGCAGTGATACTTCTTCAGCCTCGTAACAATCATGACAATAGCAGAACCAAGCAAAGCGTGAAGATGATGAAATGTTCCCCAGCAGAAAAATTACACTCTGCACAAACACGTCCAAAGGAACTTCCAGTGTTTTTTTTCCTGTGTGGTATTCTCACCACAATAGCTGCTGGGATGCTACACTTGCAATACCTCACCCGCTGACTGGGGAGTTTTGCTGTAGTAACGGTGCCGTAAAGAACAAACTTGAAGGACTGGATTTGTTCAAACTCTGGGCTGGACCCTGGTGATGCTGATATCTCATGGAGCACCTGACATACTGTGCCTTGTGCACCTTGTCTGGGGCCATGGGAGGCTCTGCAACCGGACCTCAGTGCAAATGGGTCTGTCCCCTGCAGAAGGGCACCGAGCTCTCAGCTGTGGTCTGCTCAGCTCGACCACAAGTGACAGAGAGCGGAAAAAGCAGGGAGCACGTTCCCTTCTGAGGACATCTGATAGGGGGACCCAGCTGTGCTGCACATCCATGAAGCAGTAAAGCAACGAGCAGCAGTGCTGAGGAGGGTATGAAAGGAAAGATTTGGCTCATGCGTTTCATTGTTACCCTCGGTATTTCGTCATTCCTGCCCAGGGCGCGGTATTGCTTGTTCTGAGAATATAACGTGCCAAATGACATTTGGCCTGTTTTACAATGACGCTCTGTACAAACCCACAGCTCTCAAACTGAAAAGGGGGAGGGCTTGAGAGAAATTAATTCTTCAGGAAAGTATGGCAGCTGCTTTTCTAAGAATACACTGCACGATACCGCATAACACTCTTGCCAAAGGGGAAAGGATCTATACCGTCCTGCCCATCTATTGAGGAGGTCTAATGTGAATATCATTATGTAGTCAACTCATTTATTTATTTTTTTAATTATTTTTTCATAACCTATTTATAGCAGTGTCTTTACCTAATTTGCTATATGTAAAATATTCCTGGTGGGATGCTGAATTCAGAGAAATTAAACCGAGACTCACTCGCCCTCCTCCTCATTTATTTTCTCTCTTTTGGGCTGGTAAGTTCCATCGCTCAGCAACTGCCCACTGGTTCTTGTTACAATGGCAATCGCAGCCCCATTTACAACGACCAGATAGAAGATAACAAAACCTGGCCCTAAGGCAATGGTGAGGATGACCACACCATAAATGTGAAACATGACTATGTGGGTGTATTTAAGGGGAGGGGAAGAGCTAGCAAGGCTTTTAAGATTTGAGGCCCACTCTTTGATGTAAAAGGTACACTCTTCCGAGAAGGGGTGAACCTCATGAGTTACTTATAAAGCTTCAGGGTGCCAAACCCCAAAGTTACCGGAACATGTGCTCAGAAAGCTTGTAAAAAAAATTAACTTTGTACCATTTTCCTGGAGCTAAATCTTGTTTTGGACTGCACAATTTGTGTCTGTTAGGAAAGACCAGATGGGTTCAGGAACACTCCCAGGAAAACCTCCTGGCCTCCAAAGCTGGGTGGCTGCACCCAGACTGCTTAAGTGGAGCTGGTACTGCAACATCCTTGCTCCGCATGTGTGGGGCCCTTCAGTCAGGGCACCTGCCAGCTCACTCCTGCCCCGGGATAACCCTGCCAGACCCACGAGGTGGTAGCTAACACCTGATCTTTGAATTTTAATAGTTTAGAACATCCAGGCACAGCTGCTGGAGAGTGCATGTGGGCGCAGTCAGGGTATTCCTGAAGCCCAGAGCCATTCATTCCAGAAGTAAGTACCTTACAGCAAGCACCCAAAGCAGTGTCTCCTTCTCACACAGGCATGTAGCATGTCTCCCTTATTCCTGTGGCTGTGACTGATCCAGCAGGATTTACCTTATAAATACAGAGCTGCAGTGAAATTCTGAGCACCCAGGACTCCTTTTCCCTGAGCTCCCTCTTGAGGTCCCCAACATGCCTAGATTTGCCTTACCCCTGGGAGAGCTCAGTCTTGCTCTAACCCCATCACATTCACTTGCCATTCCTGTCTGTCTCTGGCGTGAAGTGCATGTATCAGCCTCTGGAAACCAGTCCCCTGACCAAATTCAGTATCGCTGATATTTCTGGCAGCAATCATTAGATCAGCTCCTTCTTCAGCCCCTTCTATCAGAGCAAACATGGCATTTTCATAGACTTTACTACTGCAGTCATTGCTTGGGGCCTTTGAGGTCAAAACTGAGTAAACCTCAAGTGCCTCACTAGGCAACTGTTCAGAAATAAATTTCAATTTCAAAGATTCCTTCTGTTGGTTTACTCCCTGAGCTAACACTGCTCACGAGCTCAGTTATCTCACAGATCACATGTTTAGGATTTAATTATCTCCACTATACATTAAATATACTACATACGGTGTGCTAGAGAGTCAAGACTCAGAAAGATTTAAATACAAATAAAATGTATGTAGTTGAAGAGAAAGCCTTGAGGAATTCTCCAGCCCTGTCTTAACCGTCAGCAGAGTTTTGTGCCAGGTAGTATTTTAGGCCATATCTTCGTGATGCACTTTACCTGATCTCAGGCAGCAGCATCAAGAAAAGGCAGTGCCATCCAGACTGCCTCTCTGGCCCCAAGCTGCACCACCCCTCCTTCTTGTGCTGGCATTGGGATTAATTTGGCTGTGGAATGAACTGGAGCAGTGAAAGGATTTAGCTTGCACAGCTGCACAAGAGCTAGTGCTGCTAGGAGGGAGGGAGAGCCATAGGGCTAGGGATTTTTTGGGGCTGGGAAAGATCCTGCCCATTTTGGTACCAGTTGTTCCTCCACTGGGTCAGGCTGTCAGTGAAATCACACCCATAGAATAAGGGCCCTTTCGTCTTCTCTGTGTGATGAGATAATTCAGGCAGTGTCTCCTCACTTAGATCACAGTAATAAATATAGTAAAATCCCACAAGTTTAATAGATTACAAGATAGCAGTTTTGGCCTGCCTGAGGGAAATGCTGAGACGGGAGGACAGCTACTTTAGCTTATGAGATAACAGCTGAGCCCTGGCAGTGGCACACATCTAACTGTTCAACTCACTGTCGGTCAGTCCTCCCTCCCTCGGTGGGGAAGGCTTAGTATTGCCTCGTATCAAGCTGCTGTCACAAGAGGAATCTTTCAGCAGCTTAAAAGCAGCACGGCAGTGCCTACACCCACGTGTGCCCACAGTGTAACAGCGGAGGTGGCCCTGTTGTTGGTAAACAATGCTGCTCCCTGAGGAGAATTTCCTCTTGGAGGCTGATGATTGCCAAAGCAAATTAGAGCTGCCAGAAGCCTGCAGCTAAAGAGCACAAGGACAAACTTTTTGTCACATCTTCACCAGAAGTCAACCACATGAAATGTGATTTCCCACAAAGGCATGTTGATTGTCTGGGCTTCACAATGTCCCTGAAAGGAGCACAAACAGCCCGGAAGATAAGGTGCCTTCTCTTGCCAGCACTAGAAAGACGAGCTCTTGGTGACATTGGGATTAAAGAATTCATCTCTCCTTGATAAAAAAATACCTTGGAATCTGCCTTCTCTTTCCTGCTAAATGAATGATGGCTGCTGTAGGCAGCCACTCTTGTAGAAAACTTCCAGCTATCAAGTGAAAAAAATAGCAAGCAACTGTGGTAGGCATTTCCACAGTCAGGAATGTACAAACTCTAACGGTGACCTTTATGACACTTGCTATTAAATCAAGTTACTTGGAGAAACTGTGGGCACTTAATCAAGATAACAAAGTGGATCCCAAGAACAGCACATGCAGGTTAGCTAAAAACTGTAGTTACTTCATGAAAGCACAGAGCAAATGGATCCCACTGTGCACGGTGTGCACATGGCTGCCGTCCATTTTAGTGTAAAGAAAAGGATGGGTGCTCAGCTGGGGCCCTGCTGGCCCTGTGCATGAGTGAGAAATGCAGGAAAGAGAACATAGCACTTCTTATCCCAATTGCAAGCAGCAATACTAAAAGCAGGAGGCAAGTGTGTTCCTCTTTAAGGGCAGCTGAAGGGAGTGGTAGTATGTGGGTGAATGAAGCTGGGGTCTTGCTTCAGAGAGGCTCCTGAGGAAGGAGAGACTGTGATTCACTTCAGGAGAGCGTTGGTTGACCGTGAGGAGGAGTCTGGCAGCCCTTGCTTCCCACCACACTCATTCCTGCAGCCTCTGCAGTCATAGGGCACAGAGAAGGGGGAAATGAAGAGAATGGGGTGGCAACAGAGGAGAGGGAGATCAAAGCTCTTTCCTTTTCTCTCTCTGCTTCTGGCCCCTCACTTTGAGCTTCTGTGTCTTATTCCTGCTGTTTCTCATTGTTTGTTTACCCTAGAGGTCCACCTGCAAGGACAGACCTCTGTTGAGGAGAACCCTTTCCTTCCTGTGACAAACAAGAATGTTTGCTTTGCTAGAAATCTTGAGCAACAGTGGCCAGCAGGCCAGGCCTGCCACCCCTGCCATCCTGCCACCCCTGCCATCCCTTCCATCCCTGCCATCCTGCCACCTCTGCCACCTCTGCAACCCCTGCCACCACTGCCACCTTTGCCATCCCTGCCATCCCTGCCATCCCTTCCAACCGTGCCATCCCTGCCACCTCTGCCATCTCTGCCACCCCTGCCAGCCCTGCTGACAGCATCAGAATAGCAACAAGTTTTTCGAGTAACTTCATGAGCTAAGTCATTTAACCATTTCTGTCCTCCTAGCTGCATTTGCTTCACAGGATGGCAGCATTTGATATCTTGAAAGATAAAGAATATTTTGTTGTAAGCAAAAGAAAACTAGAGAAGATCAATGGCGGTAGTGGGGGGAAATGAGCTGAAAACCATAGACGAGGCAAAAGTCTGAATAATCAGAGGAGTGAGGAGAGTTATAGTGTGCAAGTGAAGAGGCATTGAGTCACATTGCAAGCTTGTATCATAAAATAGTCTATACCTGTTTCCTAGAAGGTGATTAGTTTGCATAATTCAGAAGTTTTATGAAGGGTGTTCATTGGAACTCAATGAATAATTAATTTTTCTTGTTTCGTTGCCAAATCTGGAAAGTCAAGAGGACTCATTTCAATCAGACTGAAAGGGAAAAAATTGATTTTTTTGTGAATTGAAATGTAAAACAAATAATAATTTAGAGGCTTCAAATAGGACATTTGTTCCTAAAAAAATTAATGCTTTGTTTTGACAGTGGCTGTTCAAATATGGTCTGAATACTTCAAAATAATGGGGATTTCTGAAAGAAAATGTTGCTTTGAACAGGAAAAATCAAATCACTTAATTTGAAAAACATTGAGAACTATTTTATTGTAAATTCTGAAGGTTCTTTTTCCTTGATATTAAAGAATACAATCGTACTGGCCAAGCTTCTGAAATACATTACTATCTCCTATCCTGAACTTTTGGCTGCAGAAATTTGTTTCAAAAACAAAAGCCCCATTCCCAGGCTCAAGAGTTTATCATGCGAACCCAAACTTCTCAAAATGCCAGAGCCTGCAGCTCCACGAGTCTCCAGCTCCTCAGTGGAGCAGTAAAGTCACAGACAGACATTCTAGCTGCATTCTCTCCAGAGCCTGCATTCACCAGCTCAGTGTGTTACAACTTAACACACAGTCTACTATTAAATAGTTTGCAAATTAAATTACTCTGTTTCAGGATGCAGTATTTAAAAAACAACAACAAAAGCACTCTTATAGAGAGCATTCATCATTTAACTACGTCCTTCAAGTCAGGAATGGGAGGTGCTATTGAAGGAATGAGGCAATGGGAATGAAGGGAGAGGAGTCCTGCCAAAGCCCTTCAGCCCAAAGACCTTGACACAGAGATACCAGGTATTTTCATTGAATCTTGACCTCTGGCAATAACCTCTGCCTGATGTGTCAGGCAGGTTAATATTGCAGCAACACCACTGACAAGGCTGTGGCAGCAAAATTTGTTGATGCAGTTAGGTCCTTAGAGCAATGAGAACCAGGCCTTCTGCTTTACTCTTTTTGTTTTACAAGACTTAAGTTGGTTGCTGACATTTGAAAATCATAAAAAGTGGGTTAATGCAATGGCCATTTAAATGAGCAAACATAGCAAAAAACCTTAGGAAGTGAAACTTTCTCAAGAAAGTTCTGCTTAACTGCAGTTGCTCTTGCTGCAAAGGGTTCCCTTCACATTTTTCTCATTTCACCCAGTACTGGTTCTAGGCAGAAAAAAGACAAAACTACATTTTGCCAGTGTGTAAGACACCATGGTTTTCTTTGCAAAAGAAAAAAAAAAAAGATAATTTTAAAATGAAAAATGTTTTGTTGGGGGCTTGAAAAAACCTTTAGGAAAATATGTACATGCATTTTCTCAAAAATTTCCCCCTTTCCTTCAACATTTCATCAAAATTATAAAATTCAAATCATTTCCTTCCATTTTGCGTAGGGTTTGATTTTCATTGGACCCCATCCAACACATTTGTTTTCTTTGTATGTACCAGATATAATCTCACTGCTATCTAGAAGAAAAATTCCCCAAGTGGTGTGTGTTACCCACAGGCCCATCCTCCTTTTTATCCTCTCTTACTGATTTTGCTGCCCTGTTTCATAATCTCTTTCCTCCCTAGAAAAGCATTTGAAAACCTTCTTGATTCTTCCTTTCATCCCTAGCACACAGTCCAACCAAACTGCCCACTATCATACTTTCTGGTATCTGCTATCCTAGAGGCTAAAACAGTAGAGATTCTTTTGCATGCTGGATCGGAATCGTAAAATGTAGGATTTCCCATCTGGGTTTTCAGGTGATGATAGTGGGAGGATGTAGTTGCTATTGTGAAGAAGCACATTAGTTGGATGCTCACTACAATCAGGGTTTTATAGCCGGTGTTAAGCAGGGTTCAACTCAACCAGGAGAGCAAGCTGACTACACTGACACATTCAAGTTAATATTGTTAGAGTTGCTATAGATGTGATTGTCCAAGAATATGAGAAAGACTAAGCTTGTAGGGAGTGGTAATACCTGTCAGCAAAGTACATATAGTGAGAAAGAGCTTCTGAACATAGTGGTAGAGGCTTGTCAGCTTTTTGAAACTACCACTTTGGCTAATGAAAGACTCAGCTTCCCCTTGCACGGCTGGCCTCTCTGACATTTCAGGGTTATGTTTTCATACTTAGCCCTGGTAGGGATATCAGGAAAGGGGAACTGATAAGTCCTAGAAATGTGGTTTCAAGTACTTTGTAAACTAGGGAAGACAAAGGGAGTTTGAGTTATCACTAATGCATGGGTAAGGCTTTGTACATGAGATCAGATTCTGTGGTGAAGAGTGGGTTGAACAATAAATCCTGCAGCTGATACATTTTTGGAATGTATAGGACCTACTTTTAGTTTGCTGACTCACATGATGCCAGCCACAAACCCAGCACCTGGCTACAGCACTCCATTTGCAGAGAGGTCTGAGTGATGGGGTGACAATATTTTTTGCAACTGCTACATTACAAAAGCAAGAAGATTCTTGCAAAGTCAGGGATTTATTCTACAATCCTCCACCAGAAATTCCTTATCTTTGTTTTCCAGAGCCTCCAGCCTGTGGTTTAACACATAATCTAATGCAAACTCACAATACTTGCACATATCACTGTAAATGTTCAGTAACATGTGGTGGCCCATGGACTGAAGACAAACAGATTTAGCATATCACTTCCACACATCAGGACACCACAGAACCAGAGAATGGGAGGGGTTGGAAGGGACCTCTGGAGATCTTCGAGCCCAACCCCCCTGCCAGAGCAGGATCACCTACGGCAGGCCACACAGGAACATCAACCCTATAGATCTTAGAGAGAATTCCCAGGAGTAGATTCTCTGACAAGCTCTGAATAAACAATCTGCAATAAAACCACTATACATTCTACGTTCTTTTGTAGATAAAAGGCAAGGAGAAAGTGTGGGATGCAGAAAAGCGAGTGATCCCTATCCCTCAGTGCTGCTTCCATACCATTTTGTTCTATCATGACAATTTTAAAGAGCATCATTTAAGGAGATGCAGATCTTTACTGAAGTGTATTTTCCTTCCTAAGTGCTTCTGGGCACATTTTGTCTGGGAATACATTTCATTCACAGCCTAACAGAGACATCTGAAAAGCTACATATACCCTTCACTGATCCAGCCACTAATGGTTCTGCCCAAAACATCCTTTCCCCTCTTGGTATTCTCATTTCCCTATCTCCATCCCATCACAAGCCCTCTGAGATTTCCACACAGAAGTTGTTTTCCTAAGATGCCCAAGACTTGTTCCCAAACTTGGCGTGCCCCTGGGAAGAAATGCATACCTGTGCCGCAGTTCTGAGATCCAGTTCCCACACAGGCAAATCAGACTGAGTGTGGATATGGTTAAATGCAATGAAACACCTTTAGAAGCCTTAGCCCATGACCACTATTCACCTCGAGTGCTGAAACATTCTCCGACGTTGACAAACTTTGGCTCACTGCTACATACTCAAAATGTTACTGTCAATCTGTCAATTTGAACACCTTGTCATTCTCTTTGTGCCTGTCTGCTGGCTTCCCCCTTCTGCTATACTACTAAGTTTGCTTCCTTCATTTAATTTAATTTCATTTCATTTTCTAGTCCATCCCATTTTAACTATCAGCTCTCATTTACTTTTCAGAAATGGCCTCCAGATTTTGACTGGCAAACAAAGCTGATCTTCATTACCCACTTGCCATCAGTTCAAAGACGTGCTTTAGAATGTGCTCTGTGCCAACCCTTGGATGAACTTCCTACTGTAAGGAAAATGCCTTTCCTTGTCACGTCTTCTGTCTTTCAAATATTTGGATTCTCTGTACATTCACCGAGCCGGAGCACTATCTCCTTCATGTAAACTTCTTTCAGTCCTTTGCTTTAATCACAGTCATAGAATTACAGAATCATAGAATGTTAGGTGTTGGAAGGGACCTTTAAAGATCATCTCATCCAACCCCAACTTTATAAATGTTAAATATAAAGGTTTAATTCTAGGTTTCTGAGCAGTCCTGCTTTGATCTTGTACTTTGAAATGCTGTAAAAAATATTTTAAAAAAAAACATCAAGGACTTAATGAGGCCTGTGAAAACTGGAAGCAGGCTCTTAAGCTATAGACCACACATGAATTACACTCCTCACCTTTAGAAATATTTCTTATGCATCTCATTTTTAAGAACAGCACTTCTCATACATCTTCAGCAAAGCTTTATAATGATTTATTCTTTGGTCCCTTGTTAACTGCAAACTGCTGTACTGCCAGAACCAGAGACTACCTCTGGCTGCCTTTGCCGGTTTTCCTATTTTTGGTGTTTTAAGAAATAAACAGAAGCAGAAGTAAAACATTTCTCCAGTTTATCTCCATGTCTCCACAATCACAGCTTATCACAGCTGGGAGTCTGCTTTATTCCGTGTTCACCCCCAAGTGAATGGCCTGTTAACAAGAGATTTGTGGTGCTCTGCTTTGGAAAACTCTTTCCTTAACAGTAAGTCCTTAAACATCTGCCAGGATACTTTAGGGTCTGTGTGCAAATTCCTCCTAAAATCTCTCTCTTGCCACAATCCTTTACAGGAAGCTGGAGAAGAGTAAGGAAATTGCTGCGTAAAGACCTTTTGCCTGTATTGCTTCCCAGTCCTGTCTCTTTGTTTCCTCTTACTTCTGTCTGTATCACTTTTCATACAGTCTCAGGTGTTACATTTTGACTGTGAGCTGCATGGGGAGGGAGCAACACATTCACACAGGCAGGGGTCCTGGTGGCTACTAGGGCATGCATGGACTATTGCAAATAACGTGTAGCAAACTCAGTCAGGTAAGGGCTACAACACTGACCTTCAAGACTCATTGAGAACTGTTAGCATGAAAAGTTGGGAGGCAATTTTCTGCCTGTGTTAAATCACTATAGATGTCCTGAAGTTCAGGAAAGCCTGTTGGATAAAATTAACTTTACAGTAGGGGAAATAAAGCCTAGACTCTAAAAAAGATATAGCAACAACTGTAGCAGAAAGAAAAAGGATGCTCAAACATCCACCCACACCTCAAATCCTTCTGGACAATCTGCTGGTCAATAGAAGTGCACAGGAAGACCAACTCTGTGTCCTGATAAGTAATGGGAGGAGAATTCCTGAGCTAGAGCTGTCCTTGCCTCTGCTGAAGCTGGACTGAAGGCACACGCTTAGGACCAGCGAGCAACACCTTCAAGTCCAGGTTAGAAGTTGACAGAAAGGATACATTTCTAAGAGGCTTAAAAACCAGTGGTTTTGTGATATGAATCATGGTTCCTTCAGGAACCAAGACTGATCCACCAAACTTGGTCATATTTAGGCTTTTACTTACGCTAATCAGGTTTTAGTCCTTTAATGGTAATGAAACAGTATTTTTCCAGTCCTGTGTTACTTCCTTTTCTCTTTACCTATTGTTTTGTAGAAAGGATTTTTTCTTCAGCCATACCACTTACAGCTCTGGATTTTTTTTTTTTTCAAATGACAGTGTATTTCAAAACCCCAGTAGGTTTGTGGCAAACTAACATGGTAAAAACGTGAACTGCTTAACATAATAAGACGTGATCTCACATTCTGAGTTTAACAAAATATCCTGAAACCAGATACTTATGCAAATGCTAAGCTTCTCTTCTCTCCATTACATCTCAAGCAATTCACCAAGCAAGTTCTTGTCACAAAAGGAGAAAACATGGGCAGCATGAGACAGGCTTTAAAGTATGAAAATAATTTTGTGAATAATAACATTTTGCAATGGGAATTCTGACAGGATGTCAGCAGGAAGATTTGCCCTAAGAAGTGTTCAATGAAAGAAAACAATTCAGATCACTAAAATGTGAACAATTAACCCCAAATGAGAAAGAAACTTACATGGGAAACCTAGTTATTTAACTTACTAGCAATGTGACTAATCACAGTAGTGTAGTCCAGTATTCACGGTAAATTGTGTGTCCCTCTCTGAGCTTCAAAGTTCAAAGAGGCCGTGAGACCGGAACCACCCCTAAGCTCTGCAGTTTAGCTCTGCAAGGCCCTCAGTCTCCTCCCCTGCTCTGACATTTCGCTACAGCTTCATATGTAGAGAATAAAGATTTCCTGTGACCTAGGGATTAATATCACGCCTAAAAACAAAGAGTACTATGAAAACATGCATCAAAAGAAAGATTTATCTTACGCTGAGCTTTTGGACACAGCAAGTGCAAAGCACAGGCTGTTGGAGACAACCTGAGGAATATCCTTCCTAAAAGACCTTCTGAATCTCAAAGCCAAAGGCAGGGTTCTTCTTTCACCCACTCCCGTGCCCTGGCCCTAGGATGTATGTCAGGTTTCAGTAAAAACAGTTCTCAAGACAAGGAAGCCAGGGCAGTAAGATACCAGACTGCACAGATAAGAAGGCAGGGTAACTGGGTAAGATAGGTCCTATGGCCATAGTCCACAAAGCATGGCTGTGATATATAGCGAAGGTGGACCAAGCTGAAGTCCAGAGACTCTTCATCAGTTGAAGAATAACTAGAAGAGGGGCACAGAAGAGAGAAACAGCACCCCAAATGATACCAGTGGATCTTATTTTAGGTGGGAACTCACTCACCAATACTTTGTTCCATGACATACTCGAGCTGAGAAGGATGGAAGCAGTGAAAAAGAGACCTATTTCAGAACAAGATCTCTGTTTTACTGCATTATCCATCTGCTATCTACATACGCTAACTCAAAGTCTGATTAGCAAGGATAGAGGGCACCATATCAAGGTGATCTCTATCCATTGGAAGTGGGATACTGTGAACTCATCTTAGGCTGCCCTGGCTGTGAAGACAGAGGCGACTTCAAGAGACTCTGCGGGGAGACATATTGAGACTTACTTAGAAGAGTAGTCACCGTAACACAAAGCTTTTAAGGAGGAACAAGGGTAAAAAAAAGTAAAAAGCAGTCAATCCGAAAAAAAGAAACCTGGGAACAAAACAGCCAGGAAACAAGATGAGTACCACTCAAACTGCTAAGTTTGCCAGAGCAGTCTCAGTGGCCAGGGAGAAGCGTGCCGGAGCGCTGTCTCTCACTCTGGCTGTATATAAGATACTGTGGATATGTGTGGATATGTTTTACATGGCACTCTTTCTCAAGTGTTTAGTGGTTAATTACATCATCAATTTGCAGTCTCAGTCACTTATCAGGAGATGACATTATGGTTGATGAGGCTCAAATGCATCAGTTGTTTAACTGCATACAAAACCCAAGTCCAAGAGATACATAGGACAGACAATTTGGTCAATACTCTGGATATGAAAATGTCAGGCATAACTTGGTAATTTCATGCCATAAATCTCACTGATAATCTGGTGCATGACATTGCAATGGCATCTATTTAACACTAAATTTAATATTAACATTTATTTAAGCTTGTCTAACCAGTAATATAATATGGGCCTGACTCATCATTAGGATGCAGTTTTTAATTTTCCCACAACTATACTTTTATTTATCATTGGCTCTGTTTTGAATCCTGTCTAAGGTTTAACTGACAATGAATCTGCCATTACAAGAAATTGCTGCATCACCTAAGTATGGAAGCAGTAAATTTATGTGATTTCAATATCAGATATTTATCCTGTATCTTTGGATTGGGCAGGCTACTGTTCAAGAAGTACCATTGTTGAGTTTTTCTAGGTCACAGGCCAAAAGTAGGTCTATATATACGTTGTGTTTAAGCCCAGCTGGTAAGAAAGCACCACGCGGCTGCTTGCTCACGTCTCCCTGGCCCTGGTGGCATGGAGAAAAGAATCAGGAGAAAAGGAACAGCTCGTGGGTTGAGATAAGGACGGTTTAAGAGGATAATACAAGGAGAGAGGAAACAATAATAACACTAGTAAAAGAATATATAAAGCAAGTGCTGCACAACGCAATTGGTCACCACCGGGAACCCTCTGCTCAGCCCATTCCTGAGCTATGATTCCCTCCTCCCAGCTGGCCAGCTCCCTCAGTTACATACTGAGCGTGAGGTCATACGGCATCAAATATCCCCTTGACTAGTTCAGGCCAGCTGTCCTGGCTGTGTTTCCCCCCAGCTTCTTGTGAAAATTATCTTCGCCAAACCCAGCATAGTATATAAATGATGAAAGAGTGGGGGAAAAAAAGGAATGATGACCTTCAGTGTAACTTCATTTTTATGGAATTCTCTGGACAATGATTCATGGGTATGACAGTCTATCACATAAAAAAGCAAAACAATTTTCAGACCTTACATGACTTATAAAAAGCCAATGGGTGAAAAGTCTTCCACTGAGATTTGAAATGACACAGGTGCTCTAAGCAGAAACAGCAATAATCAAAGCTTCTGCAGTATTTTTCATCTGTTGATGTCAAGGTACTTAGACAGCAAAGTCCGTAGGTAGGGAAAGTTCTTTATCGATGTAGAAGTCACTAGCTATAAACCCAGATATTTTTTTCTTGGAAACAGGAAAGCCTAAAGAAGCTGGGTTATGATTCAAGTCACATTGCTGATATGAAAAGATGAAGTCATTGCAAGTGTAATCAGTATTTCGAAGGGGGCAGCAATTCTTTAGCATCAAAAGCACTAACAAAGCAAGCAGAGAAACTGAGGGCAGAGAGAAGTCCTCCATAAAAAAAGCTAGCTCTCACTGATTCCCAATGATTGCTAGAATATTAAGTGCTTTCATTGTGCAAGCTGGCAGCACCACAGGGCCTGAACTGCTCTATTGGATGATTACCTTTCCTCCCTCAATTCTTAAAGCAGAATGGACGGCAGTTTCAGATTGAATACATATTTTCCATCTGCTGAATAGTTGTTTTTGTTCATGCTGTTTGAGGTTAACTATGCACGTACTAATCAAACCCACTACTTCCTTTCTCGTAAAACCAAAACAAAGCTTCATATTACTTTCAGGTACAGCATCTGGGATCAAAGCTATATATATACACACACTGACTCTGTGTGGGTTCAAACATATCGAAGATTCGGTATCCTGAAAGGTGTCGCTTTTTTTCCAGTCCTGATAGTTCCAGACTGTCTTAGAGTCTGAAGGCATCAGCCACCTTCAGGCCCATCAGCACCTGTCTCAGCGCAGGAATGATCTCAATATTGGTCATCGTGGGCTTTCTCTGCACAGCCACTGCCATTGCTGAAGGTGGGTAGATGAAGGAGACAAGGTAGCTGAGGGTGTCTACATTTTCTCTGTTTCACATCTCTGCAGGAGATGGAGGTGACATGGGACCCCTCCAAAGGACATGGTCTTGGGGCACTACAAGGTATCTGGAAAAGAGTAGTAGCAGTATCTGTAGAGTGGCTGGGCAGGATTCAGAGTAGCTGAAGAGGGAAGAAACATTTAAAAAAAACAGGCCCTGTGAGTAAAGTTGTTGGCAGCTGATAACATGGATATAGAGGTTTGAATAGATGGAGAAATTCTACTCTTCTTTGTCTCAAATTCTTGCAAAGCAGAACTGAAGAAGATAAGCCCTGCCCCTAAATAGACTTATTTAAAATGAAATTGAACCAATAATACTGTCTTCATAGCTTATTAAAGCAAAAGGTATCGCCTTTTGTGTGGCAGGATAGAGTACAGAAGTTGTAAAAAGCAGCTAGTGGGGATGTACATGGTACACTAGTTTCCCTTAAAATTTGTGATTTTTTTTTGCAGCATGTTTATCGGGCTTTGCTGTGTGTTGCTATACTGTGGCTTGGAGTAAATACTCTTGTCGTACCGTGGCTTGGGAATAGCTGGTTAAAAATGAGGAGCAACATGTTCAGAAACAAAAATATGCGAACAGGTTTTCCATTCAGTTTTACCGTTACCCTAATAGTTCTGTTTCATGTTCCACACAGGGTGTCAACTTGTTTGTTTCTAAAGATGAATATGCTTATTTCTATCAGGCAGAAATTGGGGTTTAAATGCCTAATTTTAAATTTCAAATTTCAGCTTTACCATCTGAAGTCTATTTTTTTGCTTTCTTATGTATATTTGAAAGTTTGTGTGGAGGGAAACAGAAGCACGTAGGTCATTGCTCCAGTAAGTGGGTCAAATTAATTACTATTTAAGCAACAAGTAATTGATGAGATTTATAATATCATTTATAGTAATCAAAGAACTTCTTCAGCTTTTTGAAGTATATTAATGCAATATCTGTGAATTGTGGTCTTGGAGTCCTCTTCTTGGAAGGATTTAGCAGCATTGCTAGGATTTACCCATGGACAATAGGTGGTGGTAGGATTCTCTTCCTGTTGTGTGGGTTTCAAGTAAATGACTGTAGATCAGTTCTTGACAGTTCACTTATCATCACGCTCTACTTCCTTACAGTAATGGAAGTGACTCAGCCAGCAATGGCGCTGGCCAACAGGCAAGGAGTCGCCAGCTTGGTGTGTAAATACAAGCACATCGGAAATGCAAAGGAAATTCGAGTGACTCTGCTTAAACAGACGGGCAACCAGCTCACTGAAATTTGTGCTTCAACCTACACAATGGAATTTAAAATGTTCAGTGTGGAAGAGGTCATTCAGTGCCGTGTTAGCCCTAGCCGAAATAACGTGACACTCACCCTCACCGGCCTGCAAGCTAACGATACCGGTCTTTACATCTGCAAGATGGAGCGGATGTACCCTCCGCCTTATTATATGAACAAGGGAAATGGGACACATCTCTACGTCATTGGTAAGCCAAGCAGCTTTACAGTACTGGGATATTCCTAGGTTAAGGGAGTTGCTATTATGTCTCAAAGATCTTCTATTATGTCTCAAAGATCTTCAAAGTTCTGCTTCTAAGAAGTGAGGCTGAACACTGATTCATGCTCTGCGAATCAGGATTAGCTCTTATTCCTTTCAGGTCTCCCTGCACACACCTAAAGCAGGCATAGTCATAGCCATGCAATGTATCTAGCAATGTAAAGATGTTTGACAGCATAAGCAATATCATGTGGTGTACAGGTATGTCTAGGCAGTTTGCTATGGAAGTGTATAGACTGTGGAGAGTAAGGTACGTGCTCTCAGACAGAAAAAGCCTCTTTTAGTTAGAGGGTAACTGGACAGGGACTCAGAGCTCAGCCCTAGTAGTATCGCGGGATAGCACGTGCTACAGAAAAGCAGTGTGGAGGCTGACTTGCTG
Source organism: Baryphthengus martii (assembly GCA_013396935.1). Classification (NCBI taxonomy): domain Eukaryota; kingdom Metazoa; phylum Chordata; class Aves; order Coraciiformes; family Momotidae; genus Baryphthengus; species Baryphthengus martii. Next base: position 407,491 of record VWZK01004326.1, read on the forward strand.
ACTCTAGGGGCTTCTGTATGAGACTCATTTGTGACATGACTCATATCATATTAAATGTTTTAGATCCAGAACCTTGTCCAGACACTGCCATATATCTCTGGGTATTAGGAGCTACTGCCTCGGGATTTTTTCTCTACAGTATCATCATCTCAGCCATTCTTGTGAGCAAAGCGGTAAGTCCCATCAACTCAGACCCACCCTGCTAATAGCAGCCCTTTGTGTGACGGGGACGTGAGAAAGAAAGGAAAACAGGGAAGAACATTGGGAACAAACACACTGGGATGCTCCCTTTTACTGGTGCAGTGCTGTTACAAATAAGAGAATTTGACAGAGCTGCCACTTAGATTTGTTTATGGCTCATTTGTGCTGCCAGAGTGCCAGAAAGCAGTCAGCCTACATCAGCTGAACTCACCCTTGGCTTAGGTTTGGATGCTTAGAACAGGTTAGAGTTCTGGATGCTTCTGGGATCAAAGGCAACAGTCTTCACGTGTATTTCGATTTCACAACCAATTCATACAAAATCTCAGAATTTGATTTTTTCTTTCCTCACCATTAACTTCTGAGCCAAAGCAAATTTAAAGATGCTTCCCCTTGTGATAGGGGGGAATTGTAACTTACAGTGATTTTAACGTCACAGCTAGAAATGTCTGCGCAAAGAAAAAGGCAAACAAAATGTAAGCCTGGGTTGCCTCTTTCCATGTGGGTCTGGAGTACTCAAAGTCTGTTCAAAATAAACTCGATGCCAAAGCTTAAAACCAAGCAGTGTGCCTGTCCCATATGTTTAAATTTGTCCTGTCCCTAGATACTAAATGAAAATTTCCAGTGTGAACACTCCTCAAATGGCCTCAACAGATCTTCTACGAAGAGGGGTGACAGGGAAAGGTGTCTAGAATACCTTGTCCTCAATAAAGGCAGAACATCCACACATTTTCTTTAAATGTACTTATCAATGATTATGCTGTGATCGCTTGTTTATTTTACTGTCTTCCCATATTTTATAGATAAAGAGAAGACGATGTCTCACTACTGGGGTCTATGTGAAAATGCCTTCTGAAAAGCTAGAGAAAAAAGTGATTCCATTCCACATCACGGTTAACTGAAACAAGGAAAGAGAGAAACCATTTCCCAGCTGAGATGGAGAGTCTGCTAATTCACTTAAGTTAAAGAAATAAAATTAATTGTCTTATTATAAAGGTGTGCAGGAAGGAGAGAGAATATTCTTTGTAACTTCTATGGTTTGGAGGAGAATAAATAGATTATGCATTAATATTTCAAGGTTAACCCTGTCACCTAAAAATGGCTACATTAGGCCATTGATTCTTTGAGTTGTATTGTACCAATATGTAGTCTTTCTATATATACATATATATATGTATAGCATTAAGAGCTATTGCTGTTGCAGCTGAGCATCTTACTGGCAAATTTCACCACGTCTACTGGTCAACTGAAATCCAAACACTATTATGACAGAGACTTATGGGTCACTCCAAGGCTAATCCTATAGGTCTGGGGGGCAGAGGCAGAAGAGCACACTAATGTACAAAGAAATGTTGACTTGGTTTCTCTGCATTGCTATTTATTGGTCCCATTTCTGGCATTAGTGCTCTTTGCTTCCACAGAGGCATCACTGTAGGCCGGCACCGATGACACTGCTGCTCTAAAAGCCGGATCTCAGCTCCTTTCACTGGCATTGTGTTCCAGCAGCACTGCGCTGGAGTTAACATTGAGGACATCTGAGCCAGTGCTGACAGCTCGGTTGGAGACAAAGGCTGCCCAGCAGGAGCCCTCCTAGGCTGTTGCTGGGAGGATATTCCAGCTCTGCTGGGGCCTTGCGTTTTACAAATGCTAAATTAGCATCTATCCAAAAGGCAGAAGTATGTTGCTGTGTTTAACTGAGTCTATTTTCCATGAAAATATGATAGTGTATAATCTTGTTTATTAGTTATGTACCATTCAATAAAAACATTGAAGCTCTGCCCAAATTCAAGTTCATTTCTTATTCATCACTCTCAGAGAAACAGGAAGTGGCTACATGTTAGAAAGCAGTGATGACAAGATGAACCTTTCCCCTCTAACCTTGTGTTTTGCCCTTCTGAGCAAGCCTGTATGTTCATGCCAACACTTACTTTCTCAGCTCTCCTTCTCAAGAGGCCACCATTAAAATCCGTCAAGTCTTCTATTTGTTTAGTTAGAGCTTCTGTGATGTGGTTGAGAGACACTAACTTTTCAATTTCAGCAAAGTTACTTACTTGCAGGAGGTAGCTGTAATGACTTGACGGCATCTCCTGCACATGTTTATACAAAAAGCTAGTCCTAGTTTCAAATCCTGTTTTTTTTGCACCTCTCTGACACTCTCACTCGCTAAATGCTAGCCGACACACAAAGCTGCTGGAGCTTAAAACAATTTCAGCGTTCTCAGCTACTACCTACTACTTTTGACTATCTGCTGTCAAAATTTCACCTTGCGACCCCAAAACTTGGTGTCTATGTTTTTACAGCATGTGTCTGTGTTTTACAGCTGTGACTCCATTTTCCGGGCTACCCAACTGTGAAGCCAAACCCCACAGCCATGTTCCTGCAGCGGCAGTAGCTCCCAGAACACCAAATCTCATTGCTCTTTTGGTTCACTTTTCTCCTCTTGCCCTTTCATCTGGCATCACCTCCAACTGTACAAATGAAAATACACATTCTCAATCTGCCGGTGTTTGCAAGTGTTAACTGCTCTCTCAGTAGGATGCAGCCACGGTAGTGCATTAAGTAAAAGTAACATCTGATGACATATCCTTTTTCTGAAGGTGTCTTATAATTCTGACATCAGTCTGGAATTTTCTCCCTAATTTTCCATTAATGTGGTGTTTGGGGGCTAAAAAACGGTCAAAGATTACACATCTGATGTCTGCAAAATGACTGAATTTCTGCCTGGTTAGGTGTAGCCTGTTAAGAAAAATGTGTTCCATGATCGGTAAAAAAAGATTTGGCACACACATCCACTTGTGCAGGTTGTAATATATTCCCATAAATCTACCCAGCAAAGGAAGAAAAATTATCCAGGGCATTTTTTTTCCACCACAGCAAAGAGTAGCTCAGATATCCTGAATCATATGTCTGACTTATAGTCAGGAATCAACTAGTATTTTTTCTTTTTTTCTTTTCCTTGGCAATTCCTATACACAGAGGCCAAACACTCAGTTTTCTTAAGCAATCTAAAACCAGCTCAAGTAAATTATTTTCTAAGTTTATCCATCCTGGGTGAAAAGATGCTTTGTACTTGTATCGACAACCTCATGACCTCTGACCACTGATGGCTATGAATCTGTATCACTGCAGAACGTGTGGCTATTCCAATTCACCTTCATTTCTGGCAGCTAAGTTGACCATGGTTAGACCTTCTGCATCCACCTGAACTAACCCTCTTAGTACATTAGCATTTCCTTGAGAAATTCAGTCTGTAACAACCAGTGAAGAATTTTGCCCTAAATAAGCTGCAGGTTGCTAAATTATCTGGATAGTAAAGGTAAAGGGAGAGCAGAGCAGAAACGATCATCTCATGTATGGCAATACCAATATTTTGTGTTTACTCCTGCACTTAAATAATTTCTGCTATGATGTTTATTAATTATTCTATTGGAAACTACTTTGCCCAAATTCTCTGTCTGCTCTGAACTTCTCTTTATCCTCACTAGATACTTTTTAAAACCTTCTCTTATTTCTGCAGTGCTTAATTTTCTCTGACATTCCTTATCACCGTAGCAGCCTTCCCTGAGCTAATTGTTACAAAAGTACACATTATCATTTTTGTTCTACGTCAGGTTCCCATTTTGAATTTTCTGGCAGGGTAATAGGTGCTCTCAAACCAGCAGACATTGCAGTGAAGACCAAAGTGGGATTTCAGCTCAGATTTTATTGACAATGATACTCTTGTAATTTATATCTGGCACTATAGAGATGAGTAGAGCCTAAGTGCACGCAGAGGTGATATTTATACCTATCTCCATATGGTCCATATAGCAGCTAGCTCAGAAAAGTGCAGATCCCAGACCTCAGGGAATATCCATTCCCCTGATGCTCTGTACCGCTCTCCAGAACCTTGAACTCTGTGCTTTTCACTGATAGTTGGAGAGCATCTTACCATGATCAGCATTCAAAAAATCTGACATATGCAAGTCAGATACAGTTTTCTGTCAGATCACAGTGGTACCAATATGAAAGGTGCAAAGTCTAGGTCAATGTACATCCCAGAAAACACAAGAAAGAGGACATCCTGACTTTTTCTGGGAAGCATGTGAAAAGCAAAGGTGAAAGGACTTGGTTTCAGAATTTTGTTCATTAGAACAGGGAGTTTAAAGATGTAACGCAGTATCTTACCTGGACAGTGAAATAGTAAGAGCATACTGCTCGGTGAGGTTCAGAAGGAGTCTCTCTTGATGTGCCCTTCACCCAGCCAGGAGATATGTCACCCTGTTTGTGAAACAGAGATAGTCAGTTTCTGGCTGGACTGTGACCGGGCATTTACAGGTATACTTGTCTGCATCAAAGACAATGGCATATACATACCACCCCCCAATATTCTACTTTCATTTTTGTTTACTTTTTTATCTTAACTATTTTCAATTATCAGAGTCCTAGCTGATACAGAAAATCATATGATAAAAGTCTCCCACCTAGCTACTCTGAGTAGGCAATGTGCAGTCTATCATTTTAGCATTAGAGGTCTTCCTGTGAAATATTTAGATTCCCCACTCACTGGAGGAATATGTGAATCTGAATTCACTACTCAGTCAGGCCTTGAGGTCTGTAGGCAAAATCTATTAATCCTGTTTTCCATAGATCTTTACCATATGAAAAAAATAATAATTGAGGTCTCCTAGGCTATGTAAGAACAGACTTTCACTGACCTATTTCTATGCATCTGAACCTTTGCTCAAGATTCCCCTTGGCCTAATTTATTGATTTCCAATAAGCAACATTTGCATTGGCCAGGTAACTCCAAACTGGTTTAATACAATTCCTGTTTGAGTACTGACTTCAAGCATTTCAGCTTCAAAGAGTATGAGCATGTGTGAGGACCTGACATGAATTTGGAGGCAAAGTACCTTGGAAGGTAAGCTATGACTTGCTTCTTCCTTTCACTAGACAAAAACTATTGCTGAGGAGTGAGCCCTGAAAAATGAGGCAAAAAATGCATCAGTTTTCCCTGTGATTGGAACAGTCCGAACCATGATTAAAGAGCCCTGCCTCTAGGAGAGGCGTATATAGAAATCAGAGCTTTATTGTGAAATCCAAACCAAAGAAGGCATGTGTATAGCAGATGGTTTTATGCATTACAAAAACCAGTGTAATCTTGACATCAGCAAACAGCATGCCTGCCTGAACACATCAATGGCACTTTGAGCTAGCCTCTAGCACAGCCAGGCTGTAGGGCCTCCACAGTCTTGGGAGGGGAAGGTAAATTTTGAATGCAGACTTACAGCTGGGAGGGAGGTGTGGGTAAGAGGTGAAATTCAGACAACTGTTGAGCTGCAGAGAATGAGGAAAGAATTACAGATACACAGCACCATATTCTGTTGATCCTGCAGATTCCTGAACATCACTTGGGCATAATTATTCCTGTACTTCTACACACAGACATTCAGCACTCACATGACTTTGTTATCATTTTGTGTGAATGGTTTTTGTGACTGATAAAAGAATAGTCTTACTTAAGGGTACTTTTATACCGTATATCAAAGAGGAACGGTGAGGAACTGTGGCATGTTTGAGCAAATAACAGTTACTGATAAAAGATCTTAGTAAATAAGGGAAGGGGCATTGCAAAAATTGTCCCTGAGGTCAGTTTAAAAATTTATGTTGTTTACTAGAGGGACAAGGCAAGGAACAGTTCAGGTAAGAGACAAATCTTCATTTGAAATCATTAATAATTCCTGCTGATGTGCCATGGTGGATGCTTCCATGAAGTTGGAGGTTATTAATTACTCAAAATGTCATTCCTCTTTCATTTTTTAACCTTTAAAATGGAGATTTCTTTCCCTTTCCATAGTCAGCTGTCTTAACCATAGTCGTGGCTTTATATCTTAATAAATGTTTTAGAGTTGTTATGAAGTTACAATTGAACAAAAAGTTCTCAGTTTCTTCACTGATGGTTTTTCTTCTACATTCTCTTCTGGCTATTCTTTTGAAAAAGTCACACTTTAAAATGTTTAGGTTGATCTGCTTCATTTGCTGCTCTAGGGTGGCACACAACACTTCTGTTCAAACATCCACATGATACAAATGAGGTCCCAAATTTTTCAGGTTATACTTCTTCACAGGAGCAGCAATAGGCAAGCTTCCTATAGCAGAGGTGGTAAGACAGAGGCACTTTTTCAATAGAAGTATATTGCAAATTGAAATTAAAAAGATGCAGTCAAAATCAAGATTAAAGAATCTGGACAAATTCTATTATAGCACAATATTTATAGGCCTGCAATTTTCTTGTAAACTTCTTTATTCACCAGTGGAATTGATAATAAGAAAGCAAAAGGAAAAATAATGTCTTGATGGCTCTTTGTTTTCATTACAAACTTACACATAGGGCTGCCATTAGAGTCAGCTTTTGCGTCATTGACAGTAACTGTGTAGCTGCAGTTGCCCAGCATTGTCCTGCCAGAGCATAGGAAAATCATATCGCAACCTGACAACTATGACCTGGACTAAAAAAAAATCAACTTTGAGATATGTTTCTTTCATCACTGGACTGCTTCTGGATTAGTTGGGGGTTTTCCAACAAAAAGGAAGACCTCATTTTCAAGGAAAATGGAATTTCTCACATAATTACGTGATTCCAACAGGTGGGACTTTAAGAAGACCATCTCCTGTAACGGGATGTGTGATACAGCTGGGAGAGGTTGAAGCACAGGTCCATCTGGTTGGACTATGCTGTGCTGTGGGTGGGATTCTCGATATTCATGCCCTGCCCTGTGATGCAACAGCTTGTGCTGAAAGTTGTAACAAGCAACAGGATGCTTTGTTCTTCCCAGCCAGGATCAGTGCCTGGAATGTGGGTTTTCTATGGGAAATAAACGTTAGTGTTTGGGCCAAGATAATGAGAAATATAGGACTGCTGTTTTTACATAAATAAAAATATCTACGCTGAGCAAATGCTCCATCTTCCTTTCGAACTAGAAACTGAGTAGCTGGACACAAAGACTCCTAGATTTCAGTACACACCGACAGTACATCAATCCTGCTCTATACAAAATGGGTTATTGTTCAACTTACTACACCTTAGTCCTGCTTTTAGAGTTTCTGCTTGGAGATTTGTAGCTTCGTTGAACTTATAATGAACAGCAGAAGTCCTGCTTACTTTTGTGCAAACTAGAAAGTCTCCCTTCAGCATGTGAGGGGACTGGTATGCAGTAACCTCCACAGTGCCTAGTCCTGGGCACTTGCATCATCATAAACTGTAAGAAATATCTCAACCTCCTTCCTCCCTGTGAAAATTCTCATTAAAAGTTGGTCTCTGTTGGCCTTCAGTCACACTGCAGAAACCTGTCGTCATGTGCTGGTCTGTGGGGAAAGTCGAGGTGTTTGAAGTTCTGCAGAAACTCTGAAAAGACACTGCTTCTTCTTGTATGTTTTCAGACTCGATCTTCTTAGCTGCTAGACATAGTCTCTAGTTCCTGCTATTGTCATCTTTTTACTTCATTTGAACTCGAACAAATACAACAAATGTTGTAGCATAAAACAATTATAGTCAGGAAAAAAAAGGTTGACTAGTTATTGAAAAATAATTGTACCTTCATTACCCACTCAAATGTCATAATTAACAGATACGATTAAAAACAGACCTTCTCTTCTGCACCAGAAACAGTACAATGGAAACATAAAACCTGCTCTAATTGATTTGCATCACACAGATTAAAAATTTAGATGCAACGAGCTGGACAAAAATTGTAGAAATTCTTAGGGGGGGAAATAGGAACAAAAAATAATCCACATTTGAAACTGTCACAAAATGCGGTATCTTAGCTGTACTTAATCAAGATCAGAAAGCAAAACAATTCATTTCTCTGTAAGTTATCAAATCCTTCTGGTAAGTGACACTCTGGAAACATTTGACAGCTTCATAACTGGCTGACTTCATGTTTTACATGCAGGAAAGATGGCTAGAACAGCAGTAATCAGCAGAATAAGTTGGTTTCATATTTGAGCTCTGGTGAAGTGTTACATCGTGTGGGTAGCATTTATAAGAGCTCTCTCACTTCTAATTCTGTAGCAAAGATGACTGTCTGCTTTGCAAATTAATAATATTTTCCTTTCTCTTATAATGCCAAACCAATTCATTTTATCTTATTTTATTTTATGACTACTGGTTGAGTCTTCTTTCTATAGTCTTCTCTCATTAAGATGGAACATCTTTTAAGCTCATTTCTCTCTTCATATCTCCAGAACAGTATAATGTCATTACAATAATTCTATCAATAGGTTCCAAACTCCTGTTACTCCTCTTCCCATATGTAAGCCACAGGTACACAACCAGTGTAAAAATTCATCACATTAAGGTCATCGTTTATATTGTAATTTCCTTCCACTTTTGCTTCTCATGTTTTTACTTCACATTTTATGATTAAGAAAGGTCAGGGTTCCATACACTTTTTATTATTTTTATCATTTCAGCAATTGCTTTACTACCACTGATCACCAGGAAGATGTGGTTCTTTACTGGGTGTCGACAAAGTTGCTTCACTCTCAGGTTTCAGATGTCTCAGTCAGAAACACACCTTAAGCATTTGCTTTATGATTCCTGGAAGTCAGGTAGTCATGATGTTAAGTGTGGACATGTGTTTTCTTTCTCCTCTTGTTTTTCAGTGCCAGGTGCTCCGTAGGACCAGATTCCTAGTATCTCATCCAAGGAATATGTGAAATAGAGGATGCAGGCTATGTCTTATTCAGTAGGAGGGTAACAACCTGCAAGGCACCTGAATGGAAGTCAGGCTGCAAAAGGAAAAGTCCGGAGGAAGTGTCAGGAAGTCAGCCTGTCTGTACATAGTATGAGTGTCATCTCTAAATATGGTGCCTTTTCAAATGATTATCTCCAAAAAAGTCAGTTTAAATGTGGCAACATGGATGCTTTTGGTGTTACTTTCCCACATGCAGAACAGGAAACAGCACCTAGGTCTGCTCTACATACATGAAGTATTTGAATTTAATATCCTCTTCCACTGATAAACTGTTCACACTAGGCATTTTGCCGATATCTATTTTGGCAAATCTTTGCATAGAGAAAAATTCTCAAAAAAAAAAAGGAAATACGATATTTCAAAATGAAATACTTTGACTTCTTTGAAATAGTGTTTCACTTTAAAATTTACTTTAACTATATTGAATTTATAACAAAAAGTCTGTTTACCAAACCTAAAGTTATTTTTTTCTCAACTTCCTAGTTTGTAAAAAATTTCAGATTCTTCTCAGATTGGACAGTGAATTTAAAATTAGCTATTCTCATAAATCTAGTCTTTGCAAAAGAACGGAAATTAAATGAGTTTCAAATCTGTAAAGAAAAAAAGCACATTGGAGCTTTAATATAACAAAATCTAGATGAGGCCAAATATAGTAGAAATGATTGTATTGATCTTCCTTTCTCACCTTCCAATAAAACCAGAAGCATTTCTGTTTATTATGACATTTGAGTGGGTAATGAAGGTACAATTATTTTTCAATAACTAGTCAATCTTTTTTTCCTGATTATAATTATTTTTATGCTATAGGTAGTTACCAGTACGTGATTACAAGTTCAACTCATTAATATGATGAACAGAACTTTAGGTATGGCCAGCTGGACCCCACTGGACATTTCCAGCTTCCTTTTAACTTAATTCTTTCTTTACTCTATGAATTTAACTGTCCTGGAGGCCAGTATATAGATTACAAGCATTGACACTTGCAGCTAACTACTCAGACTCACATTAAAAGCTCATTCTTGTGGCTTTAAGCTTATAAATAAATCACAAAATCTTAGTCATCATATAATAGGAACAGTAGGGTAAAGTTCAGTGAAATGTTTAGGTGTGGCAGAAAACTGCCCTACAACAGAACTGGAAGAACAGAAGCTGGAAATAGCTTGTTGTATGTGAAGCAGATAGTGTGGGAAAGTAGAATTAAGATTTAAATCTATTCGACATATACAATGAAGTATAATAATATAGAAATATGCATATGAAATATGCATAGCTCTACATTGAGAATACCTGAAGGTTTCCCATTCTACCTAAATCCATGTTTTATTATAATAAAGTCTTGGAAAAAACTGTCACTTATTGAGAACTGCATCTTGACTGTTCTGAAATAAAACCTATAAATTATCTGTAAAATAATAAAAAAAGGGTTGCCAATTTCTGTCTAGTTGCTAGAAAATATTTCCATGTTTTGCTGAAATGCTGGTTTCAGTTCTTTCAACACGAAACTGATGCTCTGATGATATGTGATTACTAGAGATAGCATAGTATTTTTGTAATCGTAACGTGTTTAAAGAGAATACCCCAGCAAAATCCCAAATCAAGATAATTTATAAGTCATGCAGGGTTCTCTTTCATTCCTGCCCTAATCTGTTGACTTGGGTGTGCATGACTATGTGGCTTTCTAGTGGTGGGTGAGCTGGTCCTATTAGTCACCTTCACAGAGTTAGAATTGGCCAGAAAGTTCATACAGAGAATGCTCTTTAGATTAAAACCCTGGGCACGTGTGCGCACATGCACGCACGCACGCAGCAATTAAACCTTTTTTTTACAAAAGTTTCCTGGGGTCAAAGTTAGACTTGCTGCTCAGTGCCAAAGACAGGAACGAGACGAACCACTTGCCCAAAGGCTGTAGTATTCAGCTGAGAAGTGAGACACGCAGATCCCTGCTGCCTGGTCCCACAACAAAGGCAGGAGCATGCCTACAGTACTGACTCTCCTGGCAGAGTGTTCACTCCCTCCCCACTTTCACAGTGGAAAACCTGCAAGGCTGGCAGGTCTGCCTTAGATTTACTGAAAAGCTGTGAAAGATTGCAGTTTTGCATTGATACAGATTGGGAAATTTTTATCTCAAGGTTTTGCAAGTCTAACAGTAACCGTCACAATGATGCATTTGTTTGTTATATTAAAGTTCCTTAAGATTGCTGAGAGGGTACATGGACACCACTGTCCCATTACAGCACGGATTGGCAGCAGATTTAGTGACAGGTACTGTGAATCTATGTCTTGCAATGGAACTAGGAAGCATTGTTTTCAATTACTTAGAAACAGTGAGTAAATATCCTTTGCTCAGTAGGTTTTTATAACAGAAGAAACTGCCTAAGGTCCAAAACCAATAAGCATCGTTCTTTCTCACGCAAGAAAGATCTCCAATCTGAAAAATTCATAGGTAACTCCTATCACCCATGGAGGTACTACTGCCTACCAAGGATTAGTATTTTGAATTCATTTTCAGCCAAAGTTTTATCTATGCTGGTAATACTGTGTACAATCTCTCCTTTCCCTTTCCAAGTCACACACATACTGCAGCCATGCATCTTATTTGTACAGTTTGCAGGTAGTTAAGCATGAGGTATCATAGCTCATCTTTTTGAATCTGGCAAACCATGCAGCGGACTGTGCCCTTGGCTCTGAGCCCTGGTGTAGGTAACTCACTCTGGGATAGAGACTGCCAACAGCAAGACAGGCTGGACTTCATATTCATTGTCACCAAAGCAGTCTGCGATAGGCACATATTATACAGAGACTTCTCAATTTAAAAAATGTTGTCTCCTACACTTTTTAAATTCAGGGAATTCAGGTTTGTTTAACGGCTATTAAGTTTGCTCCTGTAGATTTCCTTGCTTTTCCCATATTTGTTTTTAAATCTGTGAGTTTATGCCACTAAAAGACACCACAGCAGAAATGCAGATGGTGATTTCCACCTCTGAATTCCTAGAAGGTGAAGCAGAAAGTCCTTCCTCTTTGGTGTTTTTGTTGGAAACGCCAAATCATCCTAATGTAGCACCTTTTCCCAATAAAGCAATGAGCCCACTTGATGGCTGCTATATTGGTACGGTATCGCACCCAAAAGGCATTACAGTCCTATGAACTTCAAACAATACGCACGATATTGCACTTCTTAGGCTTTGATGTTATTTATCAAACAATTTGCTATCATAGTCTGCAACAATGAGAACCTGAGAACATAGCTGAGCCCACAACAGGTCAGACAAATGATGCATTCCACCCACTGTCCGCTTTCCAACAGTGGCCAAGAGTAGATGTCAGGGAAAAGCACAAGATAAGAAACGAATGCTATGAAACCTTAAAATACTGTCGCAGTGCTTCCTCACTAGCAGCTCAGGAACTGTATTTAACTGCGTATAACAACCCTGAAGGATTCCTCTTCCATGGATTTATCCTTACACTTTGTGAAACCCACAGGGTTTCACAAAAAACCCCATGGACTTTGAATCCAGGTAAAGAAGGACGATCAACTGTTCTGATTACAAAAGAAATGGAAGAACCTGAAAAAATCAAATAGCCTTGAAAACAGCAGAAAAAACCTAGATAGACAAAAGGTGATACCTGAGGTAGTTTTCAAAGCTTGGAAACAATGAAATACTTCTTTTCATAGTGGAAAATGAGTTATGTTTCCATATCAACTAGAAACATTTGTAGCTGTATTATATAAAGCTAATAAAAGAATCACCACTAGCTCCTCTCTAAACCACTAAGACTAATCATCTAGTTACGAAAACGTAACTAGAAGGAAAGATGCAAATAGCCAAATTAATTTTTTCCCCTTCAACTGTTATTTTTTTTCTTCAAGCTAAAAAGGCACCAGAACAGTCCATCATGCAAGCACTACAGAGCCCTCACTGATGTCACTAGAACACATAGTGTAACCACAGCAACCCAAAGAGAAGTGGTATGACCGGCTTACATTTTTTTTTGTTACAGCTTTTTTCTTAACTAGCACAGAAGGAAGGAAACCAATGGCCTGCAGAGCAAACCCTTACATCAAGATAACATGAATAAAAGACTTGGTAACTAAAGAATCCTATCTTGTTGGTTGCATGTGCAGTAAGAGCCCTGGCTTAAGAAGTAATATATTTGTACACTCCTCATTATCCTGTGAACACCAAGAAAACAAACAGCACATATAAACTACTGGGCCACAACAGGCACCCCCTAACATCAAGCACAGAGATAAGTCTTAAAAAAGATCTGGGAAGATCAACAGAAATATAACCAGGTCCAAGAGCACCTTTGAAGAGACACACAGCAGCACCTGAAGGACCACATTTGTCAAAGGGGGGATAGTTTAGCTAACAAAACCAAGCACCAGCCGTGATGTTGGTCTCTATGGTATGTACCGAACACAAGCTCACTGCTAACTGCTTCCCAACGGCAATACCGAGCCTCTGCTGCATAGCAGACAGACAAGAGAGAAAGAATTCCAGCAACCAAATAGGTCAAGCAGCAAGAAGAGTTGACTTTGAATTAAAGAGCAAAAGGATATATCCATGTGACTTTTTAGTGGTTACCTGAAACAATGGAATGAGCAGCTGGTGTATAAACACATCTACAGAGAGAAAACTGAGATTTACCACACCATATTTTCCAGGGCTATCAGAGGAGACATAGCTCCATTCCTGGCCTGGCAACAAACCAAGGCAGCTTCCAGTCAAAAGGGGATTCCTGAGGAATTCTGAAGTTAGGCTTGGGAACAGTGCCACGATTAGTCCCAGTCACTAATGTAACCCTAATGTTTAGCAGCAGTATCAACACACTGAGAAGAGAGAAACATCAACTATCACCTTTTCTGATAGCTACCTAAACAACTCATGAGACTGCAAATGTAAGGGCTGGCTGTACCAGATGAGGGCAAAAAAATATAGGTCAAGTATCTTGCCTCCAGAGGAAGTATCCAACAGTGGGCACTTAGCAAGGAACGTAACAGGAAAAGCATATGGCGGTGCTATCCTGAAAGGCTCTCATGTCCTCCAAAATTTTGCAGGTTGAGGACTTTTCTTGGGCTGTAACTCAGGTGACTATGATGAGGACCCAGAAAATCCAGGATTCTGTAGTATCTGTACAAAGAACATGGACACCTCTATTTCTCTGGCTTCACTGTGCTGCAGCGGGCTCCAGCAGGCTGCTTGACTCCTCTGAATATGGGTGCGCTTTGCTGTGGCTCAGCGAGAATTGCGTGAGGCTACAGACCCAAAACTGAAGACAACCACAGAGCTGAGATCAGAGAGACCAAGCATTAAAAGCCTGTTCTTTGAAGTTTGCCAGCAGTCAGTCCTGGGCAAGCATGGAGCCGCACATTCCTACACGATGCATATACATCTGTCTGGGCCAACTTAATAGTAGTTGGGAACAGCTTAGACTGAGAGGAGCTTACTGAGGTTTTACTCTGAGAACAAGGGTATTGCAGAGCTGGCCTGAATGGAACTAGATACTTCCTGCATTCAGGTTTGCTCCGTGATCCAGTTAAGAGCCAGCTGAATGCATTCGCCCTGAGCTCTACGGAGTGTGCACCAGAGACACAGAAGGGCAGCAAATCCAACTGGGAGCTGGGCAGCTGCAGAGCCAGTTGCTTTTGCTGCGAGTGCCATGTCATGGCCCTGTCAACGTTTTGTCACTTGCATGCACTGCACTTTCTTCTGGTTGCACTCTCAAGGTGAAGTCCCCGATAGTCAAGCTGGTTTGACATGGTAACGGGTCACTGCAGAGGGCCCTCAGAATGAAGAAGAATTTGTGTCTTGAAGGTCCAGGTTCAGCAATTAAGTTGTGTGACTTACAGAGTAGCTACGCCTATTGCCCAGGAGCAGGGAGGTGCATGGAGGCTGCAAATTTCAGTGAGGAAATCTGGAATCTTTACATGCATGACAAAGGCCAATTCACCAGAATATCCTCTGGTGATCCGTAACGTGATCGATGTGGTTAAAGTGATGTTTTAGAGTAGTCATTTCAATCACTTATGTTCTCTAGAGAATATAGGTATCTGATTTCTCCTTTTTGCTCATTGTCATTCTTATTTTTACTGTAATATCTTTTTTGTGTGTGGTGACAGCATCCAAGCTGACTGCAAGAGGGGTGCCTAGATTGCGCCCTTACAGTATGCTCCTGAAGAACACCAAAGCTTTTAAGATATGCTGCACCGGATTAAAAGTAGTCTAGGAGAAATTGTAAACACATCAGGAAGCTTTACAGACAACTCCTGTCCTGTCTCTTGCATTCTTGCAGGCAGGTATTTGCTCCCAGGCTTAATACTGGTTAACTTTCTGAGTGGCAGCAAACTCTGCCAAGTTCCATCTGTCCTCTGGGGAATTCCTTCAGTCTTCCTAGAGTTATGGCTGTTTCCCTTTGCTCTCCACTATAGCAGATTATATAAGTCTGTGTGAGCCACAAGCAGTTCCTTGCTGTGATTCCCTGGCCCTTCGCATCCAACTGTTCCTTCATCTCTCTTTCAGTTTCCAGGGTTACCAGCCAAGCCACCTCTCCAGGAGGATGGCAGTACAACAGCCGATCAGAGGCACCATCCAATCCAGCGGCTTATGCAGGGGTTGAGTCTTTCCCCTGCGCAGGCAGGGCAGACCCCTGCCCAGTACTGCCACGGGCACCACAGTGGAAATGCTCTGCTTGTGCTACAGCCTCTGGGTCTGCCAAGATCGGAGCAGATGATGCCCCTGTGTGGCTGCGGGGAACTAGTTCTGGCCAGGATTCAGAAGTCAGGGTTGCTGTGACAGAACTCATTTTGCTCTGAATTTCATTTGTATCTTGAACTTTGTATTAACACCAGGATAAGGTATTGGCATGATCCTCATTCCCTTGAGGATGTGATGAGATGTGTGCCCTCATGTGAGAACTTTGTACTTTTTTCTAATTTAACACATGTAGGCCCATATCATGTGCTTCCTTTAATATGTTTTGTATCATCGATGTTTCCAGACCCTGTATAGCCACACAAGTGCTGATCACAGAATTATTAAGGTTGGGGAAGACCTCTAAGATCATCAAGGCCAACCACCTACCCAATATTATCATGACCACTAAAGCATGTCCCAAAGTGCCAAATCTACACATCTTTTGAACACCACCAGGGATGGTGACTCCACCACTTCCCTGGGCAATCTCACTGCCCTTCCAGTACAGAATTTTTTCCTAATATCCAATCTAAACCTCTTCAGGAGCAACTTGAGGTCATTTCCTCTCATTCTATTGGTAGATACTTGGGAAAACACCCATCTCGCCACAACCTCCTTTCAGATAGCTGTAGAGAGCAATAATGTCTCTCCTCAGTCTCCTTTTCTCCAGACAACAATTCCAGTTCCCTCAGCCACTCCTCATAAGACATGNTCTGGATTTAGCTCCACTCATCACCACTCCGGGCTCAGCCATCTAGCCAGTATGTGTATGTTCTACCTTATCAATTAACCGCTCTGATTTCAACAGGTTCATTGATATAACTAGATTTGGTAAATTGTCACTGNATGCCAGCACCTCGATGTCTTTCTTACACCACAGCGCCCAACACTGAACACAGCATTCAAGCTGTGGCCTCACCAGTGCCAAGTATAGTGGGACAATCACTTCCCTAGTCCTGCTGGACACACTGTTTCCGATACAAGCCAGGTTGCTATTGGCTGCCTTGGCCACGTGGGCACACTGCTGGCTCATGTTCAGCTGGCTGTTCACCAGCACTCAGAGGTCCTTTTCTACCGAGCAGCTTTCCAGCCACTCTTCCTCAAGCCTGTAGTGCTGCCTGGGGTTGTTGTGACCAAAATGCAGGACCTGGCACTTGGCCTTGTTGAACCTCATACCACTGGCCTTGGTCAATCGATCCAACCAGTCCAGATCCCTTTGCAGAGTCTTCCTACCCTCAAGCAGA
>VWZK01004326.1:424436-547456 GCA_013396935.1 Baryphthengus martii
CCACCCCTCAAGAAGCCTCTCTACTCTGGATGGGAGTAATCACAGCTTTACTGAGGAGCTAACCTGGGCTTTGGCTGGAACCCACAATTGTCTCCCACTCCCCTGAAGGGGTGCTGCTAACAGAATGAAACACAGTGACACAAAGAAAGCCGTGATTTCTGTTCACACTGCTTTGCCTCTTGGTCTTTCTTGGCCTGCTGGAAGCATTGTTTTAACGGCTTGTTCTTTCTCATCCAATTAGCAAGCACAGATGAACAATGTCTAAATGCTTACAAAGAAGACTAAACCTCCCTTTCTCAGCTACGCTTTCAAAACCTCCTGAGCCCCAAGAAACCTGCTCTGACCCCCAAGCATAGGCATCAGAGACAGAAGCATTGCACTGGTCCCTGCCATGCAGGTTTCAGAATTTCTTTCTGAAGAAAAAACCCCTCTTTTAAACATAAACTGACGTGTATGGGGAAAACTTACATGGGATTCTAGGAAACCACAGAGAGCGCTCAGGCCTTTGCAGGGGTCATCAGTCAGGGACCGACTCCGGGCGCCTCAGCGTGGCACTGAGCTGCAGCCAGGGTAAAGCAGAACGCAATCTGACACCTAAAACAAGTTTCTCCAAAGCAGCTGCGCGGCCTGGCCGCGGAGGAGGGTGGCCGGCGCTCNGGCCTCCTGAGTTGGGGGCTTCGCTATACTCCGGGGGGCTCCGCTGGCAGAGGTGCACGCAGAGCACGGCTGGTGGGTCACCAGTGGGACGCAGAGGGCTTCCAGCCACGGGCCTGGCTCGGAAGGCCGTGAGTTCTTTGCCCAGGAACCTCTGCAGCACCTGCCCCGTGCCCCACTGCTGCTCCCCCCACTTCACAGCATCCAGGTCTGTAAAGCTCGGCCTAAAAGGCAGCTCTTGGAAGCATCTCCTGCCAAAGGGGAAACAAACCCTTCACCAGCCCTTGCTACAGGCGCCCAGGGGTGTGCCAGCACTGCAGTGTGCCCAGATTTGGTTGTCTTTGTTCTGGCACGATGGAGCGAGTGATCTCTGCTCTGGCCTACGTGTACAAAGCAGTTTGTTCCCAAGGCAGTAACCTGTGAGATCCTGATGACAAACACAAAATAGAGGAGGCTTAGTTACATGTCTGAGAAAGCTGCGATTTCACTGTTTGTACTCCTCCAAATCCACCAAACCTGAGCTGTCTAAGCCTAGCTCCAGTTAACCACTAATAGCTACAGCAAAGCCTGGCCTGAAAACACTTGGAAGACAGGGTTTTCGAAAATACTTCAAGTCAGCTGGGAACAGACACTGGCATGTGTGTCCTCAGCCACTTTGGTGTTTCTGAAAGTCCAAACCAGGGTTAAAAAAATATTTTAAAATCATAATTACTTTCCTTGCAAAATTTTTACATTTTTAAAGAAATAACACATTTGTGAACCCTAACAATACTGATTTGTTTTAAAGCATGTTTAGCATGACATTTGATTTATCTCTTATCTGCAAAAATGTATCACAACTCTGGGGCCATTTCGGTTAGAGAATGTTCCCCTGTGTTATACTGTCAATGCAGAGGTAGTAAAAGTTTACCTTTAAAAAGTAATCACAACAATGCAGAGATAAAAATCACACCACAAACCCCAAGTACCACCACATATGTGGCTCTTCCAGTCCTAACTCTTCCAAGGCAGCTGACCAGATAACCACATAACAAGAGTCCCTACCCTACTACAAGCTTTGAAACAGCTGGGGTGTGAAAATTTTAAAGAACGTGTTTAATTTATCACTGTCACACCCAGAAGTCAATTCAATTCAAATGCAAAAGCAGAATATACCTCATGGTCACCCAGCTCATCAGCATATATCTGTCATGCACGGCTTTACAAATAGCAAGACAATAACAGCCTGAGTTCCCAGGTTTGCACTTCGTTTGCGTTTTGCATATTTACTCTCCATCCTGGAAGACCTCCCTTCTGAACCTAGGTATAAGCAGTGCTGGTGACAAAGTCCCACTCAGCAGCATATTGGCCTAAGGGAAACTGCAATGGCTTTGGAAGTATTCTCCTCCCTCTGGTGCACTCCCCATGAACCCAGGGTGCTTACAACCCTGGTATTCTCCTAAATATCTACTGCTCACTCAGGCAGATGCCACTGAAAGACACCTACTGCTCACAGTCCTCTTCCCAGTAGACCTTGAAGGGCAGGAATAAGGTTGTTGTCTTTGTTGTTATTATTCAAGATGGTAAATCTTCCACAGTCATCCTCTAGGGCTGCAGTCCACATCACCAGCATATGCCTATGATCTTTGTGGGTCCATTCCTGTCTATGCTGTGTGCCCTGGAGAAGTGGTTAAGTACCTCTTTAGGCAATTGTATTGCAACAGGCACAAGGGCTGAATACACACGGAGGCGTAGCAGCTCCTGAGACCAGATGAAGAGAGTCTTTTGCCTAAATGGCTTTCAGTGCCTTGAGCCAGCCAGTCCAAACCATTAGTCACAGGATCTGAAGTGGCTCTTGGAATCACAGAATGCTTTGGGTTAGAAGGGACCTTTAAAGGTCACCTAGTCCAACCCCCCTGCAGTGAGCAGGGACTTCTTCAACTAGATCAGGTTGCTCAGGACCCCACCCAACCTGACCTTGAAGGTTTCCAGGGATGGGGCATCTACCACCTCTCTGGGCAACCTGTTTAGACTGATTGAGTTTGTCACTTAGTGTCTGTTGACTGAATTTGTAGGTCAATGCCCTTTTGTGTGCTAGACCTGGGCTTAACCCCTTAATGTATATGCTTGTTTTCTTCTTTTGGGAAAGTTGATCACAATGAAATATTCTCAAGTATCATCTGAAAAAAAAAAAAAAAAAAGTGATCCATGGGGGATCTGAGCTTGTACCAAGAAGCAAAGCCACACATTCCACGCCCCATAGGGGACTGTCTGATTAGATCTGCTCTGCAAAGAGATGTTTGCCCTGCTGCTGAGCTGAGCCTCTGCTGGTGTGGTGACATAGTGACGGAGAGAACATTACAGCGTGCCCCACGAGGCTGTGGGAGAGATCAGGCCAACGCAAAGGAGGCATCAGAACAAGTGAGGGAGCACATGAGCTGCATTTCAGGATGAAATTTCTACATCCTGAATGACTGCAGCTTGTTTACACACCTAATGGGGAGTGATGCAGATGGGAAGTGGGATTTAAAGCTATCACAGAACCTTGAAAATAGCACAGTGAAAGTCATTGTTCCCCTTCTCAGTAAGGAGGACGGGAAACGAAAACGCATGGGCATGGAGGCTTTCTGCTCCAGCCCTGAGGGAATGACCCCGAGTCATGAGAATATAGGCCAGATATTGAAGTAAAGAATGAGAAGCAGCAGGAGACAACAGAATATATTTTGTGTGGGTATTGTAGCAGCCTCTGCAGAAAGAATCACAAAACATTTAATTGAGAGCATATTTTATATTTCTGTGGGCACTTGCTCATCATTCACAAGCAGAAATGGAAAACTGCTGATGAGACAGAGCAAGCTTCTTCAATGGAAATATCACCTTTGTTTCAAGGCAAACAATGCAGTAGCATTTTGTTAACATGGACATTGTTTAAGGTGATAACAGGAAGTATATAAGGGCTACGTGATGAAACAGAGCAAAGAAAAATATACACCGTGCATCACAGGGAAAATCTTTGCTGTGAGTTAATCTCCTTAGGGATGCAGCAGAAGTGTTGTTTTCTGAGTTGCTTCGAGTTAGAAGGGAGAAGCATTGAAGATCACATGGTAGAGAACACTGGTGTATGGACCAAGAGATAAGCAATCCCACTTCTCTTTGGGACTGGGTATACCACTGGATGCATTTTTAAAGACATAAAAATGCTCATAAGGATTTCCCAGGTTGTTAATAGCCAGTGATGGCAAGTCAGAAGAAAGGTGATAGGAAAAAAAAAAGGTTTGTCACTGTAGGGTAGTACTAGGGGTAGGTCATGGAGAATGAATGGGGCTTAGGGGAAGAAGAAACCACGTTCCAAAAAGGAGTTGCTCCTCATGCTGAAGGGCAGCCTTTGCTTGAGGAGAAGGGTAAACAGGGACTGGGGAACAGTCATGTAAGAGGAAGAAAGAAGTCAGCTCTGAGAGATGTATGTGGATGAGAGAGTGAAAATCAAGACAAAGAGGAGAAAAATGAGTGAGGATGGAAAAAGGAAACACGTGCTTGTGAGTAAAAATAGTTGCAGTTATAGGAAGCGTGTTGTGGAAACAGACTGCTTGTCCCAGGTGGTTAACTGCAACCAACCGAAACATTTCCAAATTGCAGTCACAGTGTCTTTGTGAAGCAGGTAAGCACTGACAGAGGAGGGAGGCAAAGACGGAAAGATTGGAAGGCAATAGAGGAGTCCCTCGTGCTCAGCCCTGAGCTAGACTTTGTATCTCTTCGCTTGTGAATGTACGCTGTGAGTGCCCCGGGCTCTGCCGGCTCATCATCAAATACACTCCATCACCGAAAAAAATCACTCTCTAGATCAAACTTCAGAGCGCTGCCAAATGTTTCCCAAAGTGTACCCTGGCCTGGACCCTTTTGAAACAGAGTGAGCAGTGTGTTCTAGCAATCCCAAGTGCCAGGAAGCAGAAAAGGAGAAGGGGTAATTCCAGACTTGAGGCTGTAATGACAGGAGAAAGAGAGGACAAATACAAACAGTTTACTGGACAGTGGGACTTGCTCCAATTGTTGTAGTGAGATCTATGCCAACCAAGCTGTGCTGGTAGCTAATCTTATCCCAGGAGGGAAGTAGGTATGTATTAATCTCTGCATTGGTATAACCGGTAAGATCACAGAGAGGGGAAAGAAGGAGTGAGTTGCTCCAAAATAACTATATTGGTTAAAAATATTTTTAAAATCGTAATTACTTTCTTGGCAAAATGTTTACATTTTTAAAGAAATAACATATTTGTGAACCCTAAAATACTGATTTGTTTTAAAGCTTGTTTTCATGAAAAATAGCGAAGACTTTGCTCAAAGGAGTGCATTCCTCTACACCTTTATTTGCCTTCCCAGCCAGTGGTAGGGATTCAGTCCTTGATATGTTGTCAGCATACTCTGCTAAAGGTGTGGGGGGGGTACTTTACATATGATTCTTTTCCTCCCATAATTTTGCAGCAGCAGCAGCAGCTCTTTTTACTGCAAGCTTTTCTGGCTGCTTGTCTTATGCTTATTGGGGGGCAATAAAGGTCCAGCCCCAGGAGAAGCCTGCTCTGTTTTTTCAGCACTTCCTATAAGTCGTTATGGGGGATGGGAAAGATGGTCCTACCTGGAGCCTCAGTAGGTCCCAACGTGGGTCATATAAGTTGACAGGCAAAGCTCAGGAGTCAGATGTATCTTTTCCAGCTTCATCATTGTTTGAGCCTTCATCTATTACACTTGAGCTTCAGAATTAAAAGTATACTGCAGAAACTTTTTCTGGTTAGAGTTGATTAAATCTGACTCCAGAGACCTAAGCTGAAAATTTAGATCAAACCCTGACTTGACTCAGGCTTAGCTCTCATTTTAATTTAGCAAAAGACAAAGATTTGCAGGGCTTTGCAAAGATTTTAAGAGAGTAAAACTCTCTTCATGGCAGGGTCCATGTTAAAGGATCTTTAGCATTAGTAGTGTAAGAAATTAAATTACTTTTTGTGGAAGAGCAAACCAACATGTGATTTATTCATACAGTACAAAGTAGGAGTGAATCTGCAACCCAGTCCTGTTATTCACAAATTATTTGGTACCACTTCATGACAATTACAAGGACTCAACCCCAGGAGTGTGTGTCAGGCATGACTATTAGTCCTTTGTATCTTCTCTTTATGCAATCAGAAATGTTCACTGCATCTAATATATTAAATATGATTTAGGAGCTCCTTTTCCAGTATAGTATCTGTACTAAAATTAGTATTATAGGCATAAATAAATAGCCAGTTCTAAATGACTGTAGAACATGTTATCCCAAAGGGTTCTAAACCATTCCCAGACAATAGATGGATAGCAGGCCAGAACAGAGTGTGCTGGACAGAAGCAGGGAGAGGGAAGGAGAGGAAATTTTGACCTAAAGCCCTAGGGCACTGGGTCAGGTCTCCTTCTCCTCTCACAGAGCCACATGAAGTTTCTCATATCCATGCAGAGTAAGCCTGACCTCCAGGGTGGCAAGTCTTATTTCAGAGTGAGCCTTCAAGAACTCACAGGGCTGAGGGGATTCTTCAGCAATTTGGACATGTTCTTCCAAGGAATTCAACACAGAAGAGACTCCTACTCCGCTAATGAACAGTTTCCACACAGAGCAAAACCATGAGTAATGTAAGACCAGCTAAAACTGGTGGAGGGAAAACAGGTTGCCAGTTGCAAATATGAATGTATTGTAAGTTAATTTAAGGAAGAAATTGATGACCATGGGCCACCTACAGGAAGTGTACGGTAGATGACTGTAGCCTCTATCGTGATGGATGTAAGGAGAAACAGACCCTGCAGAAGCAAACATCAAACATAATGTCAGAAAATATTCCGTCTTCCTGTCTGTGACAGTAAGCTGTGAGCTAGGAGGAGGAGAAAAAAAAAAAAAAAAAAGACAGCACACTCCACAGGTGTGGGCGACAGCTAATGCTGACACAGCTGTAACGTAGTCAGGGGTTAAATTATAAAGTCCTTCTGATTATCATATAATTTCCCCCATTGCCCACAAACCACTTCCTTTTCTACCCATGAATTCTTCCCCATCTTCACAGTAGACAGAAGGTTGGTGCCTCTCTGTCAGACAAGCATGAAGTTGGTTGCTGTAACAATCTGTGTCCTCTGCTTTCAGTTTGAAGCCCTGTACGGTAAGTAGCATTTTGGATTATTCTCTTTGCAGTAGAGGTCTCTACAGAATATATCTCACCCAATGACGGGAGACAGTAAATGAGGCATGATAGCAAGGGGTTAGAGGAATAGAGGTAATTAAGGAAAACAGCTGCAAAAAGACCACTTTCAACTTTGCTATCACTCGAGTTGGTGGGACGAGAACTCCTGCCACCACAGGGCATTAGCTCTGAAACTAAAAAGCACACGTTTTCTTGCCCTCTAGCTGTTTAGAACGTAGTGCTCCAGCCAGCTTCCCTTGCTGGGCGCGAGGTTGTACAGCAGTATGATGGTGAATGGCTTAATAAAGAGAAGCCAAGTTACTGATACTAAACCTGCTCTCATTTGGGCAGGGAACTTTTATACTATGAAAAATGTATATGGCATGGAAGAGTGGATGAGGTTGTTTTGCTGCAGGCTTGAAACGCAGACTGACTTAAAAGGAAGCGTGGCATTCCTCATGCTGTGGTTGAGAAGGCACATGGTGACAGCACTGATCTCAGTCCAGCCGTAAACATGGACATAGTGTTTTACAAGATTCAGTGTTTTAGCACAGCTACGCGAAGTAAAATACCAGAGCTCACATTTATCTGTAGCCTCTCTGAAGCCCACAGAGTATCGGGCCATGATGGAAATATAGATAATATCTGATTAAGGAGAGTGGGGTTTTTCGTACCTATGCTGACCAAGGATTTGGTAGATGTGTCATACAAATAAGACCTAACATTTTGTGCACATAATTGCTAAATACCATCTAAACGTGTTCCTTTGAAGGTCATGCCAAGGGCTATTGAATATGTTTGTTTCTTAAATTCTAGTGATATAGGACAGGTTTCAAGTCCCTGTGTAGAATTTCAGTACTCTTGAGGTTTCATACAGAATTTAAGCTTTCGTTTAAATAAAACCCAGTTTCCAGCTCTTTAGGCAATACCTATACCCTTCTGAAGGTTAACTAATACAGCGATAACGTACTGAGTTTTCAGATAGATTGAAAAGATGGATGAAATCACAGGGAAGGAGAATTGTGATCAGTATCTCTAAAGGGACATAAGCTGCTCTTTTTATTTTGAAAAGTTATTCTTAAATCTACCAGCAAAATTTCCTATCAGTTTTGTTAATATTTCTCAGCTGGTCAGTTGAGGAGGTATACTTGAGCAGCATGCTTTTACATGTGGCTGGAGCTATTTAAAAGGCCATTCCTTGTGGGAAGAAAGAGGCTTCTATTTTAAGGGTGTCAATAATTGTTCTATCTGATACTGACATTCCTCCCTTCTTTCTCCCTTCCTTCAAATATGAAGGATAGGGTTTGGGCAAGGGTCTGGGAAGAGATGGCAGGAGAAAGACACTGCCTGTATAAAGAAGTGGTATCTCTCAGGATTTTTTTACCTTACAGTGCTTTCAGCATAAAAAGTACTGATTATTACCCTTCTTGATAAAAAGAAAAGAGCTGTGAAAGATCATCATGATTTAAGACACATTGTCATGATGCTCTGATTTAGAGAACAAGCCAGCACTCCAGAGAGTGCTGCCAAGCACTGTGGCAAATTTTTGGGAGCAAACACAGAGTAACTTTTAAGATTTCATTGTCTGTCGTTTTGTGGGTGGTTTTTTTTTTGACTTAGCGATCCATGGATAATTTGTTTTCAATGTAAACAGGTCACAGAAGGTGATATATATGTGTACATGTGTATTATGATTTGATAACCCAATTGTGATAAAGAAATTCTTTGTAAGAGCATGAAGCCTCTCTGGTGAAAACAGGCAATGGGATTCTGGAGCACAGACTTGTAGGATTCCATAGCACTTGAGGTCCTTGCTATGAAATGATGTACATGAGCTTTTGCATGCCAATATTTGAAAGCATTAGCACTGTTCACCCACAGACCTCCTGTTGTCAATACAGGAGGAAATCATGGTCATTTCTTAGAAGGGTGTCTGAAATATCAACAATGGCTGCTGTGTTAGTGGTATATTTCATATGAGATTCTGTATTTCACAACATGTGTTATACCATAGAAATAATTCTGATTATAGATTGCTTCCTAGAGTAATTTTGACCATTACTTGCTTTGCCCATAAGCGCTGCTTTCCTCTCTTAATCCTTGATTTTTCAAAGATAGGAACTTGTTAGTTTTAGGCATATGACTAACAACACTGAATTGACAGTGTTATTTTTCAGAGTGCCTTGAAAGGTCAAAGCTATAGCAACTTAAAAGACTATGTGTGGTTTCATCATGCATTTAGTATTAACAAAACAAATGTGTTCATTTTGAAGGCAGGGTCTGTGCTCTCCTTGCCCATCTTCAGAGGCAAATACACCCAAGTGAAATTATGCTTGTTTTTTTTTTCAGCTAAAATGTTTCTGAGAGCTGGGGCAGATAAAACAATGAGCAGGAAGACCAAGGAAGAGTATTCTAATCTTCTACCCTAAAGCCCAAGTTCTAAAATGAACTGAAAGTGGTTTTTAAACTTCTGTTAGAACCAAAACACATAATGGATTGGTGATGTTTGCAGATAGCATCGGGTCTGCCAAAGAGAGACCAGAGAATTCACAATTGCAATCCTGTCAAAATGAAAGTAACCTGTGTTCCATTGGTCTTAGTGTCCAAGCACACTACTAGAAATTCCCAAATCTCTGCCAAAGTGCTTTCCCACTGCAGTAAAGATGAAATTGAGATGGAAATGTACATGACTGTGAATACATGTATACATAGAATGTACACACACACATACTCTTTCGTAATGTAACACAGCAGGATGTTACTTTCACATAAGTGTTCATCTCTTGGATTCACAACTAAATCACAATACTTGCCTTGGCACTCTGCTTCACCCGAGGTGAGCCAGGAACAACTCTACGCAACTCCACAATGCAAAACTGCTATGAAACAAATGAGATTCGTTTCCTCTTGTCTCAAAACCTTCCTATGCAACTGAATTAGCTCTTTTGGGCAAAATACCAAATGCTCAAAAGGAACCTTATGGCAAAATCTAAGTATTTTTACTACTGAACTCGTGAGATTGTTCTGCTCATTTTCAGTAATACCGTGATGGAGTCTTCTAGTCACATATGTTTTGAGGTAATACTGGGAAGGTTTAGTGAGTGAATCGCCCAATGTTATTCGGTGCTTGAGTACCAGTTTCCTACCTCCCATCCCACTAAGTGTACATTTTGTCTGACTGTAGTTTAGCAAATGATACCACAAATGTGTCTGGCCGCTAACCACAGTGTTACAGGTCCATAGGATTACTCTAGGAATGAACTGGTAAAAATGAGTCCAGGAGAAAAGGTATCAGGCACAAGGAGGGGGTAACAAGCAGAATAGGCAGTGAGTTGGAAATGCATGTCAGATCTCACCCAGCGTGGTCATCCAATGCAGACAATTTTGTGTCTTAATCGCAGGCACTGTTACTATAATTTGAAAATGTGCTCCCTTTATACTATGCTAAAGACACTCTTCTGTATGGTCATTTGTTTCAGAGGAATAGTAACTGCATCACATTTACCAAACTGCTCATTCAGAGAAATACATTACTGAGTCTTTTTGAAAATAGGCAGTTAAGGCTTCTGGGCCTGAGAGGATAGATATAAAACGATCTTTCAGCTTGCCACAAGGTCACATGAACTACATGCTTAATGACCTCTCTCTGCCCTTTTCCATTAAAAACAAGGATTAAAATTATGATCTCTGACAAACAATTTAAACTACTTGCTATGAAAGGGCCATTTCATGAGCTAACAGCAAAACTGAACTACTCTCAGAGACAAAGAGAGAACTGAAATTCAAAGCTGTTGTTTTCTCACCCAGAGTCGGGTAGCCCTGCGCTCCTCTGGGGCACTGGGGGAATGTGGCACTGCTTGGCTCTGTAGCTGCCCTGACAAAGTCAGCATCTGTCTCTCCTCTCAGATGACCAGTGACAAATAGAGAGTTCTCAGCTACAGGTGGATGCTTCTTATAAGTATCAGGTCAACTTACACGTTCACCATGCTCCCTAGCTTCTGCTATATCAATACACTTGGTTTTTAATTCTCTTCCCTAAATAATTTGTCGGCTGTTGGACCTTATTTTAAAGGTATATGTTACCAAACTACAGGCCATAAAACTAGAGAGCACTTTAAAAGATTATTTTAAATGCTGTTCTCATAGCATCTGTTTTCTTTCACCACACAACATGCAAGTCATCAAGAACCGTTTTTTATTTGACCTTTGCATTCAGCTTTTCAGACTATATACCATTATGAGAGCTTGCACTTCTCTGCGTCAGTGCCTTCAGCGCGTCTGGAGCATCTGTTTCACTGTGGGTTGGCAAGCTGTGTGTTTTGTCTGTCTTATCTTCACACCAGTGGTACAAGATGCCAAATACCTTGTCTGTTATCACACACTTAAGTAATAGCCCTGAGAGAAGTACAGATATTAGAACTGTCACTGAATTAGATAAGGGTGCTGACTGTGCACAGCAAACCAGGAAGAATGTGATAACTGGAAAGAGAGTAAATCAATCAGAAAAGGATAACAGTTTCTACTGCTTTCCAACTGAGCATCACAAAGCATCTTCCAGAAGTCCACTGGCTTACGTGTCACACTGAAAATATTTCAGATGCGTATTCCAGTGCCCTTGCCAATGGTACTAATTGAGGAGCAAGAATTCAAAGATGGAAGAAGCATGGCCACTAAAAGATTGCCTCTGTCCAGAAAGAGCTGAGAGTATAGAAAGGTACTAAAATGAGAATGATCTTCTATTCTTCTGCATATGCAGATTGGGTCTCAAAGATAACAGGTGCCTTGGGAAAAAGATTATTTAGACTATGTACTCGGTGCAGTATCTGGCATAGTTGGGGACTTGCTCTGTGAGGATCTAGACTACCATGTAGCAGTAACAACAAGAATAGACTGGTGCATCAAAGTCTTTAAGTATTTGCCCAGTATTTCCTTAGCATCATTAAATCCTGATGTACAGTATAATACAATCTAAGTATTCTCTGAAGAACTTACTCAGGCTGCCAGAAAACTACTTATGTGTGTACCTCTCTGTACCTTTAATTTTAGGGTACTTCAGAAAGAAAAATTCCAAATGGAACACTATCAGGCTGTGCTATGCAGCCAGTACTGACATACAAACCGTTTCAAAGCTGTACATGCCACCAACCCAGCCAGGAAATTCTGCTCTCAGTATTGCCATAGTGGGTAGTGATGGAGGCAGTGGCTTAAAAAACAAATCCAGAAAAATGATTAAAAATGTGCCTGTCTCCCATAATGGAGGCTGCCTATGCACAAAGGGCTGATAATCATGAAGAGTAAAAGTTACTATTGAAAAAAAAAACCCCAAACCTGTATGCATTGCTCAAGTATTTTCTTGCTGTATGTATTGGGGCATCTTCTAGATGTTCATTCCGGATGTGCTGTAAGAAGACGTTGTGATGCAGAATTGAGCAGAGGGGGAAGCAGAATGAACATAGTCTGATTTGAGCACTTTGGTCTGTCAACGAAGTATAGTGCTGGCTCATTGCAGACTCTGGATTCAGGAGAAATCAGAAGTATGCTCTTCTTTTTGGGGACAGATTTCCTCAGTATTTTGGGGAAAAGTTTACTTTCATCTCAACTTCTATTTATGAAGTATGTCTATTATTTGCAGAAGTGTTTTAAGAACTTGTAAATGCTATATTTATGATCAATATTAATTCTTGCTGAATGCATTTTCTTTCTCCTTTGATTTTTGTATTTCTTGCTTTTATCACATCATATGATTTTATAGTGTAGCACAGAGAGGATCAGATAGGCTAATGATACAAATTAGAAAATAACTTCAGCAGCTTAACATTGCATGGCTCAGCCCCTGCTCCTGAGTCTCTCTCTTGAATTTTAATCAGGAAATAATTTTGTACTTTTCAGGAGTTGGTATCTGCTCGCCAAGACCGTGCAAAAACATAGGTAAGACACATTTGCATTATTTGGTTTATGATTTTAAATGCCCTTTCCTGATCAGAAAATGCTTCCCTTGAAGACAAAAATTGTCAGTTTTTTACAGCACACTTTAACATGTTTTTGTCTGAGGGAGTTTCCCATGCTGTTGATCACTGACTCTACAAAGTCAAACTGTGAGGTAGCAGGAGGTCCTCGGTCAGCTTACTTTCTTCTCCAAGAAATTTGCAAAATGAGAGTTACACAACATCTGAGAGTTTTTCAGACAGTTTTGGGGAAGGTCAAATGTGATTTTTGGATTGCATGTGGGTGCATGCACACTGTGACATTTGTCCTTTACTCCTCCCATAATGCTAGTGATAAAGGTGTTAGAGCCATCTAAGTAAATAGGTTTAAACTTTATGTCATGCCTCAAACCACTGTCTATTCTAGAAAGGAAAGTCTTGTGGTTAAGGTGCTTATGTAGGAGTTTGGGGTTCACATCCCATTTTAAGTTTTCAGCTACATTATCAACCTGGATGAATGGCCAGTTGAGGGTAGGGAGGCTCTACAGAGGGATCTGGACAGGCTGGATTGGTGGCCTGAGACCAGTGGTATGACATTCAACAAGGCCAAGTGCCGGGTCCTGCGCTTGGGCCACAACAACCCCAGGCAGTGCTACAGATTGGGGAAGAGTGGCTGGAAAGCTGCCCAGTGGAAAAGGACCTGGGGTTGTTGGTCGACAGCTGCTGAATATGAGCCAGCAGTGTGCCCAGGTGGCCAAGGCGGCCAACGGCATCCTGACCTGCATCAGGAATAGTGTGTCCAGCAGGATGAGAGAAGTGATTGTCTCCCTGTACTTGGCACTGGTGAGGCCACGTGTCGAATACAGCATTCAGTTTTGCGCCTCTCACTACAAGAAAGACAGTGAGATGCTGGAGCATGTCCAAAGAAGGGCAACAAAGCTGGTGAAGGAGGGTACAGAACAAGTGTTATGAAGAGCAGCTGAAGGAATTGGTGTTCCTTCAGCCTGAAGAAAAGAAGGCTCAGGGGAGACCTTATTGCTCTCTACAACTACCCAAAAGGAGGTTGCAGCGAGGTTGTCTTCTCCCAAGTAACAAGTGATAGGACAAGAGGAAATGGCTTCAAGTTGCGCCAGGGGAGTTTTAGGTTGGATGTTAGAGAAAAGTGCTTCACCACAAGGGTTGTAAAGCACTGGAACAGACTGCTCAGGGAAGTGGTGAAGCCACCATCCCTGGAGGTATTTAAAAGACATGTAGATGGGGTGCTTATGATGCTTTAGTGGTGGACTTGGCTGTGCTAACAGTTGGACTTGATCTTAAAGGTCTTTTCCAACCTAAATGATTCCATGATTCTATGATCGTTAGCATGCAGATTGTGAACTGTAAAACAGAGAAAATCATCACCTTTGTTCCACTTTTTTTTAATCTATGAATACGACAATCAGTCTGAGGCAGAGATTATATATCTGTATAGTGTCTGCTCCAAGGGAACCTTTAAACACTGTCAAGTAACTGACTGATTCAATGCTAACAGTGATCTCTCCGGCCTTATAGCGGATACCAGGCCCGGTCTTATCATGACATTTATTTTCTCAGTAATGTCTGACATGACCAGAACGATGCACTGGTATCTCATTGTACAGGCTGCTTTCCACAGCCAGACTATTCTGAGTACCTACATACTTTAAGTTTCAGTCACATGGTTCCCTTGCTTTGTTTAAATGAGTTTCTTAAGATTTTAGGGATTCTTTTCATTGCTATGTGACTGACTATACTTATTGTTTTCATGTCTTCAGAGCAGCCTCATATCTCTGAATCCCAGGTCATAGTGGAATTTGAAAATGGAAACTTCAGGTTCACATTCCCAAACCCCAAAAATGTGAGTGAGTTCAGCATGACCCTCTTCAAAGGGAATGGAAAAAAGGAGATCTGTGCACTCCATTTGAGTGGGAAGAAAGTTATCCCCAAGAGTAATGTCACCTACTGTCAGACAGAACATTCAAATAGCAGCACCACTTTCACTCTTAAAAATCTGGAAAGAAAGCATATCGACGTCTATACCTACTGCCTAGAGACCTTCTTACCTCCTCCTTACATAGACTGCCGGCTGAAAGAAACTTATTTGTATATCCAAGGTAAGTTTACTGCTCCCCTCACTTCAGCTTACTGATGTGTAGACATTGGGCATAGCTGTGCTGCAGTGAAAGACGTGACTGGAGTTTGCACAGATATTTCCAAGACAGCTTAAAACTACTTAATAGTGGAGCTGTGTTGGCAGACTGCTCAGCATGGCTTCTCCATATATATTCATCTTCTTGGGCAGGTTTTACAAGCTATGCTGAGCTTTGCATATTGTTTGTGGCACCCAAGCTAGCTAGACTACATCTTCTGATGTGCTGCAGTCCCACCTTTGCCCGCAGCAGAAATTTCCCATTGTCCATTTTCCAAGCTGCTGAGAGTAACTGTTAAGATTATTTCTAGCTGGGGAAAAAAAATCTATTTTAAGAGCTAAATTCATGTGCCTAGGATAAAAACTAACAAACAAAAAACCACAACAACAATACAGCTGTCAAACAGCTGTGCTAGTAGTGGTATCTGGAACTCTCTGGTGCCACACTCATGTGAAGAAGATTCTGTTCACCTCTCTGAAGCAGGCATTCAGCTTTAGAGCCTTTTTAGAGCAGAAGAGATCCACAACTGCTGAGAATTTTGGGCCTTTTACTGAGAAGGGCTTGGACTAACTTCAGAAGACTCACTGCACAGGGTTTAATTTTGAATTGTCTTTTATTCAGTGGTTCTTTGGTAAATTAAGCTGAAAGAGTTAACAGTGGTTTTGCTCACACCCGTTCTTGGTTCTCCATATAGTTCAGATGCAATATGGTACCGCCTGTTCTTTCATTGCTATCTTTTCCTATCTCTCAGCACCAAAGCTAAACAAAGACAGAGGCTGAAATGCTAAGGCTACAATTATGTGGTTGGGTCAGATTATGTCTCAGCCCACCCTGAATATAAAACAGCTTCCCAGAATCAAGTTGTGACATCCCTGTTTGTCTGCAGTGTTTCCCAAAGCTGTCCATTTCCATTTGGACGGATAGTCAGATGCCCATAGCTATTGCCAGATGTTTCATGCCCTATCATATTTTCTCCCAGATCCGAGCAAGGGTGATCTTGTATCCCTCAGCTTGCCTTTCTACCCAAACACGACTGCCAAAGTCCACCCTTCTTTGGACCAGGCTGCCCTTTAAATCACCTGTGGAAGTCACTGAATGTAAGCTTAAGCCTTGCTGAGGTCTGAAATACCATCATGCTGTCAAGCTTGGCTCAGTTTCTTTTCAGTCTACACTTTCAGCCCTGTGTACCAACAGTTTGACCTCTCCTTCTGGAAAACTGCAACGTTCTGCTTCCTTCTGGGTACACTTTTCCAATGTGCCTTTTCACCTTGGGAAAATCCTTCTCCAGAGCTCAATTTTGCTGTTTTCTTAATATGAAGAGAAGAGGGGAAAGAATTTGAAAAATTATCTCTAAAGGGGGAGAGAGGGAGAATTGCAAACTATCAGTAACGACTTTTTTTTGTCTTCTCATCTCCAGATAAGGAAGACTGCATTTCAGTGGGAGTCATGTCATGGATAATTACCGGGCTGATCGCGTTTGCCATGATTTCCTGTGTCTGCTGTGTTGTAGCTTGTTGCTTAAGGAACAAGGTAAGCAAGCTGTGAGATGCTGCAGAACCCTCCTTTCAAGGGTCATGGATGGGCAACTTGATTTAATGACATTTAAAGGGTAGGACAGGCACATACTTATTCAGCATGGATGTGTTTTTTGACAAAGAAAAAGTTAATTTACTACTGGGATTCAGTCATTGATGACAGCAGCTCAGATTTCATTTTTCTAAGACAGAATTTTTTATCGATTTAAAGGCTGGGAATCAAAGGAAAAAGTAGAAATGCTGCACGGGTCAGCAAAACTACTTTGGTAAGCAATTCACCTGATTGTTTTCTTCAAGAAGGGGAAACAAATCATCAGTGGAGCAATTCCAGCTCTGTTCTGGAGCAAAACCACTTAAACAAAAAACCAGTTGGCTCAGAAAAGAAAGGAGACCATAGACATTAGTTATGCTTTTGGACAATGTGTGTTTTTCATTTTCAGTTTGTTTTATTCCAAGTTTTCTACGTGACTGACTGTCTATTCTGACTTTAATATTTCCTCTGAAAACAGTCAGAGTAATTGCCCTTCTTAAAGAACAAAAGTAGGAGTGGCAGAGGTTAGTGACCAAAAATGTAATTCGTTGCATTTTCTCTCTTTTGGCAGAATCAGCAGTGTGAATCCAGCTCCCATGAGTACAACAGTGAATACATGCCCATGGCAGCAGTGAATGTAGCTAAAAAAACAAGAATCTGAGGTTGTATTAAGCCTAGTTTTACTTGTACCTCCGCTTGTATATGTTGCAAAGCTTTCTCTGGGAAGGAAAGGGCTGCTTCCTGTGTCTCCCATTGATTCTAGGTGGGTGGGTGGGATTGTTGCAATGAAGTTCCTGCTGCCATGTAGAAGGAAGAGGAAATGAAAAGCAAGATCTCTGGAAACCTTTTGAATCAGAATGGTGGGCTAGTTCCTAGAAATGTAACCGCTTCACATCAGTGCGAAGTAATGATCTTATTCATGAGGAAGAGACGTGAAACTGTTCCATTCAGATTCTTAAGCTGATGCATGGTACCCAAAATCTCAAATACTGCAAAAGTGATTTGCTAGAGTATTACTGGCTAAGGGCAAATAATCTGTAGAGAATGAGGAACTTCTAACTACTTAAGCCCTTGCATAGTAGCCAGAAGCAGTTTTGTATACAGAACAGAAGCAGAATTTGGACTTACTTAGACATATAGGGGGTGCCTGTAACTAATTCGCCATTCCTGTTCTGGATATAAGTTGCTTGTTGCATGGAAATTCTGGCAGCAGAGGTTTCCAGCTCCTTGAACCTGGGCAACAGGAAAACAGCATTTCCTCACCTTTCCCAGCCTCCCTGAGCTCTTGTGATGGTCCTGTGCTCAGTCATGAGACACCCACTCTAGTACTGTTCTGATCTGTGTTTTGTTCTAGCCTTGTGTGTTAACTGGCACACTGTCTGATCCACTGACTTCTACATGAACTGCTAAAAATGTCTTAGAGATGTCAGCTTTTAGGTGAAGCAAATGTAGTAGGTTTGCTTGAGAGTAGATTCTTGTAGTGCTGCTACAGAGAGAACTTTTCTTTTCTACAGTCTTCTTTATGATAAACTTTCCACTGGTAACACCAACAAAAAAGACTACCTCCAATGCCAATTCTTGTGGCACAGCCACGAAGCACTGTTGATGTATTGCACATGCCCTTTTGTTAGGGCTACTTTAGCCTCATGCTATCCATGAAACCTCACATTCACTGTCAAACTTCTTAGCACCACGCTAGAAGAGTGCAGTACGCACACATGCTCTCCTGCACCAAGCTGTGGAACAGCAGGGGAACAAAACCTGAGAGAGCACAGACACTTCACTCTGACATAGTACCTCAGGTATGTGCATCTGCACTTTTGTTTTTTGTGCTATCAACACATCTTTGGCATTTGTGCCTTGGGGCTCTTCTTATTTAATTAAATTCTAAATTCTTTTACTAGCAGAGGAATATATTACAAAAGGAATATATAGCAAGATTGCAATTGTTCTTTAAATCAGTTCAGACCTGCAGGATCAGTCCCTAAACTGGGAGGCACGATCTCTCCTTTTGATGTATTTTGCAGCAGGAATACAAGACAGTCCATAAGGCCAGTGTATTCACAGGCTCTGCGTTGCAATTATGTTCCTCCTGTGTCTTGACATGAAACCTTTACTACTTCCCCAGTGGGTTCAGGGGTTACTTGACCTGCCTCAAATTGCTCAGAGCCTTCTGAATGAATGAAATGATCAATCCTTCACAGTCCTTGTGAAATCCATCAAAACTCTGACCATAAATGACCAATCATAGACTCATAGAATGGGAATCCAACTGGGAATCCAACCAGTATGTTGTAAGACACCATTTGGCTGCTGGAAGGAGAGTGATGCATTGACTCAGAGTCTCTGTAATTCATTGAAAAAAGAAATACTGGTCCGAGGACACTATTGTGAAAGATACCTAGCCTGTTTATTTGGCAAACAGAAGGATGGTTTCCAATTTGATAGGGCAAACAGGGACTGTCAGGCATGAAGAGGACATAAGCTGTTATGTGAAGAAGAGAGTTTTCCTCAACAAACACCTAAATACATGGAAGTACTGCAGAGAGAAGATGCAGATTGTTCACCGTGAATTTAAGCAAAGGGGAAATAAGCAAAGCATCAGATGAAGTGGAGACTGCCCATTTCACAGGGGGCACCCTGCTTAGATAACCAGCTCCTAGGCAGAGATGTAGAGGGGCAGCCTGGTGTGCTGGGTAACATTACATTCTCTCCCATCGTTCTGCCACATAAACCTTGCCAAATTACTTGACCTCCCCAGCAAACAAAAGTCTCCTCTGTACATCCACAACTGCACTGAATTCACCATTAAAAAAAATACTGGTGTGATTATTGCCTTTGAAAATCATTGCCTTTGAAAACTGTTGGTGGAAATAGCTACGGTGGATGCAAGATCCTACGTAACAGTGGAGAGTCCAATCCTCTGGAACCTTTCACTGGACCGAGAAGGAAATTCAAGGGATAAAAGGTTTCTGAAAGAAGGAAAAACTTGAGGTGTGCCTTGAGATGCTGCTGAATGAAAGTCTGGACAAGTTAGTTCAAAATACATACAATCTCCTCTGGAGAGAGAAATGATTTATATTCATTGTGACAAAGCTTTTGAAAGTCTCAGGTTCCATCACTGCTTTCTTTTTGGAAAAAGATTTTTATTCTTAATAAAACATTTTTTATTATGCCACATGTGTTCATAAGAAAGTTTGTGCATGCATGCATATGTGTGAAATAAATCAGCTCTATAAATTCCACAGTGGAATGAGGACAGAGTACAAGACAGTTTATTCGTGGATAGCATCTTACCAGCAGACAGGAAGAGGATTACTCAAAAAAAAACAAAACAGTGAAAACCAACAATTCTAATCTCTTTCTCTGCAGTGAGGTAATGACACTGTTTGGATTTGTTTCCTTTATTTTTTAATGAGAAAGTATTTTTTTGTCTCCTTTTAATCTGTTACGCAGTATACAGATAATGTTCAGGATTATTTTGGGACATTTTTCTGATCTTTCTACCATTCTTCAATATCTCCAAATCAAAAGGAGCTGAAAGAAGAGAAAGGGTGGCAGAATGAGAAAAAAAAACAAACCACAAAACTGTGAAAAAAAAGTAACATAAGATGAGTCTATAGACTCTGTAACAAGAAAAGATCAACATAAACAAAAAGAGTCAATAAGAATAAAGAAAAAGCTTGTTATTCTAACAGGTCAGCATTTCAAAAAGTAAAAAGTCTCTTTGGAAATTCCCATTTTTGGGAAAAGACCTTTTTAGCAGGAAAAAACCCCAAATATTAATATTTCAGCCAACTCTTCTATAAAATCCACTTTCAAGACAAGAATCATGAGTAACATCCAAGTAATTTCCAGGAAACCAGAGGTTTGAGGGTAAAATAAATTACTAAGACACAATCTCAAGCTATGTTCTCTCTGTTTGCTATGTAAAGCTTTAGGATTATAACAGAAATTCTACAATTCTAAGACAGTCCATGAGGGGAGTTCTACAACCTGTCCATCTCCACCTATTGCTTTATGGGGAATACGACTGGAAAAGTATTTTGGCTCGGGCTTTTCCAGGAGCCGAGTCCTTTACAGTGCTTGCGTAAAACCAGTTTCTGTCTTACAACACGTAACATAATTTTCAGTACCAGTCAGATGCTTTCATCATTTGTGATTTATCATTGCTGTAAGTCACCCCACAGGTATTTACACTCTTTCCAATCCATGCCAGAATGGAGGTATGAAGTCA
Source organism: Baryphthengus martii (assembly GCA_013396935.1). NCBI lineage: Eukaryota > Metazoa > Chordata > Aves > Coraciiformes > Momotidae > Baryphthengus > Baryphthengus martii. The sequence goes on from VWZK01004326.1 coordinate 445,153, forward strand.
GTAGATCAGTAAACCAAATAGGTATGTACACCAAAAAACTACTCAATCTACTTGAAGCTTAAGACCTGGAATAAAAATTTACAACTCGAGCAAGTTTAATCTTGCTAAACAGATAGTTTAAATAAAAGTTTTATGAAGTTTTTTTAAGGTTGACAAAAAGGGGCTCTCGAACTAGAGTAGGGCAAAGAACTAAATCAATATGAGGATCTGTACTGAAGAGACCGTACACCATTATTCATAAAGTGTTTCGCAATGTGGAGAGTCCCTTATGCATGTGAATCTGTCAGTTGCCATGAAGAGGAACACAGCAATAATAAAACTAGAAAAAAATACAGGCCATTGAAATTACTTAGTTTAAAAAAAAATCCGATCGCTTAGCGGAGGCTTCTGCCCGTACAAGGTTTACTGGGGAGCTGATCAAAGTCTTTGCCTTTGGTTTGACTTTAACTGCAATGAGACACTCCATATACCCAAGTCCCTTGAGTTGTCCAGCAGTCTACCTACTGTCACAAAAATTCCCCATTTCCTTGAGAGATGAAATTTTGAGATTTGTGTTTATGTTCTATGATTATGAATTCAATTAAGTGTGGGAGGTTGGCTGGAGAAGAGGGATGAGTAGGAAGGATTAAACAGCTTTTCTGGCAAAATGAACTGGACAGGTACGAACTGGAGATATGAAGAAGAGGTCAAGGGGTGAACTTCATCTAAATGACTATGCCTGAGCTATTTAATTCCTCTTGGGAGTCATAAGATCTTGATGGCTTGAGATCAATTTTTAAAAAGAGATAAATCAATTCTGATTATCAACAAGAAAGATTTAGCTGCTGCACACATCAAGCATAATCATTTTTAAAAACTGCAAACATTAACAACTTTGAAATATTGAACATCTTTCACATATTAAATCCTTCATCAGTCTTTCCAGTTTTTAGCACACTCTTGGCAAAGCCATCACCACTGATATTTCATCCTCTGTCCCAATGCGCCGCAGGAGCAAGTTTCTCTGCAGCTTATAGAGTTTGTTGCTATCTCTCAAAATTGAGGTCGGGATTTGATGTCTGGATTGTGAAAACACATTCAAAGGAGGTATTCTCTTTCCCCCTGCCAAGAAGGAAGGCTCATTTGCTGCCCTGGAGTTCTTCTGAAAAAGTGTCCGAAACATTGAGAAAAGTGGAAGTGACATTAGCACCAGCTGATAAGAGCAGGAGGGAGTATATTGCCTTCCAAAGACAGCAGTGTAACTGGATGTAATCTGTGAACTATGAGAGCTCTACATCGGCTTTTCAGACTCCTGAGACCAAATTTTGGAGAAGTAAGCTCAAAAATGGGATTCTCAGACCTTTTGCAGGCTACTTTCCTCCACAAAACATAAAATACTTGTGTTTGTCTATTCAATCAAAATATTTTCCCTTTATAAGACAAAAAAAACCAAAAAAACCCAAAAAAACCCAAACAAACAAAAGACAGTATTTTATCATTAAGGCTCTTCTGGGCCTGCGTGAAGCAGGCACACTGTAGTAAGCACCTGAGCGCCAGTAGAAGCGCCTGTGTTGATCCTCCTGTCTATGGATCCTTTTGTTGATCAGGCTGGCATGGAACTACCACAGAGCTGGGCAGGACTGTGACCATGAGACAAAGGGACAACAGAGTCTCACGAGGGTCAGAACTGGAAGCAGAGTGTAGCGCTCTCATGAAACTGAGACATACCTAAGTAGTTCTTACTACCAATTACATCCTTGAAAGCCAGAGCAATGCTTATATTTCCATCCCTTTTCCTGCCTATGCCCCTGCTGTTCAGTCACAATCACAGCTCCAGGGAAATCTGCCTGGTTCCATGCCCTGGCTTCTCGTAAAGCCTACGCTTCAGGGGCTCAGCCAGGACTTTCCCTCCTGCAGCATGAGACGTGCTCTGGGGCATCAGGCTGTTAGTAGCAGGACTTGACAATAGCTCACCCAGGCAGGAAGAGAAAGCTCAGGGGAGACACCTGGCAAAAGTCCCTGCTTGGCATCTCCCATTAAAAAAAAAATTAGCAGAAATTATAGAGATTGCCATGGTCATGTTAGAGGGATGTGTGGGTTCCAGGAGTGCAAGGAAGACAAACTAAAGGATTTAGGATTTGGAGAGCTGCAATACCTCATGACCGCAACACAGTACCTATTTGCAATAAAACCCTGCAAACATTGCCTGTGAGGATGGGTAGCTTCCAGAAAAATACCTGGCTTCCACCAAGCTGTTTGACAAAACCTTAGCCAGGCAGTAAATTCTATGGACTACAGCAGACTGAAATAAGCAACTGTTCAGGCATACCGCCAGAGCAAAAAGTATCTTTGCTTCCAAAAATCCATGCTTTTACTCAAGGGGCTGACTAAAATATGCAGCCAGTAAGGATCTCTTTCAAGCACAATATATTTACTCAACAGAACACTCCCTGGCCTGGGAGGTCACATAAAGGTCTGATGGAGACACTGCCCTCCCAAACATTAGCCATTACCCACCACTTTTCGTCCAGTGAAGGAGCTGATCAGCCCCTGACAGGGCTGTGCCGTCAGCCTGAGCTGCACCCTCTGCAGTCTGCAGCAGTCTGGCCTGGCTAAGGAGCCGTATTGAGGGAGTGCAAGAGCAGCTGCTGAGCATCTCTTCACCTGGAGCTGAAGAGTCACCTTTTCTACATTTCTGTGTTTCTTTTTCACACAGCCATTGCAAAGAGGTATGAAGAATTTCCTACTTGCAGCATCTGTCTCCTCGGTTTCAGAAGCTAAAAGAAACTTCATCTCCATCAGGAATTCACGCCCTGTCTCTCTTGCTAAGGGTGTTGGTGATTTTTCTGCTTAAAGATTGAAGAAAAAAAGTGTGCGCTTTACTGGAAAACATAGATGCACTAAAGAAATGGCCACTCATGTTGAATAATGCCTCATAATTTATAATTTCCACTGAAAATTTGAGTAAAAGAACTACCCTCTTCACTCAAGATGGTGAAAACATTTTATTTATCAAGGAAAGAGATCTCTATATGTTTTAAGAAAACTCCTGCCACTAAGCACAGTTATTAATTCAAACACAAGTCTTCAAGTGACCCCAAATGCCTTCAGCACATAGACCATATCTCTCCTTCTGTAATTACAACCAGCTGAAGCATCTTTCAGAGACCTGAACCGTGTTCCAGTAATGGTGATCCATGAAAAGACAATGTTCAGTTAGTAGACACCAATAAGAAAAACAGCTGTGAAGAAAAGTGTAGAGAGAAACGTTGCCACAGCTAAATTAGTAGAATAAAATGTATGCAGTGGATTTTTTTAATGTAGACATTCAGTCAGATTGTTTTGATGGCTAACCAGAGCATCGCACCACATGACCATGGAATCACTTCTGAGTCATTTTTAAGCTACGCTTTCTCTGCTTTCCACGGTGCTGGCAAATGCCGACAAAGAATGTGAGTCTAAAGCAAGAGCAGTTAGGTTGTGGGGCTGCCCTGACCCTAAACCGTGACAGGGCATTTAAGTGCTACTGAGCAATCCACAAAGGACCTGCCTGGGTCTGTGGCACCTCGAGGTGTCCAAAGATCTTGCCCGAAGAACCTACTAGGAGAAAAGTGCAATTCCTTTTCCTGAATACAGTAGTGCCCTGGAGCCACACTCCAGTGGCTGAATTCGTAAGTGTTGTGAAAGAAGAAATGGATTTAAGGTCAGAAAGGGAATTTTAAAGTGATTAGGACACGTACCTAGAACACAGATCATTCTCCAGTAAGCTATTGGTGTCCTGTGTGATCTGAGATCTACCAAAGAATTGAGAAACCGTAACACTCACCCGTCTCCAACCCAATGTATAGATATTTGGCTTGGGCAGTGGATGCCACAGCTGACTGAAGTACTGCGGTGTCATATCCCAATGGCCTTGGGATTCACTGCAGCAGGTCCCAGAGCTGGAGAACGGATGGAGCATGTCCCTCCCAGCCTAATAGCTGTACCCTCAGAACTGCTAATGACCTTCATGTGAAAAATTCAGGGCTGAAACACCAAAACAGAGTTTGAACCAGAACTATGGCTTGTCCCTCCTCAGGTGACTGTTAGTGACTAGTAGACTACAGAGATTTCTCTCTCACACACTCTCCCTCAGTTAATCTTCAGCCTATTACAGGATGTTTAGACCACCCCTCCTGGGAGGAGCTGCTCGATAGCCTGGAGGATGCTCAGTAAAATTTCCTGGATTGGGTAAATGACATGGTACTGCTACAATTACAAATCACCTTAATTAGACATTTTGCAGCTGGATGCTGGCTAGTCTCTGTGCCTGCAGACAGATGGTGACTCGTATCTGCCAAGAGCAAGGAGATATCTCTGAGTTTAGAATTTTGGGAGGTTTTTTTTGCAACCATTTTATACATCATTGTCTGGGATCTCACACAAAAGGGACTCTTACTCTCCCCTTTTTCCTCCTTCTTCCTCTTCTCCTACCTTACTCTTTTGGGGGTTACAGAATTCTCACCTGGGGCCCTGTGATACAGCTGCTTAATTTCCTTCCCTGCAGGAGCCTCTGCTCATGGTGTGTCTTCTGCAGTTCTGGGGAGAAGGAAGAGGAGAAAGGGCTTTGCACGTAGCTCTGCTTATACAGGAAGCAGAGTGGAAGAGATGAGATCTGCTCTGCAAGCCACATGAGGGCTATCCTTTGCACCTGAGGGAAGATTTGCTCAATGCCAGTGAACTGAACTGGGTCCCTTGGAGAGAGGAAGGTAAAAGAGAATTGTAAGAGGGTAAATGGATGAAGAGATGTTTGGAGAACTTGTATTCAAGTAACGCTTTGTAAAGCCACTTTATTTCACAGTATAAACTGTATGGATAAATGTTAACGAAAATCCAAATTATGCAAAAGTCAAACGACCTCGACTTCCTTAACCAAGGTTGAGATTGAGGTCACATTTGCTTAAAATACAGTTAATCTGTGAATACTTTTTCTACATCTGGCTAGTTTTGTTTTGACAGCAAAATAATGCAAATTTCATGGTCCTTTCATGATGTGCTTGCATTGTAGTCAAACATTTGATGAAGCTCTGTGGTTTTCATTGTTTGCTTACAGCTTTGAGCCAAATTCAGTTCCTTTATTTGCAGAGGCAACTTATGTAATATGGACTCAAATAAAACAGAGAGTTAAACTCCTTTTCTCTGGTTCCTAGCCGGACACTGTTAACATCTCTGCAGGCCAGTTCCAGCACTGCTACAGTACAACTCTCACTGAAGTCTCTCTTCTACTCTCCTCAGAAGTCCCGGGGAGCTTCCCTTCTAGGCAGTTCTCTGGAGTCCTATGGAAGGGCTGGGCAATCAGGACTAGCTTTCTTCACAAACCTTTTCTGGCTCTTCAAGTTTTGTCAGGGCCGCAAGATTTCTCAGGCTACCAGCAGGAGACTTCAGCACAGTAAACAGCCTGAGACTCAACTCACTCTCCTGAACGGTTGAAGAATGCCCAGCAGGTTGAAAGTGGCAAAAACCCACTCTCTCATGTCAGCCCATATTCCAATACAGACTTTTAACTCATTGTTTCCTCTGCTACGTCAAAAAGTGTTGAAAAACAATGTAAAGAGGATGAGATGCAGCTGGTCTCTGATTCTGTACACATGAATGTGGCCCTACAGCACAGTTCTGCTGACACCTGCACCCGTTGATTACTCTAGGAGAGACTCTTGAACACAGACAGAGCAACGCTTAGGATGTTTACGCAGTGCTGCAATAGATGTCACAGATAATGACGCTCATAAATAACAGTAAATAAAAATAACAGTGATGTGAGTTCACATGTGGAGAATCAAGCCCTTGTCTGGAAGTTCAGCGGGTGAGGCCAGTCAAAAAAGCGCCTCTCAGTGTGCCACTGCTTTGCAGGGCTACCAGCAACAAGAAATAAATGAAATATTATCATAATGAAACTACGCATATAGAACCCTAAATGCACTGAGTAAGCAGATCTGCCAGAAGACAGTAATCTCCCTGCTTGTATTCAAAGCAAGCGTGCACTGCACCTAGCAGCCTGTCTGCTGAACAAACCCAGACAGTTCTTCATGACAGTCTGGGATCAAAATCAGCAGCTTCAGCAAGACTCATCTTCGGGTGAGCAACAAGGTCAGAATATTTTATCAAGATTGGCTGCATTTTGAGACTATTAATTTCAATATTACCAAGATAAAATTAGTAATATTGAAATGAATTATTAACCACATAGCTTTCAGGAACTGAAACCCTACAAAATAAATCTCTTTTTGAAAGCTGATGATCAAATAACTTAATCTATCAAATATACAGAATTGTTTCTGAGGAGTATAGAACTGATGCACACTTTCTTACAAGCCTGTCATATTGCCAAATAAATACATATATATCCTTGCTTTTTTCCTGAAGAACAATTCAAGGAGCTAAATAATATGTCTCAGAAATAATTTCGATCTTTCTACTGTTCTGTTTCATTCTTCCCCTCCTGGTCCTTCATATTTGTCTTTTGCCTTGAATTTGGAGATTCCTCAGTTGAGCAAATAAGCTTTATGCTGTGTAGGTAAGCAAGGCCCTGACCTCTCTTTTCAGGCCTTCCAGTACACTCAGTGTAGATCGAATAAAATCATAAAAGCCTTCCCCATCTCTACACATCTTCTGAACTTCACCTGCCCCCAGTCCACCCAGCTGTAAACGCACTATGCTCATTTGGCTGGGAGGCAGCAGCCCTGGAAGTGTCACCTCAGTCGCTGCCTCTCTGTGTACTGTGAAGCCACAGTGAGCGTGTCCTCGTTACACGTGAGCTGATAGGGCACGACATCCAGCTTCGATCTTGACCTTCACCTTTTGACTGCAAACAACTGAGTGTCAAAATCTGTTTACCACAAAGTATAAACTGCGATGGGTGGATCAAGTGCAACTGGAGTCTGCTTATTTCAGGTGCAGACAATGTGGGTACTGTGCAGAACTGAAAAGTCGCTTCCTGGTCGCAGTCAGCAAAGAACTGGTGAGCTTCCCTTGGGAAATCAAAAGATCCCAAATAGGTCACAGAAAATTCCTCCCCAGTTTCATAGCTCTATACTCTCCTCTCTGGCAACACAGAGTACTGCTGCTGATGGGAAGAAATTTCTTAGCAAGAGTTCAGGCTGCATGATTAAGGACTCCAGTGATTCCTGTGGACATTTGAAACTGGAGCAAACAGGACTCAAGCTCCTGAATCTGGCTGATGCAGCACAGCTATCAGGGGAACAAGGTCGACCTAGAACTGCTGCACTCTGTGGGCTTGCCACTCCTTTCCTCCTCCAGGTCATGGATACCCCTAATCCTAGTGCCAAGCTGAGCTGAAAGCTGAACAAGGTAACTTTGTTCCCTGCCTCCTGAGATATAGAGCTGATCATTGCAGCAGTAGAGGCAGAGCTGTCATGGCAAAGTCCCCATCATAAGAAATGACTCCTGAAACAAGCAGCCCTATGGCACAAACCCTTTCCTCTGCAATGAAAGGTGGCTTCAGAGTACCCTCATATATTCTAGAGCCCAATATATATTTGGGTCTCCCATAATTATATTCAGGCTGGTATGTGATGGATTGCTCTTCCCTTGCTATTTCCCTGCAGTATGGGTTTTCCAACCACATGTCACCTCCAGAGGTGCAGTCAGTGAAAGCAGAGAATCGCTCAGGACAGAAGTGCCCTCCTGGGATAATGGAAGGGCAAGTCCTCCCATTCAGGACCATCCACCTCTGTGGAAACAATCTGAGCAGTGGGAAGTGGGGGTGAGGCATCATGTCCTGTAATATTCTCATCCATAGAAAGAGAAGGTGTTTAGTGGTCTTAGTCAATAATCTAAGTTTTGCAACCATCTCTGTGTCTCTTATGCCAACTGGAGATGTGATGGTGCACAACTGTAAGAAATATCAAAAATGAGGAATTGGGATAATCTGGTAAAAAAGTCGATGCACAGTACATCAAATAATTTCAAAACCCCATGCAGATCAATACTGAGATCGTTTCTACCAACGAAATATATTGAGATGGTTTCTACCAATGAAATAAAGGTGTTGGTTGGTTGTTTTTTAATATGCTTTTATCCTGGTATCTGTGGATTTTTGTATGCTACTCAGATGTGAAAGATTTCCTGACAAGCAAAGCTAGTGAATAGCACTAGATATCAGCAGCTACAGCCATGGTTGCTGGCATCTCCTTGTCTTTGTCTGGGTGAGAAGGATGCAGACAGCATAAAATGGCCTTCGAGATGCCCTAGTTGTAGACAGCATCGTTGTTCTAAAAACTGCTTAGACGCATATGCGGTTTTGGCTGCTGAGAATTGGGTTGAATAATGGTTGAAAACTTAAGTATAGAGGCCTCTCCTGTGTACTAGAGTAACAGATGATAAGAAAATCATTATAATCAGTGTCTTATATTATATATCAAGAAATAATTATATAATATATACTTATTGTTATATATGCACACATATGCACACGTATATTATTAGAACCAGTCTGTTCCGGATGACATATAAATAATAATTCCTGATATAAGCTCCAAATAAAGGACTTGAAAAAATAAGAAAATTATATTGTTTCCGATTCTGAGTATATAATGAAATAGGGAGATACATACCCTCTCTTGTTGTTTTTTTGGGGGGCCATAATTCCAGAGCAAGAAGAATATTACTAATTTGAGAATGAACAATGTCTACCAGCTTTCAGTAAATGATTTACGGGCACAAATCTGGTGGGCTCTATTTTCATAGTGCCCCATTCTAACAGTTGCCAGGGTTACTGGGGTTATTTCAGTTTCATGAGGGGAAATACAATGTAGACTTGAGTAGTCTATATGGGGCGGGGTGATCTGGTGCGCATAAAAGTAAAGCCTCTGGGCCTTTGGTTTATAGATCAAATTCTTTGCCTGTGAAAAATGGCAAACTCCCCTAGGACATGGGATTTGAAGGCTCTAAAGCATATTGCCACAGATTTTTTTGCCATTATGAAAAAAACTTCATTACATTGGTCCTTCACTGAGGGAAGAATACTGGGGCATTGACAGCACGATGCTTGGGAAGGCGCAGAGTTTCTGGAATGGTGTCACAAGAAAACTTGTGATCTGCAGAACACAGTTCTTAATTGCTGCCAGCAGGATGTTTGTATTTTGAGGTAGGCCTCATTCCTCAACAGGAAGGAGATCACACCAGTGGTGAAGAAATCCTTTGTTACAATGGAAGAGAAAAAGTTCAGGATTAGGAAACAGTATTCAGTACATAGCCTTGGTATGTCTCTGCATGGCTCGGTACAGATTTATATTTTTAAAGACCTGAAACATAGCACTTTCTCCCAGGCAGCTATGACAGATGGACAAAAATATTCAACCCCATCAATACAGCAGCTGTTGTATATCTCATACAAAGAGAACACTGCAAACTGCTGTGCGGTGAAGGACAGAGTGAAAGAAGGGCCTTTGCTTTTAGATGGTGGTGCAGTGGGTATTAGAAAACCCATGGCCTTCGAATTTAAAAAAAAGTTTCCCACACTCCATTTTGTCACCTGCTGCTGCAAAACAGTGATACCTGATACATACAATTTCCAATATATAATTTTCTTCTCATCAGAACAAGGCACAGATTATTTCTATTACCTCTGGATTCCTATCTGGGTGACTTGTGAATGCTAGAATTTGACAGGGAGCCTGTGACTTTTTTAAAAAAAAGCTCAATCTCTGTGGCCTCTGGCCCCTAGGGCTGTTGTTTGGGGGGGAAACAATTAATGCACGTGCAGTTATCACAAGCCCAAACACAACAGAGAAATCCATTATTTTGATTTTACTACCCTGTACCCTCCTTCCTGGATATCTTAGAATCATCATAATTTTGACACTCTCTCAAATTAATCCAGAGTTGCCAAAATTAAAACATCTTCTGAGAAGGCTTTTTTCCCTCATGTCGTTTGTCAGAGTAGGTAACAAACTAACATTCCCTCTCCAGCACATATACATCAGAAAACAGTGAGGAAATGGCCCTCCTGGGGAATCAGAGAAAAGGCTACAGGATAGCTAAAAATCCACAAGATTTGTCATTTTGAAGAGAAATGTAACTTCCTCTTTCTCATTAGGGAAAACACTCCATCTCAGGCAGAAACAAGGGACCTTGGGATTTCCCACACAGTACACAACCCTTGGAAAAGAAAGGGAGTATGTTAATAAGTTTAACCAGAGAAAAGAAGAGTACATTAATGTAAGCACAGAAAACTGGTGAAGTCCACTGAACAACAAAGACCCAAATCATTTAATAATTTTTGAGCAGTAAATTTGGACAGTAAAATCCTCCCCAAACTCAACACTGTGAAAGATGCTTAATTTTACCAAGGATCCATAGTTTTGTCATGTGTCTGTGTGACATTGAAAGGGAGTGAAGAGGTGTCTCTTCAAAACCTGCCAGCAACATGGCAGAGACGTATACTGCTACATACCTCACTTATACATATGTATTTCATAGCCTGGGTTATTGCTGCTTATGCTTATTTAGAATGATGCAACTTGTCAGACCATGTGTAAAATTCCTACCTCAATCGCAACACAAATTTGTTTATATCTGAGGTGTCAGAGAAAACAAAACCCTTCATGAGAACTCATAGACCAATTCTTTAGAGCTTTTTTGTTGTCAGGATGGATATGTTGTTGAGGAAAGTGTCATGGGGATTGATCTATACTGTGCTACTCAGGAAAATCCCTTGATTTGGGCGGTTCAGAGGAGCTTGTTCTGGAGTACTGCTTGGTCCTTAGGAGAAGAATCTTAAAAAGAAAGAGGTAAATGCTGCTTTTTGTGAGAAACCCAAGTCTGAGGGAAACTAAAATGAGACATACAAGCAGATTAAGAAAATCTTAAAAAAGGGGGTGGATAATGCTAAGCATTACTTGAAAATACTGTGTGATGTTACGATAGTTGTCAACCTTTGTCTGAACAATTGCTTTGCAAATATTATCTCATTAATTTTGTGGGAGGTTTGACTATTGCTGTTAATGATTGTTTTCCAGCCACAAAATAGGTACAATTATTGCAGATAATTTGGTGGATTTTGCTTGTGAAAGTGGTGAAAATGAAAGTGCCTTTGCAAATACGTGCATCACAGGAATGTGACTGCTATGTACTTAGCCCAAAATATCTTCTTGAGTGAAAAACTGACCTTCTACAAACCTAAAGAAAAAGTGCACAGTTCTTTATGAAACAACTCAAGATCAATGGCAGAATGCAACCTTTGGAGGGACAAATGAAACCAGGTTTGTCAAATTTCTTTTCAGAGACCACTCAGGATGCAACAAAGAATGGGTGAAGTTAAATGATTCTTTCCCCAAGACTTCTAGTTTCAGAGCAGGGCTTTCTTCTTCAGGTTGGCAGTCACTCAGCTTTGGGAAAAAAAAAAGTCAAGATGGGCTGGTAGCAACCTCTTCAAGCTGAGCCTGCCACAGGAGTAGATGTCATGAGGATGAAGAGAAATGTGGCTTTCTTAGAACTTGCTTGTCCGGTTCTGCACCTGGTGGAGAATATTCTACTCCTGCTTGGAAAATACAGTGACCACAGTTTTAGAAAAGGCCCCAGTGATTTAAAATAACTTTGACAAGGCACCAACTGGCATTCTGAAAAAGATGTGCAAGCATGTAAAAACTATGTGTAACAAAAGGCTTTAAAAAGAACAGGGAGAGGGACAAACAGCTGGGAGATGTGCGAGGCTAATCACTTCAATGCTACAATTTTTCCATCCTTTTGGTTACTATCTTTTCACTAAGCAATAGGTAGGATGAAAAACTATACCACACATGGTACCCAGCCTTCAGCTGCAGCAATTAAGGCCTTCTCCTCAAAGGACAAATGTCCTTGCAAAGTGAATTTCTGCCCTCAGATTCCCTGCTTTAATCAGTGAATACGTTAGTCAGCGAACATCCCTGGTTGGGAGACAGGTCATATTTTAAATTCATACAATCGATGGCATTCTCAGCAGTAAAAAGTTGGTGATAAGCAACACAAGAGTGACCTTTATGCAAAAGCTTTTTCTCTGCTAATCTATGTAAGAGTTAACCCAGTTCTAGCTCAGACTTTGACACACACTTCAAAACCACAATGAATGAGAGCCACACTGAACACGTCTCTATTACCTATGGGAGAGTTTCTCATCATTTTTCTCAGCTACTTCTTTCTGGCAAATGGTGAGCCCCATGTCTATTGATCTTGCTTCTAAAGGGTTTAGGAGGACATGTAATAGGAACTAAATTCTTCTTTTTCTTGTTGGGTTCTTTTTCTTACTAGGCATTAGATGCAAACACTTCTCTGAGATGACAGAATCCACCTTATTCAAAGTGTACTACCATTACATCAGGCTTGGCAATCTCTAGGCTCTTTTTCCAAAAAGCTACAGCTTTCTGAGACAGGCCATCAGTGCCCTACACACATCACATTCATCACAGCAAATCAGGAACCCACTGAGGAGCATATCGTGCAATAGTTCTGGCATATGGAAGGACCTTCATAATTTTGACCACAACCAATAACAATTCTTATTCAAAATCCAAAGGCTTTCTGATGATCAAGGATTTAGCTTGACTATTATGTTATTTAAAAGAAATGTTATGGCCTTTTATGCCCTCATTTCTCTGGTAATGGTATTGACGTAACTGACAGGAATAAACACAGTTTGTTCTTTCCTTAGAATCATAGAATCACACAATGTTAGGGGTTGGAAGGGACCTCTATAGATCATCTAGTCCAATCGCCCTGCCAAAGTAGGATTAGATAGGGCAGGCCACACAGGAATGCATCCAGGTGGGTTTTGAAAGACTGCAGAGAAGAAGACTCCCTCCACAAGCTCTCTGGGCTGGGCAGCCTGTTCCAGGGCTTCATCACCCTCACAGGAAAGAAGTTTCTCCTTATGTTGAGATGGAACTTTCTATGCTCTATCTTATACCCGTTATTCCTTGTCCTCCTACTGGCCACCACTGAAAAGAGTCTGAAGGGGTGTGCAGCATAACCCATGTATAGAAAGACACCCACATACCACTGCTCTGGAACATCCGTGTATATGCACCAGATAGATGTTTTGTGAATCCCTGTGGTGAAGAGGAATTCATAAGCTGAGCCCCTCAGCAGAACTACTTAAAATAAGGGCTAGTTTGCCATCCCTGGAAAACATTTAAGTGCTGTTAGAGATTTTCTTCCCAGCCATCTGTTCACTGCTCAGCAGTATCTCAGGTGACTTAGCCTACCTGTCCTACCTTTGCTCATGTGGAACAATAATTCCTGAAGGGAAGAATAACAGCAGTGCAGCATAAATTATGTTCACTTTTTCCCCTCCCTCAGGATATCTGAAAAGCACTTTCCTCAGAGATGTTGTTCCAGCTGTAGGGACAGCGTATTTCTACTAAATCCTCTTCCCAAGAATGTGAGGGATTCAAGGATTCAACTGATGTGATTGTAAAACCTGAGCTCATGATTTATGGGCAAACTCCAACACAGGCTTTGCTGCACAAAGCAAAAGCTCTCATTGTTTACACTGTTTCCTGAAAGCATCCGTGTCCAAACATTACACACTTCTGAGACTTCCATCCAGCTGCTGAATTTAGCATGCCACCCCAGCTACTTCACTTGCTATTTAATTGCTTACAAGCTTCACTTGTTATTTAGTATTACAACAACACATCATCAGTAAGGTAAAACCAGCTTGTTTCATGATGGTCTAACCCAGCTCACGTTCCCTCTTCTCTATTTCCTTTACTACTTTTACAGCTGTAGCAATTTCAAACATGTAAACTCTGTCCATGTTTGTAGTTGACTTTTTATAATTCTTGAAGGTAAAAAGAGCCAAAGCTGTTCCCTAGTAATCTTTTATTTGGCACCTTGTTCTCTGCACTCTATTATTTCTATGTGCTTTGGAAATGTCACTGGCCTACATCTGTTAGTAACCTTTTTCAACGCTCTTCTGATTTCTAACACGCTCACATAGCCTCCTTTGGTAAAAGGAAGGCCCTTCCCTTCTTATTTTCTTTCCCTTCTTCCCTTCTTTTTTTTTTCCCTTTCCTTAGGGAAGGACTTTAGAAGGTTTAAGACTCGGTTGCTCTAAGGCAGTGGCAGAAAGGGGCAAAGGATTTTTAGTCTTCCTGTCAGGTGTTACTGGCAGTGATTACTGGCTGGCTTCAGTGCTGCTATCTGAAGAAATTCAGCTGGTTGCTTAAGCTCAGTCCGGACCTGGAATTGTACTCCTCCTCACAGCCATAGGAGATTTAGTTCAACTACACCAGTGTCTTGCAATTGCTGCTTTTTACAGTAATTAGTTTCTCCTCTCACATCTGCACTTGTAGTTCAGGTCAGAGGGATAAACTATAAACATATGCTAAACTGTTTAGGAGATATAAACCTCTGCTCTAATATGATCAAAGAAACAGTCAGCCAAGTTGGTGGCCAGCCTTCCGTGCCACCCGAGCGCTCGGCTCCCAGAAGAGCCACAGCTTGACCTCACCACAGTCTGGCCCACAGCAAACCGCACTCAGCTCAGATGTGCTCTTGCCAATGGAGCAGGATTGTATTTGCACTTAATGTAACCTACCAGGGAGGAAGATGGTGTAAGACGCAGCCCATCCTATTCCCCCAGGTACTAGAAAGCTGGTTGGCTTATTGACAGAGCAGGCAGGTTCTGCCTTCAAGTGAGTGGAAGGTTTAGGGGCAGGATCTGGATCTCACCTTCAGATCAGAAAGCTGAAAGAGAGGAAAAGCTGCTGTAGTGGATGTGCTGCCTTGGATTTATACGACTTTATATATTTTTATATGGCTTTACATGACGTGAGACCCAAAGAAGTCTTGGTCTAGGCTCTCTTCTCAGGAAGGCTCGCAATTTGATTTTATCAAGTGACGCTCTCAATCTAATTTAGAGTGTGGGAGGGGGAAGTGTGCTCAGATCACTAAAAACCAGAGTTGATATAGGTTTTACTGGCACACGATTGCCAATTTCAGTGCAGGTGACTCAAGAAACACAGAAACTGAGTCACTATTTCAGTGACATCAATGCCAATGAGTAGCCGAAACTCATCAAAAGAGTTGCATGATAGAGCTGTTTCTCATTTAACTCATCCTGTCCCTGTCTTGGAACAACTCTTGGATGGTGATTTGTAGCTGTGGTAACCTGTCACGTTTTCTAACACGAAGAAGTGAAGAATGATGAAGAAATCATGGCCAGGGGCTAAAGCGACTTCTCCATACTGGTGACAGGCAAACTGACAGCAGGCAAATGCTTCTGGCTGTTGTTTTGCTGCCTCTGTCAGTTTTCCCCCCAGAATGGCCTCCAGTTCTCAAACTATATGATTTGAGCCAGTTACATCCATGTTGCTGCAGCCGCAGAGCACAAGTGTGCCAGCTGCAGGCCCTCTTCCCACGCAACGAAAAGAGCAGAGCGAAAATGAACATGTAGACCAGGAGTCTGGGTTCAAATCTAAACCTCAGTCTAATATGATAGCTGGTGTGATGCCCATCCATCATGGAGTTGCTTGAAAGTTTCTCAAGTAGGAGCACTAGGGGCATAAAATTAGCATTCTAATTAAATCAAAGTAATCTGTGTCTTTTGGAGGATACTGCTGGTGTCAGAGCTGTAAGAAGATACGATCCATTTCCTTACATTATTGCTTTATTCTTCTTTGATCTCAACACTGAAATTTAGGATGCAGCATTTAGAACAAGCTCTCAGTGTGGTGAAGTAGGATCTTTCAAAAAAGCTCACATTTTGTTTCCTTTCTGTTAGTTTTAGACTTTTAGATCAAATCACCCTGAAAAAGATGTTTGTGCAACAGGAAAATGTGGTATTGAGATTATCAGAACAAGGTAGACAACAATATATTTCACGTGACTTGATTGCAAAAAATGACAAGGAAACCACAGGACATCAGTGTGAATGCAATGGAACAAGGCCACGGAGCATGTGTTGTGTGACACAGACATAAAGGTTTATATAGACTTGAATGAGATTCAATTTAGATCAAAAGGACCTTCAGGTCTTTTTTTTTGCTTTTTAAGATAGAAGCATGTCTTTTGGCATCACCCAGCTTGTGGCTATTGAGGCAGATCTGAAGGTAACAGGATGTGGAGAACGCACTTCTGATTTACCAGCACAAATGGCTTACACAGGCATGGAAAGTAAACTGTTTTAAGCCCTTCAAGATCAGAGATAAGACGTATTAGCAGGACTGGCTGGGGATTTTTTTTCTCATTGCTTCCTTGCCATGGTAATTTGGTACACAGGCACTTCCTTGACTGGCCTATTTGCACAACACGATTTTATAAGGCATTCCCTGCCCTAATCTCCATGCCGTGGCCCCCCATCCCCCACCCCATCTCACTCTGCTGCTGCGCCTCGCCTTTGCCATTTTATCCTGCTTCCTCTCACATCTCTTGGGTCAGTACTAGCTCTTCTTTTCATTTTTGTTTTCCTACAGCATCTTCTTCTACCCGCAGGTGGGAGATGATGACATGACAAGCACACTTGAAACACTGTGGAAATAGGCAATTTGGTTACCGGGAGACCCCTGCAGAATGGTACTTGGCAGCAACCTAAAACGCTCCTACCTAATAGCAGTCTGCAAGAACTAAAATACAGAGCCATCAAGTACTGTGATTGGTGACTCACAAAAGATATTTTACTGTGCTTTTTCTGCGTATTTTTTTTTTCACTATTTCTGTACTGAGTTCTAGAATTATAACTGGGCCCTGAAGAATTTTGTGCTGAAATGTAATGCCCACTAGGACATCCTAGTACAGACCATTTATTCTGTAGAGCTGGTGCTAGCCAGGAAGCAATCTTCTCTTTCCCTCAAAAACCTTTATCCTTCAGTTCTTGTTAACTTATTGATTTTACAATTTAAGACTCATCATAATTTAAAAACTGCAGATGCAGCTTCTTAAATATCGCTATCAAAGCACCCAGAACAAGACTTGCTACATAACTTATAATATGTACAAAACAGCTTCTCTCAGCCTGAAGTAGTTGAGGCTCCTCCATGCGCAACTTGCTAAATATTTCGTGTTCAGCTCTGCCCAGCCCCATAGATCAAAACAAGGCTCATGGAGAAGACCTTCCACATACTACAGCTTCCAAACAAAGACCTGCAAAGTAATGTCCACTCCTGAAACTCATCTGCCACCACAGGGACTGTGAGACAGAGCAGATGGTCCTCAAAGAAACTATTTCTTAAGAGTAAATACTATGGAAAATTCGCGAAATCGAGCTCTTATCCTGACACTTCACCACTACCAGTGTACCCCATTCCCTAATTCCAGCTACCTAGAACCTGCCTTCTTCCCAACAGCTCCCAGCAATCCTACAAGTCTGTCCTGGTTTGAGCTAGAACGGAACTAATTCTGTTCAGTGATTTTACTTTTCAAATAAGTCTCTTCTAACTGCGCTTTCTGAAGTTAACGGTAGGTTTTTGCAGGCAGAGCCTGCTTCCAGCGGTGATAATCCTCCATGTTTACAGTTACTACCAAGGATTTGTGTGCAGATCAAGGTCACTACTAAATCTTGTGTACTGCATTGCGGGGTGCAGAGAGTAAAAGGTCACACCTGTGGGAAGGAGAGGACAGGACAGGTGACCCTAAACTGACCAACAAAGGATTTCATCCTATAGACGTCATATCCAGTATAAAGCTGAGGGATCACGAGGGTCAAGTTTTCTTATTCAATGGCCGGCATCTGACGAGGACTCTGTCCATTCTGCCTTCAATCCCAATCTGTGTGTTCCTGAATCCAGTACCAGAATCCAGCTCCCGAATCTGGTTCCAGTCTGCCGCTGAGTCCAGTGTGGCAGTGCCTGCTCCACTGCATCAATGGTGATGGTGATGTAATTGCCGTTGGGGAGCAGTTTTAAGTTCAATACTGGTTTTGTATACAACATGTGAGTTTTCTATTAAAACACATATATGTTCTGAATTTTCATGTTGGTGAAAGCCCAGATTCTGCGTGGTGTACTCTCACTGTGCAAGAACAAAATCTTTTACATCTCATTTTCTCACACCAAGCTTTTTAAAAAATAATGTTTTTTTAAAAAAAAACATTTGCCCAAGACACAGTGTTCTGTCTTTATCACAAAATACACTGGTGGAATGGATCTCTTATGTGATGAGTAGCATTTGGAAGCAAGAGAAAAATCAGATGAGTTGTCCTTTTTCAGAGAGTATATATTAATAGGATATTTTAGTGCTTAGAGAGAACTTTGAATCAGTCATTAAATTATTGGAAGTACTTATTCAGAAAAAAAAGGGTATGCCACTGCTACACCCAAGGTTTTCCAGTGTTGTGTACACTCGTTTTTCACAAGAAGCACCTCTATCTTTCACAGAAACATTTCACAATCTTGAAATACGTCAATGCAGAAGTGTCCTAATTTTGATTTTGAAATTGTAGTCACCTTTCCTCTTAGTTAACAGGACTTTCAAGATCGAAATACCAATTTTAGGTACTTGATTCCAAAATGTGCACATGTATGTTCATCCCCCCTACAAATACAGCTAAAAAATAAAAACGACTTAGTACTTTTAAGGTAATTCTGGGAAATTTCAAAGATTCAACAAAAAAAATGAACAGGTTTATAAAATACTCAGATGTGTTGTTGAATTCAGGTTACCCACTTTCAAACAGCCCTCATTTGAAGAAAAATATTCCTTTTAATCTCCAAATGGTGTATAGTCTGAACACTGAACTGAAAGGTGTCTTTGCAAACACACTTGGTTATACGTTTGGGGAGGGCTAGGAGCACATGCAGATACTCAGAATGGGATTGCATTATTTTATGCAAATGTGGTCTCTCTTTGCTTGTATTATTGAAATTCTCTGTTGCAAATACAGACACTATGTTGCTATTCCTCTTAAGCAATTTACTGCCTGGTCTTTCACAGATTCCTGTACGAATATTCCTTGTATGTTCTTCATTCTGCGCCTCCATTATGTTTTGTCTCCCCTGATTAGACCTGAGCAACTTGAAACGCACTAACTTTTTATTTAAGCAGATGGAATATCGAATTTCTCTATCCTGTCTCTGCTTGGAAGATAAAAAGTTGTGTTTAATTAAAACATAACATCCAGAAATATATCTGCAGGCTGATTAAAAAACACAAAGAGTGAGAGAAATCCTACCACTTCTTTTGAAAGTTTATTTTGCTAGTTGATCACTTTCAGAGTTAAAATCCTGAACTTTATTTCTGTGGGCAAATCCTTCTGGTCAGGCTCCCTTCTGAATTACTGCACATGTACCAGGGCTACATGGCTCTCTGCTCTCACGACGTTCGGAATTTGCGACTGTACCTTGAAAAAGTTGCTCATATCTTCTGTGAGTACTGATCCATTGTTTATATTGCATTAGCAGATAGAGACTCCAGCTAAAATTTTGCAGATATGTGCATCGTAACGCTGTTTCAGCTACAATACCAAACAGGCAAAATGGAAGGTGAGAGAAGAGTCTTTCCTCTTTTTATAGATGAAGAAATGAGACACCCTGCATGGCCTTTTGAGCTCCTTTAGGACAGTTTTGAACAATTGCCACATGGTGGTCTCAACTGAATTATTTTGAATTTACAAAGGAATAAACGATGATCAGAATCTGGCTCTGAAATTTGCCTAAGAGGAACAGGAAGTTTGTGGGAACTGAACCTCAGAAATAAAATTCATGTCTACAAAGCCCTGGAGAAGAGCCAAACAATTTATCATTATAATACATTAGAGCTCCTGTCCTAATTCTATTTACTGATACCTAAGTGCTTACTGCCTCATATCCTGTAAACTCAGACAATGCATTGATGCACTCCCACGTATGTGGCATCAGACCGACACTACTTTAGTCATTTCAGTCTAAGTCAACTACAAATGTGGAAGATTTTAGTCAGCAGCTGACCTGATATTTTCCCTGTCTTTAATGGATATGAACAATATATATTGTGCCTTATTACATGAATTTTCTTGCTTTGCCAGTAAAAGCATTCCTGGCCAGAGTACCCTGGGGCATGTAGATTCTGAATGGGTGTTTGGTGGCAAGCTGAATGAAGCTCACTACCTCTGAGGTTCTGTACAAAATTTTACCTTTTGGTTCCTTTTTTGAGTTCCCCTGGTTGCCTTTCTCATGTTTTGGTCTGTAACTTCTCAAGCGACAAAACACAGCTGCTGCCCTTCACTATGGTTGTTGTCTTGTCCGTCTAACAAACTAAACTGTGAAATCATGGTATATCCTCTTGGCTGGCTCAAGATGGACTATAGACAGATCTAACTGTTTGTAAAGCAGGCTTAGTAGTCTCCATTTTTGCATATCATATTTGACTGTTAATAGCTATTGCTGTTTCAATCTTGCCTTCATCTCACTGCAATATAGAGAGGGTATTTCCACGAGTCAGATTATTTTTTTAAAAAGACATTTTTTTGCTTGCTCTGTGGTAGATTTGCATATATCACTCTTGTCAACTATAATGAAAGTTACACATGTAAAAACCCTGGTGGCAGATTGTGATAAGGCAGATTTGACACACATCACTGCGGATAAGGATGCTACAAGACTTTGACTTTTGTAGTGTAAAGCTTCAAGGAAGGATTGTATATAATTGATAATGAAATGCAGATGGCTTGAACAAACTGAATGCCAAGAAGGTGACCAATCTTGAAAGAAAGTTTGTGGCAGAACTCATGCCATAGAGAAGAATAGAGAAAGGGCAGGCCAGTTTTGCCCCTCTATCTTTACTGCAGAATTAAAGCAAAAAAGAAGAATGACTAGGGACACAGCAACCTCTTCAAGATCAAAAGATGGGGATGGAAAATGTGACAGTAGCGTGATGGTTTACCTGCTTCCTTCTTCCTCTATCCTTCCATTTCACAAAGGGAATCCTTGACTGCCAGGTGGAAGTTCCCTTATTAAACAAAGTGTGCCGTTATTGCAGCATTAAAAAAAAATAGCAAGCGGTTACTGAAATATCATACATCATTTCTCATGCTACCTGCATAAAGAATTCTTTCTCTCTGTCTCTTTCTTAAAGAAATGGCATGCTCTATTTACTTGAATGACATACATACCTTTCCCCTAGCTTCTATTTTAAATAGTTTGGGCTATTACTCATAGCTGGTTTAAAACTATAATACTGACTTCCTGGTGATTGGTCATACAGTACAGCTATTGCTTGCGAATCGTGGCAAGTAACCTTGAAATCTCAAGTCTGTTGTATGTTTCAGGACTCTGCTTAAAAAGATAGCCCTCACAGTTTAATGAACTTGAAATGAGGAGCCCGGGATCTCCCTAACGAAGCACAGTTATCACCTGCAAATGAACTGAGTCAGGGTTTTGGGATCTTCATGAAATCTCGAAGTCAGAAAAAAGCTTTGAGGAAATCTTAAAACCATCAAGCCTGGGAGAAGGTTTTAGATTTAGGTTTATGACTTGTTTGCTACTTAATGTTGCTGCAACGTGGCTGTTCTCTATCCTACTAATGTCTTTTAATGCTGGATTCTGCTGGCTCACAGACCGCTTTCCTGTGCTTAAAGAAAGTAGAATTTAACAGCCCATTACCTCAGAAAGGTGCAGTTACTTTTTTCATATAGTACTACAGACAAATTCTTGCATCAAAAAAATTGTTCACCATCCATGGGCACTTTCTTCAAAAAGCTAAAACCAGAACTGTTAATTGCTGAAGGAATCTGAAGATGTCTCAGATAACTCACTAGGAGCTAACTGACTGCAGGTGAGCTTATGAAGGCTTTGCTTTTTAGGTGAAGAACCTAGCTGATCTCATGTACTGCAACAGTCTGTGCTCACGCTTTCATAGAGAGATAGAACAGAAACCAGTTGACAACAAACCATGGGCTCTTAGTTTATGGAAAAAAGAATGGGAAATACACTGAGCTGAAATACAGAGAGAACCATACTTTCTGTTACATTTTATGGACACTGTTTTTCATCATCAAAAGGGATCTTGAAAAGCCAGAACAGAGAGGTGCAGGCATAACCTGCCATGAACAAGGATTATAGCGCTACAGCAAATAGCTATACAGTCCCCTTTTGGAGGCGACCCATATGAGCTGATGAAAGGCAAGGCCTCTCCGTTCCATACACCGGAGCCCAAAGTAATGAGTATGAGAGGACACGGAACCCCCTCTGCAAACCCGCAGCCACCTGAGTGCTGACCTGGGCCCAAGCTACTGGCCAGGGCCCAAGAGCCCAGGCGAAGCACAGCTAAGGCAGCTGCCCCACCGCTGTGTGAGGTTTGGCTCTGCAGGGCACAGAAGGCTGCCCGCGGTGGCACTGACACCAGCATCTCTTGGCTGTGCTCCGCTGGGCCATGCCATGCGTCAGCTGTTCAGGCAGGTAGACCTGCCCCAGGCGATCTGCTGAAATATCCCTCTGGGTGCCTATCAATAAATCCTTGAAGTAAGTCTTTTTGTGTAGCCAAGTGAATACCCCATCTCCACTCTTTGCCAAAATAATCCATTTTAATCTGCTTTAAACGTTTTTCCCCGATGTTTTTTTTTCTCACCCCATCTCTCTTTTTCCCCCCACAAGAGGGCACCAACACTGCATCCTGTGAGACTTGCTTCACAAGGAAACATGTGCCTCAAAGAACAGAGGGGAGAGAAGCCAGAGGGACCCAAGCAGCAGGTTTCAGGTCTGGAGCAGCTCCCTTCCCCCGTCCCGGGGCTCCACGATTTTAATTCCAAGGTTTTGATCCAGAAACGTGCCTGGTAACAGCTGCATGATGCCTCTAATAGGAAATGGCTGCATAATGCTGCTAATAGGAGATGGTAGTTCACAGGCACATATTTGATTTTATTTCTCTGTTTTGTCTCTTGGCTCCCACTTCAAGCAGGGAGACTACAAAAAAAAAAAACAAACACAACAATAAAAACACCAACCCAAAAAAAACCAACCCTGGTATTTCTGGAATTAGAAACTTTCATGGACCTTAAGAGTAACCAGTTGGAGAGCTGAGAACTACCAGACACCAAAAATCTCTTGAAATAAAACATACATGAGACAGCTAATAGGTAAACCTTATTCAGAGAAATCAGAGTGAGGTAATAACACACCTAAAATTGCCATAGGACAGAGAGAATCTAGTGAATAGAGAACAACCTGAAAAAAGCTCTTGGTCTTCGTAACCTGACACAGTAACAGCTATGGCTAAGACAAGATAAATATGTGGGGAAAACGAAAACCAAGAAAGGAAAGGAATACTTAGTGTGGTCTATGGGTTTACGCTTACAAATACCAAAATGGTTCTAAAGAAAGGAAAATGTAGGCTAAGTACCAGACAAGCTTCCTGTACAAGGTAGAGAGCCCACACGCTCTCTTGCAGGTAGTGAATGCTCAAATTTAAGCAACTAATTTGGTTCTCTTATTCTGGAATTTGTACATGCTGGGCTAGGCTTTGAGGGCAGGACACAGCTACCAAGACGCTGGTACTCTGGCTTCTGCTAGAGCTCTCATGTACATAATCTACTGACGAACATATTTTTACTCAACTCTGTGATAACTCTGTGATCTGGGAATTGTAAGAAACCCATGTAATGCTCTTTCCTCCTTTCTCCTCCTTCACCTCCACCTTCACCACTGTCTGCATACAGGACTTCCTCAGGTAAAGGCAGAACTGTTTTCTCCAAGTCCCACAACTTGAAAACCATGGGTGTTTGATGAAATCAGTAGGAGATGGTGTTAAAGCAGATGAAAGACAGTGCTTCTTTACAAAACGTGTAGTGAATTTTGGGTCCTTGCTGCCACAGGAAGTTGTGGAGGCAAGGAAAGCAGCAAGTGAAAAAAGGTTCCAGGAGAATTCATGGACAGTAGCTACAAATGGAACGTGAAAACTTGGTGCAGGGATATATTCTCTAATGTCTTAACCCAATGAAATCGATGCTCAGGTAGTACAAGGGATATGGACTGCGGACTATGGCCAAGCTTGCATGGTCTTCCTAAACAACTGTTTTTGTTGCCACCCCTGGAGAGAGGACACTGAATGAGAGGCCATTGGTCTGCCTCACGAGTGCACTTCTATATCCTCACGCTCCTCCATTCCACTCTTCTGATTTACGCAGAGCTGTAACAACCACAACTTCTAAAGCTATGATCACTCATCAAAACGGCTATCTAGAGATTGCATGGAAAGAGAGAGTAGTATGAATCAGGGCACCTTAAAAAGCTGATTTGAAAAAGGACTGGAATGTATTCACAAGTCTTTCAAAGCCACCACCTTCCAGGGACCCTAATGTAGATACTGTACACAGAAAATCTACTGGGAAATGCAGCATGGAGTGTTGGTGGAACCATTTGCTATCAGAAGATACAGTTCCTGCAAGCTAAATGTCCTTCACCAAACTGCATCAGTTTGGCTTACATTTATTTTGGCAACAGAACAAAAAGGGGAAGGGAGAGTACTCTTGGTATTGCACAAACATCCCATTCCAATATATTTTGAATTAAATTTTCCTTCTTTTGACAGAGCTTTGAGAATATTTTCATTTTAAGTATAATATCAAAAATAAAAGAAGGGAAATCAAACATTATGTGTAGTAGTCCATGGATTCTGAGTCACTTTGACACGGAATATGAAATTGCACTGAACAGTCAAAGAATGAATATATCCAATTTTAACAAACATAGCAATGGTATTAAAAAAGGTAATGCTTATGTTTTGTGGCACAGGAATCACCCTCATGTCCTCACTGGTTTTATTATATGAAGGTCTCACTAGGGAAAATCACTAAGGAAAGTAAGGAAGACAGAGACAGTAAACATAAATCTTTGCAAGGGAAGGCCTCAAAAGAAACCCTCCTGGATTTCTCAAAGCTCTAATTTTCCTAATGTCGATAAAGGAATGCCTTTCAGGACCAGGCATTTGTCGCATGGAGAGCAAACCCTATGATTTCTCTTCACAAGACTAGGCAAAGGACTAAGTTCTGTTAGAAACAATTAGAATATTTAGAAAATCAGTTCAGCAAGAAGACTTCAGCTCTGACTCAGAAATTTCAGTTTCTGGATCAACTTTTTGCATGGCCTTATGCAAGTCATGTAATCAGCCCTGTAGGTACTGGCAGTGATGGGCAGACCACAGCAATGCAGTTGCACTTGGGCACACATATAATCCAGAGCACCAAACCACCCAATTTTCTCTGTCAGCCTTAACACCCACTGACCTGAGAAGAGATATTTCCCTATCTTATGAGGAGGAGGGGGAATAACATCTGAGAGACAAAATCCACTAACAATTCTGTAGTATTCAAATACTGCAGTAGTGTAGGTGGCAGGAATAGAGCTAAACTGTTATCATTCTCTATTTACACCTACTTGTGGATGTACAGATTCATATTGGGAGCATGTAGAGAGTACACTGGATTGTACTTACCATTTTTCATTACAATTATGAAAGTGGCATTTCAATCTAGCTCATCTATGTTTTTTTCATGTACCTCTTTTCTACTGAGGTGCATTTCTCGAAATGACAGTCTTTTGTAGCCTTTGTTCTGAAAGTAATTTGAATAAGAACGACTAGAAGTTATAGTAGCTGCTGTAGTATTTTTCACACATTTTACAATTCAGTCGCAGGTTTCACATTTAATATTTCCACTGCCTGTTTTTAAGGCTCAGTAGTTAACTACATTCAAATGGCTACAGACATCCCAAGTTGCATGGAAAGGTGCAATAGGAATAGGCTTTTGTCCCAGGCTCACCCTATGGGGTGTTGCAGAACAGATAGCCACTTAAGCTCAGTATTTTAGAATTTGCATTAATTGTAGGGTTTTTCCTTTACAGTAAATTTTTTCTTCACAGCAGTTATTTGGGGTTCATACTGGGAGACTAAAAATGTATAAAGTGGGGAAAGAGAAGTCTGGAACAGTATTATTAAAACACTTACCGTGTTCCCTCCATTAGCACAGTAAATGCTGCAGAAGTTAAATTGTCTGTGGACTCAGCACGGACAAGGTGCCAGGAATCTGCAAGTCCTAATCTCATCTCTGCAGTTCTAGAAATAAGCATAAGAGAATTAACTCATCACACTTTATTGCTTGAAAGCATCTATAAACTAAAATTGTATTTCAGATATTCTTCCATAATTGATTCACAGTTTTACTACATTTACTTTCTTAATGGCCTTGCTAGGCCATAACTCTTAATACATAAGACTGTCCAAAACACGGAAACTTATTTTCTGATCCATTGATGGAAGTATCAGGACAGGGTACCTGTTCCTATGTGAACAAAACTCTTCATC
This sequence comes from Baryphthengus martii, assembly GCA_013396935.1. Taxonomy (NCBI): domain Eukaryota; kingdom Metazoa; phylum Chordata; class Aves; order Coraciiformes; family Momotidae; genus Baryphthengus; species Baryphthengus martii. Next base: position 471,376 of record VWZK01004326.1, read on the forward strand.
ATTTTAGCATGAATTTTTGTTTGCTCCAGGATTTGCTATCTGTAACCACACAACTGTTTCACAAGCTCCTCTTGGTGTCAGAATTCTCTACAAAATCTCCTGCCTAGGACATGTTTCCATCCTTTCTTCTTCTTTTTCTCTTTTTCTTTTTAAAAGAAGTGAGATAATGCTTGAGAAAGATGCCAGATCAAAAGCCCTCAAGTGCTCCTTGCTACACTCTAAATCCCACGTCAAGAAACACTCATCTCTCCTCCTAGGCATGACTCTTAACCCTTTGTCTAATAAAATAATTGAAACCTGCTCCCAGGCTCTCCTGTGCTCAGCCATCTCCCTTGAAATTCTCAAATAGGATACCCAGTTGTTGGCCTTTGAACCCACAATGAGTATACGGAAGTCAAAGTAATTAGTTTAATACATCTAGAGAGCGAACAAGTTCCTCTCATGTCTGGGTCTGATCCTGCAAGGGGCTGCATATCCTCAGCTGTCTTTGACTGCAGATGTCTAAGCATTTCTGAGAAGGCCAAGACCAGCTACAGTTAAAGTTCTAAATAGAAGAAGACTGCTAATATTAAAAGAATGATAAAGCAATTTTGCATTAGTAAAAATAAAAAAGAAATGCAAAAAATGTACGTGATGTAGAATGGTAACAAGAAGATAAAATTAATAAGGAGTGTTATAGAAGAGGCTGAAAGAATGAAGCTGATAATAAAGACAGAGATGGAGTAATGCTAATTTCCAAGATATCAAGCTGGGCAATAAACCCGTTAGTAAAATCCTGGCTCATCAGAGTAGATGACAAATTGTAAAAGGGATAACTTTCGGTAGATATATATTGCTGCCTCATGGGAGGGACAATATAGGGCCTTGTCACTACTGATAGCACTTCACCGAGAGAGAGGAAGAGAGGAAAAAGAGGTGTCTAAACCAAAGCACCTGAGACCCTTCCCTTGCCCCCCAAGGCATTATCTGTTATATGGGAAAATAATTTGCAAATGTACATCCCTGCTTCAGAGAGGGGGAATCCCTGCAGGAGCCTTTGCTTCCTGTGAGCCAGAAAGGGTCTCCTTCCCCTCCCAGGGAGCCTGTTAGCCAAGCTGGATCTCTGCCTCTCACAGACTGAGCTGCCGCCTCCTGATTTTCTCTGAGAATTCCTCTGCCTGTAACTCCTGTAAGTGAAATAAGAATGCCTTGCTGAAGAGCGCAAACATCTTCACAGATCAGGAAACAAACCTCATAAGTTGAGGGTTTTCCCAAAATAACAAAATATAAGGGAAAGGGAAATAGGCATTCAGAAAACACGGTTCCACTGGAGAGCTTCAAGGCAGCTTGTGAACAATCTGGACACATGATTTTACTTTCTCTCTTCTTATATTTTTCTCAAACTTTTATTCTACTTTCCTTTGTACTTTATCTTGAAGAAGCAACATAAGATGGTACTAAACTTTTAAATAAAAATACTACATTTGTTACATGCTCTGCCACCTTCTCAAGAAAACAGACTGCAATAGTAGCCTGCTTTATCAAGGAGGTGACTGTTTCATTTTCAGAGCCAATTTTTCAAACATCTTCACTTCCTGTCCACATCACTGTGCTGAGAAATAGATTTTCCTGCACAGGCAGACATGTTTTTCACATCTACTGCTGGCTTTTTAATTGCAGTGGCTATATTAGGTCAGGTTTCAGATATCTGAGTTATACGAGTTGACTATAGCCTCTTAGCTAGCATGTTGCATAAATTCCAATCCAGCAATTTATTGCATGCTGGATTCATTCTTTACATTAATAGAAATACAGCTTTTAATGCAGTTGGAATGCAGTGCTGGAAATTTTGATTCAGCAGCAGATTATGTGCTGGATTCATTCATAACATTAATGGAAGTTTTAAGTGCTGTTGGAAGATACCACTGGAAGATTTTTTCTTATTCCACACTGTTTTCAGAAATACATTCGAGAGATTTTTGGAAGTTGCAGTACAGCCAGATGATACAGCAAAGAGATGCAACTCTGGTTAAGGCCTTGCATTCACGTACCCTGACAAGTCAGATGTCACTCTCTCAAATCACGAGCTTGGGCCACTGAGGACTGACCTGTTATAATCTGCTGTAAGCCACTGGGGTAGGAAGAGGGTTTGAGCAGGAAAGTAACCTGCGTAGTTAAAATCTCTGTGGTCGCACAGCTGTTTTGAGAATAAGATTTAACAATTTCAAGGCCACATTCAGCGGAAATGGGCCTGCTGATACATGTAGGTTGGCCAGTAAGTGGGAGTTTTCCATACCATGCCTTCTTGGAGGGAGAAAAGATGCAGGATCAAGTATGGAATCTGTACATAGTACCAAGAGCAATCACAGAAGACACTGTTGGAAGACAGCATGGGTCTGGTAACTGAGAGCGTGGTACTGAAACTCCTATAAATAACCTGCCAAAAAGCCATGTGAAAAGTGTCCCTTACTTTCCACAAACTACTCTGCACTGAGCTTCAGACTACTACAGTCTTTCAGAAGAGATCTCCAATGTGGAATGCTCCAGCCTTAAGGGCAAGGTTTGCCTAGCTAAAACCATGGTAAAAAGCCTATACCCCCACTGCAGGACAAATAAGATTTCCCCCAAATGTCCCATATTCCCAGTCTCTCATTCCTTCCCACAAAAGCACCTGAAGCCTTGCAGCTGCTCAGCTGCTTCCTCTCTAGCACAGCACGTTCAGGGCTGCTCAGAAACCCATCAGAAGCCCAAGCTCATTGTATCGGAGAGGTATGGGATTTTCTATCTCACACACATCATGATAGTCGTTGGGTAGATGCTACTAAAATTAGGAGCCACCTGCATGTGGTTTCAGAACTCTGGGGAATCCAGCTGAGCTTGTATGATAGGAAGAAGGGACGATGGGTGTTTGCTGAGGCCCAGATATCTCCAGTGTACGAATGTATAGATGGTAGTCATGAAGTGTATTGATCCTCTTGCTAAATGCTGGAATAAAGCCCAGACCTTTGCAAACTGAAAACAGAATCTCATTTCTATGCCAGCAGAGCTACCAGCATGTAAATTTGGATGAAGTCATGGAAATACGGACATTTTGTGATCACAAATACACGGTTTGGATACAGGTTTACAAATTAAAGCACACAATAGCTTCTCAGTATTGTGAATTCCTGCAACATAGTCCTATCTCAGTCGGAAGTTGAAGTTCAAATTGCATTAAAGTGTAAATCAGCTCAACAGAGATCATTTGGTTCTCAGTGGACACTGCTGCTTTTGAGGAGCAGCATCCTGGACGAACTTACACTATTGCAAGTATCTCAAACTCTTTAGAGATACGGGCATTAATAACAACATACTTGTAAGAGGCTTTAAGTCACAAAGAATAGTGCTGAACACGATCGTGTCTCACTATGCATTTTTGCTGACATCTCATTTCCTCTCTCTTGTTTTGTGGTGAAGGTATAAACAGGGTTTATTACCAAGTTATCCTTCCTGTGGTAACAGATGGAAGTGAAAAAAACAGCACAAAAAAAAAGGTTTATTAACAGCTATGGCAAGCTTTTCAATATTCTGGCCATTAATTTTGAGTAATGCAAGCTGGAAGGTATTATCACATCGAAGTGCACCCAATCTCCAAACAAGGAAGAATAAATATGAAGAACTGACACGGTTCATAGAATCTTTATTCAGGAGACACAAAATACTTGGAACTATATACAGCACTAAAAATATTAGTTGGAATAATAAAGTTTTTGTTTTAAATTGACATAAAATTTACTAGGTTTATGGACAAACACTTGTTTTTACCTGTGTTAGGTTTTAGCTGCAGAAGAAAAAAAGTTCTGCTGAACAATGGGCTATTACATGAGCAGTTGTCTCCTGCAGCTGTAAGCTCAAAGCCTGCCTTTGGATACAGAAAGAATTTGGTGATCGTAGCCTTGCTCCTTTTTTGTGTAGCTCATAAAACACACTGATAAACTGGCCATTGCAAAACAAACCCCGCAAGATTGGCTTAACAGGATTCAGGGTTGAGGTGCACTGGCTGAACTACAAGCTGAAGCTTGTACAGAACATGCATTGTGCCTAGTTCAAACCAGAGCAATTAGCACTTTCATGTCTATTAAATGCACTCATAATTAAAATTTAAAAGTCTGAAGTTTATACTGTTTTTTTCCAAGCCCCAAGTATGAGTAATAACATTTAAGTTTAAGTTTAACTTGTCTCTTAATAGAGGGTAAAGAGCTCTTATAAATCAGTCAAATAGGAATTGTCACTGAAGAGCTATTACTGAAGAACTGCTGTCGAAGTAAAACTAATTAATATCTGTCACTGCAAACAGTTAACTACAGAAAACTTTCCTGCTTAACTACCACCACTATTAAACCACTAGAACTTAAATCATCAAAAGAAACAGTAGGAGAGAACACAATGTCTCTCTTGACATCAGCTTTTATCTTCTGCTCCAGCGAGATTCTGAAGTTTTTTTTCGTGAAATCTGACCAGACAGAACCGAAGCCAGGTCTGGCTCCCCAATTAGCCCTAGTAACATGGTGTCGGATCACGTTCTTAAAGAGTTTCCCCTTAACTAAACCGTCAGGTCACAAAAATACAAAAAGAGACAATCTTTGAAGAAACTGCAAGGTTGATAAGTTTCACTCAAGTGACCCAGAGATGGCTGTGCCACCCTCAGGCCCTGAAGTGGCAGCCAGTTCCTGAGATTGCACTAAGTAGCCTCAGGTCTCCCCCATGGTTCTGGATCACACACCACGAAGCCGCTTGAAATGGAGGAGGACTATCCACGTTCACCAGTCAGAATCAAGCCCACTCACTAACTTCTGTTCCTGATGACACAGACCTATTCCAATAAAGCACTTGTGCCCTCGCACTGATGTGTTACTGTGGCAAAAGTAATAAAACACACATCTTACGAGATCTAAAGTACAAGATTTGAAGACTGCCTGGTGCAACATTGGTATTTTCTTCTTGGCTTTGGGACATCTTCTAATTGCAGATTCTTACTAGTGGAGCACTTAGTGGGTGAGTTGTGTGGGTTATTGCTTCATGAAGTACTAGATACACCTTCCCAGGATCTGTCCCAGCCCTGGAAACCTGCACCAAAGTCTCTGAAAAAAGCTTAGATTGTTTAAGTTCAGAAGACCTCATCAGAGATTCAGCAGAGATGTTTGCAGTGTGAAAATCAAGGCTCTGAGCAAGCTCACATCCTTTTGAATGTGGCTCTGCTTTGGGAGGGAAATTGGACTAGATATCTCCAAAGATCCCTTCCAACAAAAATTCTTCTGTTTCTACGATCATATCTCGCATCCCACTGCATGTGCAGAAACACATGACACTAAATGTATATAATCAGATCAGACCCTAATCAACCATTTAAAAAAAAAAAATCAACAACAAAAAGCAATCCTACTTTGATTGTACCTTTTTTTTTAGTAACTCCTCTGTAATAGCTTTCCTGAAAAGCTATTTTTATCAGTGGTAACTGTAAACCATATATCACATATTTTCCTGACGTAAACAAATGACAAACAAAGTTAAGATCTCACTTGAGCTCAACATAGCACACCTCCCCTGGATATTCTTTGTCTCTCCCATTCTCCTTTTTGCCTGATAAGTATTCAGATTTTCTGTGCCCAATAGCAACCAGGGTGGTACTGCAGGGTGGTGGCAGTTTCCCCTCCTCTAGCACCAACGTGAGGGGCCAGCACACATGGACATCTCTCCAGGGCACCAGAGCCAGCCAGACGTTGGCAATTGGGAGGGAATTAAAAGAGCAGCAACAAACCTGATTAACAGACTGAAGTGACTTTTTTATGATGAGAGGTTATAAGACCTAGCATTGAAATGTTTTCACAAATACTAACTAAGGAAAGGAATATTTAACTATAATTGGTATGGCTTTCCTTTTGCTTTAAGAAGGTGTAAGGCTTAAAGGAGAAAAATATCCTTCTACATAAAGGCTAGGGAAGTAGTTTTAAATGGTCCAACAGATCCTGATGGGAACAGATTAAAACCAATGACACAGTTTTCTTAGATGTACAGACCAAGATAGTGACATAACTTCTTCATAACAGCTGAGAATCCTGGCCTGCCTGATCTTGATCTTGACACTTGTCTGAGCAGACCGTGCCTTCCTGAATTACCTCTCCACTGCTAACCTGACTGGCAGCAGTTAGCTTAAGGAATGGCAGAGTAACTCAGTCTTTGTATCCCGTCACTCTTTGGGCCTCCTTACTAAATGTCTGTACTTTTGGTGGCAATTGCACTGGTGCTTAAACTCTAAATGAAACTGGCTAGCTGGGCCCTAGAAACTGAATAAGCTGGCCTATGCTTTTAGGGGAAGGAAGTTAATATAAACCTCCTCCCAACCCAGCCTCAATCCCATACCTCAGACTGCAGTGCCAGTGCTCATCAACACGACCTGAGCCTGCCAGTTTTCAATTATTTGGATGGCTGCTGCCTCATCTTCAGTCTGTGTTTCTGCTCTGTCATAGAGTGGCTTTGGTGCCTGCTCCAGCCTCGAGAGAGGCCGTGGTGCTGAATGCTACTCACGAGGCCTGGGGCTCTGACACCCAAACCCCAAAGGGCTTAAATACTTTCTTCTCTGTAGCTGTGTAAGCAGACAGGATAGAAAGATAAGGAGGGTGAAATAAAGACTAGAAGAAAAAGAAAGCAACTGTTTTCAGTGTAGGAAACACATGAATGGCTGAGAATCTTTGTCCAGTCGAGAATTAGTTTGAGGAAATGGTTTCACTTGAAAAGCTCTGACAACGGGACATGCTTGGCTTTGCCATACATTACTTCTAAATTTCCTATCTGTCTAGCAGGAATCTGTTTAAGAAGTGACAAAGAAGGCCAACCTTCAGGTCTACTATGTGATTCTCCTTTCTAGGCAGTCCAGCTAATTGGGACAGTAAATCATGCTTTGGCTTTGCAGTTTTCATCCGACCACTGGAGTGGAGCTGAATTACCTCGCACTCATCCGTGTCCTGGAGATGAAATGGTATGCAAGCAATGATTAGCTAATCTATTGTTTTGGATGAACATTCCTTAGCTCTCCCAAGAAAAGAGACTATTTTGCTTTGCTGTTCATAATAAAGACAGTTGAAATCTCTACCGTTAGCAGTTACTATGGTAACTACTGGCTACTTGTTTTAAAAGGGGGAAAGACTCATTTTTTCACTGGTTACCTGATTCAGTTTTGTTCTCTTCACTTGAAATCTGCCACAACGTGTAAAACAGCTACCAAAGGCCACTGCCATGGCCTGCTGAAAGATCTATTGAGCTAACAGGTGAAATTCCTGCCCGCTGATCTTGAAGTTTCAGCGACTTCAACACAACTACTTGGAAGTGTAACCCAGCAGGATGACATTTTAAAACCTCTGTCTTTTGCATGCCTACTTCAATTTATTGCACTGAGAAAACAACACAGCTAGCTCTTTGCCAAATAAAGGTCTGAGCTCAGCTTTATATCCAAGCTCATCAACTTGAATTTGAAATTGGGAGTGAGGGTTGATTACTACTCAGTTACCACATTTTCAGCAGTAAACCAGCTTCCCTCATTGTTGCTTTGCTAGTTGCCATTATGTTTAAGGTTGCTACTACCTGTACACAAAAAAACACAAAAAATCTGCCAACCTCTGATCTTTTCATCTCTCTTCATATATTTTTTCTTTATATAAAAGCAAAGCTGCTTGATGCTGTGCCATCAAAGCATGAGTACCATTCTTTATTCTGGAAAAAAATAACATCTTGTGCCTTTATAACCTGCCAAATGAAAACCACCAAACTCAAATTCTAGTCCAAATTTTGCAGCTGGATCCAACGGCATTGTAATATGGGTGCGGAAAAGGAAACGTAGAGGCAGAACTGTCTTTAATGACAAAGCAACATGTACGCATGTGAAACTATTTTATTGATTTTACATGTTGGGAAGGAATATAATGATCATTTAGTCTGATCTTCTACGCTACAAGTCTTCTATGCTACAAATTTCATTAAGAATATAAAATCCATTTCTACTGAAAAATACAGCCTATTGTAACACGAGAACATTTGGGAAACCTTAGCAGCATAGATGAAGTATCAGAGACGGCCTTGCCTTCAAGAGCAAGAAAAGCCAAACAGTTTAAATCAAGACAAAGAAAATACTAAGAGACAATGTAAATTCATAGTTAAAAAGAACAAATTGGCAAGCATCTGAAAGTGATATTATGAGAAGGAAAACTGGCACATCTGCAAGGAAGTTAAGTAGTTGTTCTTGGAAATGAACGAAAATACACGACATGGAAACAAAAAATGATAAGTACCATTCAGCATTCATGTCCTATTACTAAAAAGTATTTCTATTTTAATAAATCAGGCTGTTTTAGGAAGTGCTGGCTTTGCACATTTTGGCTTTATCAATAGTACTTCTATAATGTTTAGGAACTAAATTTCACAGGAAAACCTTGGATGTTCAATTAGTTTTAAATGTTCTAGGGTAAGAACTGAGATAATGAAATTATAAGGATAATGGTGGCTTAATGCTTTGTGGCTCACATGAGATTTATATGTTCCAGTATAAACTCAAGTTGAACATATGGCATTAGAAGAAAAAAAAAAAAGAAAAAGGTTCCTGGTTGGAGGAACAGGAACATAGTATGGGATTTGACTAGAGTGGGCATTTCTGGCTTCTTGGGTCTCGTTGGGATTTTTTTGTACTGGTGCTTTGGAAGAAGTGACTTGGAAATGCTGCACTTTCAAATGCTGTCTTTACTGCTGCCCAACTCTCCAAAACCTTGAGCAATGCTAACTGAACAGCACCTAAACAGACTAAGACTTACTTTGCAAGATTCATTTCCTCCCTATGTAAATTATGCTCAGAGGGAATATAGTGCGAACCACAAGCCCGGAAAAGCCTGCAAAAATACGTCTGGCCCTCTCTCAAACTGCAACTGCTAAAAAACCAAGGGGTTTAACTTTTGCTGTACAGACTGTGGGAGCTGGGGAGGAGGGTAGGATGGGATATGTGGAGATGGTAGGGGAGTGAGGAGGAAGAGAGAGAGCAGGCTCATGCTGGGTGATCTGGAGCTTTGCAGCTCAAATTTAGCAGTGATGGGTGGCTGATTTTCCATCTCATTCTCTGGCTTCAATTCAGTTATTCATTCTTCCTTATGGAAAAGTGCCCCTGCTCTGAGTGCTCCTACTATTCCCCAGAAGTCTGGGAAGTCTGGAAGGGGCTAGATAAACCGCAATCAAACAGTGAAATATTCTGAGGTTTTAATTTCAAACAAGAATGCCGTGTAAAAGGAGGACACAATTTTGGGAAAAGAAAAACAGAGGGAAGGCTATCACCCCTGATGACCTCATGGCAGAAGAACAAACTTTAGGAATGGCTAGTGTGTTACATGTTGTGCTGGCTTTATTTTCTCTCTTGAGAGTGAGCATGGTATTGGGCCAGCTGGGTGCCTCCTGGAGACCTTGGGCCACCTGGGCCAGAGGCTACAAGCTTTCACATCATACAAGGAAGCTTGACTGCAGCATTTTTGGCTGCTCAGCTCTTCCTCTTTCCCAGAGCAAGGCTGCTTCCAGACAGATTACCATAAATAACTTTGAGACACTAGAGATGGAACATCCTTAGCATCTGCAAAGTTTAAGCTATTGACTCTAGGATTGAAAAGGAGAGAGGGGAAAAGGGGTCAACAGAGCCCCAGCAGAATGAAGAAACTCCTCACAAAGCCAGCTGACAGTCCTGGAAAGAGCCATTCATATCCTCACTATTAGAAAATTCATAATATTCTAAATATGAAAAACTTCTGACTCATTCTCCTAGAGCTTTACTACAGCCCAAGGGGAACCCTGCTGATCCATTTAAATCAATAGAAATTGGATCTCATGCCAAATCGCTGGTACAGGTGTAGACTAAGGGTGCAGAGGAGGAGGAGATGAACCTCACCTTTGCATGTAATGTCACAGCCTGCCCATTGGCAACACACTATTTCTAAAGCCAGAGGAGATTAAAAGAAGGTTGTACACATCGGTACTGCACAACATTTCTTTGCTGTCCTTCATGGCAAATCTGACTCCTGTGTGCTCATCATCTATCACATTCTGTAGAAGAAACCCTATTTTTGGTCCCTTCAAGGTCATAAATCTGTGAAGATAGCATCTTGCATACTCCAAGAACTGGCCAGAGATTCATGCATGGCAAGGAAGAATGCCCCATGGACATGGTAAGAGGGAAGCTCAGTAAAGTGAGTATCGATTTCTTCTTTGCCACAACAACCCTGAACAAATCAGTTGCTTTGCCTGGTTTTGGTTTTCTCATTTGTGAAATGCAACCTCTCTTACCACCGGTTTGCCCTTCCTCTTTAGGCTGTTTGTTCTCCAAGGCAATGCCTACCATGTACCATGCATTTATACAATAGCTAGCAAAGCAATACTATTCAGAGTTGCTCTACCAGCATTAACTCCCTGATTCACCTTGTGTCTACTATTTGACTGACTATTTAGTGGCACACATGCAATGGGCTCATTTAATTTCATGTGGATGTGTATTCAGGTTGACTGACTCAAAAATATCTTTAGACTAAGTATTTTATTGTAATGTCAGCTCGTTTTGCAGGTGAATGAATATACTCAAGCAGCGTAATTTCTTTTTTTTCATGTGGCCAATGCTATTCAAAGAGGGTTATACTTTAAATTTGAGAACAGCTATATGAACCTATTTAGCAGCCTTTTCACTTATCCATGGAAAGCACTTAAAGGAAAATACTATTCCCTGACTGCTTCAAGTAAAGGTCTCATCAAGTCTTTCAGGAATGACAGGGAAGGGTTTCTAGAAAGACAAAGACCAGTTGAAGAGAGCCCAAAGGAGAGAATCAAGAATGATCACATGTCTAGAAACATGTGATTTACAGGGAAAGATGAAATAAATTGAGATTGCTTATTCTAAGAGAGAACTGGAGAGTATGTGATAACAGTCTTCCAATACATAAAAGTCTCCTTCACAAATGAGAAAGATAACCTGTTTTCTCATGGTAGATATAATGAGAAGTAGTGGATTGAAATTGCTGCATGGAGAACCTAGGTAAGATACCGGGGAGAGCTCGCTCTCTGTCTCTCTCTCTCTCTCAGGGTATAAAGCACTGGAATAGATTGACTAGGGAGATTGCACAGTCTCCATCGCATAGGGTCAAAAATGACATATGTATAATCCTTCCTTCCTTCCTGTGGGCTGAAGGATGCGATAGATGACCTCCTTCCCAATCCTGTGATTCTTTGTGCTCCCAAATCAATCTTCATGTATAATGCAGAAACTCTGCACACTGAGCAATAGAGATAATAGAGAAACCAGCATAAAGGAAACCTTGCACTGAATGAAATCATCACTCCTTGAAGTACAGCAAGCACTTCTGGAGGCCTTCATTTTATTGCTTATTATTAATTTTATTTCAGGTGTTCCTTTTATTGGTTGTTACACACTAGTGCTGAATATTGGATCCAGAAAGAAGAAATGTAATGGAGATCCTTGGATATTGTTATTTTATGTTAGATGAGCAGAACTCTGAACTTGCAGCAAGCTTGGCAAAAGCAGGTGCTTTTACACAAACAGAGCCCAAATGGACTCTGTGGACTTCTGCCATTTGAGCAGCTGCCCACATCTGCCTGGAAGTCCAGGAGCACCAGCAGGCACATTTCTAGTCCTTCCCCCTAGCAACGGCCTTGAAAACCAATCTTCGAGAAATTGTCATTGATTTTTCCTTAAGATCACAGGTTATTCACAGTTCCTTCTGCAGCTCCATGCTGGATGCAAAATGTCTTTTTGCTGTACTTTTACATTTATTTTTATCTTAAATAAACTGCTGAAAACATTGTTACCACTTAACTTACAACAACAGCAGGAATAATAGTGTAGTCAAGTTCAGCCCTCACAGAATAACACTGATTTGATAAAATGTGAAACTAGGTATTATCTGATGCATGAATAATGCTGATAAAGGCTATTATTTTTTCGTGCTTAGCAGAGTTAAAAATCAATACAACTTTGCAAAGACTTGATCATTTCAAAAGTTTACAATTTCCAAACACCTTTTTTTTTGAGAAAAACACTTGTTGGATATTTGACACAGTACAAATGGCACTGGCACACAAGAGTCACGTGCCACACCATTGACTTAATAATCTTTCCTTCTCTCTCTGAAAAATAGTTTCTGTGCCCAGTGGCATGGCTGCCTCACTGAGACCATCTCTCAGCTGACTGCTCTACACACAACTGCTGAGGTCCCCAGGCTGCGGCCATGGGCACTTGAGTGAGTGGCAGAATAAAACTTCATCCTCTATCACAAGGCAAAACCGAGGAGCTGAGAGCTGGAGTTGCAATAGGCACAATGAAATCTACAAAAGTTACACAAACTCACCCAGCGGCTCCATTCAGCAGCCTGTGCTCCACTGAAACAAGCTCACAGGAAAAACACCTTCAGAGACTCTGTGGGATACACCTTGGTCAGCAGTGAGTCACATCCCCTCTAGTATGAGGGGGCAAAGAGTCATACTCAAGGAGCATGACAGTCATCAGGAAGGGCTACGTGGTTCTTACAGCACTCCCAGCTGTAAATCAGAAACAGGAATAGAGACATGCCATCACTGAAGGCAGCAATCTTCTCCTAGCTGCTTGACCAAAGTAGAAATTCAATAAATGAGCAGGAGGAAATCTGGAGAGAAGGGCCAAATTCAGATACAATTCTACTCACTGCAGAGACAGAGGTGCCTTCCTCTAGCTTAAGATTTGGCCCAAAGATAGATAATGACCAAAGCAAAATAATTATACGCTGCTGCAATGAAATAAAATACATTTGTGGAAGCATGTAGCTTCTTTTATCTCCTGAGAAGAGATCCGTAAATACAGAAGAAGGATATTCAAGAAGTCAACATCAGAAGAGACTCCAGGGAAGGAAGTCTGTATTCCTCCTATGCTATTAATGCAATTTGCTACATGTATCAAAAAGGCTTTAGCAGGAAAGACAAATTCTTAAGACAAACATGGAAAAAATGAAGCTTCTAGCAGTAGATAGTGTGTCATTAATTGGACAGAACCTAGTGGGGCTCGAAGAACAACTGCAGCATGAAAAGTAAAGCTAATGACAGTACGAGGCTCCCAAAAGGGATGCATAGCAGAGCCATGTATATGCTGTCCCCAGACTTCTGAATTCTCACATTATTCTGATTTTGAAAGGTGTCATATGGTGGCACAGCAGGCTAATGATGTAGCATGTTCAGAGGAATTAGTTTAAGGGGCTCTTTTTTTCCCCCAACCCAGTGAAAAATAGTAGAACTAGTGCATTTTTGGAACTTAATGGGATCATACTGTTCTTTCCGCACATTGTCAACTTCACTTAATTTCCTCCTTCCCATTAATGTGTCTAATGCATATGTCAGGCGGAAGCCTGACACGCTAGTGGCAAACAGACTGTTGTACGAAGGCGGCAAAGTGTTAAAACAATTGAGCAAGTGAGTACTAAAGTTTGCTGCTCTGGCCATATGGTACAGTGTTTAATTTCCCGTAGTGAAAGAACGTGGCTGTCATAGAAAAAGATGATGAATAAATTTACTTGGGGCAACTTATTATAATGAAGAATGACTTCTCAGAGGAAGCAAACAGAGGAATTTAGAGTCTGATGAGAAGCATATGGGAAGCATTAAGATATAAGCAAGGGTAGCAAGGCTGTGTGCTTTAAAAATGAAAGACGTTTAATCGATGCTTGTTGCTGGTGTTGACATATGGAAGTGAGAAATGGGTTTTGATTTGGAAGACAGGAAGAAGGTTAATAGCAGTGAAGGTGGTTGTGGAGTGATTGATACTTGGAATAACTAAGGCAGAAAAGGAGAGAGCACTTCATGCAGTCAGACAACATACTCAGGAGAACACTGTAATCCAGTAAATAAAGAACGTGAAATGAGCAGGCAGGTCGCTTGGCTCTAAGGAGAACTGACAGGCCAAACTAACAATGATCAAATAGCAGCCCATGGACAGCAGGGGAGACCAGACAGGCAGGAGTGGCAGGGCAAGCTGTGCAAGGGGAGGCCGGCTATGTCTCAGGATCAGTCTGGTGCAGAACCTCTGTACTGCAAATGATGGAAGGAGATGGGGTGGGAAGGAAACAGCAAGAGTGACGTACGAGGAGTATCCAATGTTGCTGCTCTGTGTGTGCATTTTCCCAGCACGTATGTAAAGCAAACGAAGGAGAGTGAATGAGGCTGCGTAGCTCTTTCCTTGTAGCCGCACCTACTTGGTGTGGGCATTTTATTTCTCAAAACCTGAAGAGCACACTCAGCCTTGATGGTCAGCTCTTCCCTCTCTGCTGCAGCTCTCCCACAGCTCACAGGTATTGTGTGGGAAGAAATTACAAGTGTCCCCAAACCCCTGTACTATGGAGGCAGCCTGACCCTGCCTCCCCTGGCCCCTGCTCCTCCTGCCACCCACCTGAGTGCAAGGCCTTGAACTTCCTAGTGGGTTGGTCACCCACCTCAGTGCTAAGGTGTACATGGGTAAAATAGGGCTGAAGACTCCCTGCTCACAAACAAACTTCCTCACACAGTCAAAAACTCTCACCTCGCCCCTTCCCGAATCCTGGGCTAGTAAGCATCAGCATCAGCCTTGAAGTACCATTTTCAAATTCCATGAGATCAGACAGACGCTGGTATTAGAAGCCTCACAGAGAGCAGCCCTGTGCAAGCTGCAGCACCTGCAAGAGCTTACCAATTGGCTTTGGAATGCCTCCCCCACCAACACGCACCCCCAATTGCCTGGGGTGTGCAGAACTGCAGAAGGGCTGAAGTCATATTTTTCTCCCTGCAATGAATTTCTATTAAATCCAGCTTCCCAGAGGTGAAAGGTGAGCTCATGAGCTGCCATATGATTTAGCATTTAATACCAGCTTATTCTGCCTGTTTCTGTGTTACTTTCTCGAGATGAGAGTCATAACTCTAGCACACACAATTCATTTTTACTTGTTAAGTGCTGACATTGCATCTAGATAATAAACAATATATAATATGAATGTGTAGCTAATCAATTGCACATTCTAGGTATTTTTCATTTTTCAAGTAGAGAAATGTGCTAGCCTGATCTTTATGCCATGCAAGGTTAAAGAATGTATTTCAGAATGAAGTTATAAGAAAATGCAACACAGGGTTTCACTTTTCAAGGCAATAATCTGTTTTTTACTAATTGGGCTTCAATAATGCATTTGTTATGATACAATATAGAAAGATATGAATTTAACTGGAGAAATTTGACAGCTTTAAAATTGTAAGAGGGCTAGTGAGAACTCCTAAAAGGGAATGAAGCAATTGTCTCTCTGTGTGGAAGACATTTCTGATGAGAAGCTGTTTAGTGTCAGTCCTCAATAGCTGCTATTGAAACCAAGCCCATTCTGTATCTTCTGTATTTTGATGACCTTGGCATGAAGAGCCGGTGTATGCAGAAGTGATTAAGAGATGCACAAAGTTGAAAGGCATTGTCAGTAAAAAGACTATCACTATATCAAGTAGCAAGAATTCAAAATCCAGAAATGAAACTAAGTTAAGTAGTGTGAAGACATGAACTTAGAGACAGTAACAGAACTCCTATTGTAAGCTTTGGCTCATTAGTCAAAATGACTAAGAAGGAGAAAAACCTAGGTATATTATTTGATCACTGAACGATTATGAGCCAGCAAGGTACTATGGCCATTAAAAAGGCAAGCAATAGCCTAAAAAGTGTTGGGTGAAAGGTTTCTAAGGAAGATAAGCAAGCATTGATGTTACCAGACATAGCTTGAGACTTGGTTTGGAATATTGGCCAAACCTATTCAAGACAGAGTTTCAGACTGGGACAGGACTGGAGAAGAGGGTGGAGCAGATTGCTGTGTATCAAGACACCGATATAGGCATATACTCACAGGGAAGAACTGTACACATAGAATAAGGTCAGCACAAGAAAAGTAGTCTAAATCCAGCAGGAATAGACTTTGAATAGAAATCAGCCTTCCAGTAAAAGAGGATTCTTACCCAGTTTCAAGAGGGGTCTGAGCTGATTATGAATCTGTGTGTAATGTGGTTAGCAAGTGAGTTAATTGTCGTCTTTATTCCACATTCACACACTTTGAACATGAACAAATGGTAGGCACGCTAAAAAGAAAACTTTATTGGCTGTGGCACTGCTTCACAAAGGCTGCGTCATACTAACCTGGCATGCCTGAGCCCATAGACTTTGTAGTCTGCGGTACATGCTCCCAGCCTCCAAGTAGTGAGGAGCTACAGCCAGTGCAGGCGGCACTAGGGTGAGTCTCCGTTTGCCTGGCATCACAGGAGGAACAAGATAAAAACAAACACCACCGGAGTGGACCAGACTGCCAGCAGCAGCCAAGGAGAGTTCCAGAACAACGGAATGAGAAAGATGATGAAGAATCGTCCAGGTTCACTATGTTTTGGCCCCACACAGCTGAGCGAATGAAAATCTCACTGTGTGCTTCCTGAACTAGAGGAAAGAAGCAGTGTTGTGCATTGGGTCAACTGGGTCTGGAGGTCCCTAGAGATTGGAGGAGGTCTTTACTACACATATGGCAGTGCTACAGCCAGCCCCTTCCCCTGTCTCCTTAGGCCAGACCCAGGAGAGGTCAAGTGGAATACAAGGGTTTAGCTGAAGGAAGACTGAATTCATGAGTTATGATTAACTGTTTCTTCAACAGCAGTGGTGTCATATGGTTGGGCTTTGAAGGCTCACTTTCCTTACAAAACCTTTAGACTTCCAAATAAAAGACTTCTGTAGGTGCAAGAGCAACTCACATCCCCTTCCTTCCAACCATCAATTCACTTCATCCCGGAACTT
Organism: Baryphthengus martii; assembly: GCA_013396935.1. Taxonomy (NCBI): domain Eukaryota; kingdom Metazoa; phylum Chordata; class Aves; order Coraciiformes; family Momotidae; genus Baryphthengus; species Baryphthengus martii. The sequence continues at coordinate 488,219 of VWZK01004326.1, forward strand.
AATTAAATATTTAATGAGCATACCAGACAAAGACAAAATACCATGTTTAATTTTGAAATTATACTTTTACTTACTAGATCTTTAAAATAACAATTTGGTTTAAAAAAATAATACTACTTTAATTTTCTCATAAAGGCCACAGAACTTAATTAATGAAAAAAAAAATTAAAGAGTCAAGAGACTGGTAGTTATGGAGAAAATAAAAAAAAAGGTTGCACAAAATATGTTGTCTCACGAGTGCACTGAGGTAGCAGGAAGCCAATTGAACCAGTCTAACTGTTGCCCAGATAGAGATAAGCCAGACAGCTTCAGTAAGACGTCTGCTTTATCAATAGGTACTTTTTTTCCCATTATTCACTAAGAAATTGCTGGGAGAAGGGAGAATGCTTTTCTTGCAGCAAGCACCATATAACTTGAATATCAAAGAATGTTAACAAGGGAGATTCTGTAACAAGAGGTGAAAAAAAGGGACTAAATCATCAACTGTTATGAATTGGCACAGCTCCCTTAAAACAAATTGTGTAGCTCTGATAAGTAAAACCAAACTGAGCTCAACAGAGCAATGAGCTATTATTACCACAGCTACGGATCTGGCTGAAAATCTTACAACAGGGTGAGTGATGTGCTGCACAGTCAGAGGGCAACCAACATCGCCTTTGTGAAAGAGAAGCTCCTTGAACGCTCACTCGTGTCAGTGCAGCTGTGTCCAGCCAGGCCAGTCGAGGACTGAGTCTAGGGCACGGGCATTCATCTGGGGCAGCCAAGGTTTTGAGTGATAGACTTCAACTCCCAGAAATATAACTAGAAAAATGTGCATATTTTTAACTTGAGTCATCCCTGAATAAAGCACAGCCGAAGGTCAGGAAATGAAACTTGTGCAAATCCAAAAACTAGTTCAGGAATTCATGAGCACAAAGCAACTGCAGTTTGCTCCTGTCTGTTGAGGGAGCCTAAGGAGACCTCGTTTAGCTTTCCTGTGTGTGCATTACAGTAGGCGCTCACTCTTTCACCTGCTCTGAGGAGGCCTCATGTGGATCCTGCCACCAGAACAACCTGGAGATGGGGATGCAAAAATGGTAAAGAGATCGGAGTATCTGCCATACAAAAAGAGACAAGGGTTATTTAGCCTCAAGAAGAGAAAGTTCAGAGGGATCTTACAACTGTCTATAAATATCTGATGCAGGAAGTAAAGAAGACAGAGACCTCTCAGTGGTGTCCAGTGGCAGGACAAGAGGCAGTAGGCACAAACTAAAATACAGGAAATTTTTAAATAAAGAAAAAACAATTCACTAGGAATAATGGGACAGTCCTGAGCAGCCCGCTCCGAGCAGAGGAGGTGGACTATATGATCTCCAGAGATGGCTGCCAACCTCAGCCGCTCTGCAATGCTGTGAAATATCACTCATTGAAATCCTGCTTAGCTACTGCTATGTTCACATGGTGTGGACTAGTCTTCTAAATAAGTCTAAGAGAATCACAGAGTTCCAGTGACATTAATTAGCAAGCGCTCCTTTGTCTGAATAGATCCTAGGTCATTTTTCCACCTCTTCCAGTCCTTTTTTGCCCTGTCACCTCAGGCCTCTTGATAATTATATAACAAGTACACTTCAGGATGAAGTGATTATAGACTGGGAGCTGGAATCGCACTCTGCACAAATCGTATTTTCACCTATGTATGTGCTGTAGCCCTGTGACCTGGTTGCAGTGCTGTCACACTCGCTCGGTAAGAACAAAACCGCCGTCCGTAACTCTTAAGCCAGCCAACCAGGCTGCTCTTTATGAAACAAGCAACATACCTGCTTTAATGTCTACTTGAGGGATGTAATTATACGAATACAGGGAGGTGCATAGTTGTGTACTTACTGGTCAAGTAGGAAAGCCAGAAAAGTGCATTATGTATACACACAAGTGGTTGCCTTGTAGGTTAACAGCACTTGGAGCCTACAATCTGAAATGAATAGATAAATGTGCACAATTACTTTGTAAAACTGAAAGGGATTCCCTTTATCCTAGTTGAAATTTGCCTTCAAGAATCCTGAGGCTAGAGATACCTGGTTCAATACCTGTGGGAGTAAATGGTAATAGGCCATAGATTCTACTCTTCATCTTTATAGAATTATTCTCTCAGACTTGAAAAAGCCAAGAGTCACCTGAAAAAAAAATGTAATGTATTTTCTAGTACAAAGAGTCAGATTTTATCCTTTGAAGTATGCGGTTTGCTGGGAGGTGAGTGGTCAGGAATTCCTTGCACTTTATAGAAGGCATGAAGCATAGGTTTACTTCGCATTGAACTTCTACAACTACTGAAACTCAGTAATGTCTTATTCTTTTTCCAGACTTCTTCTTTTCCTTACTGTTAGAGCAACTGTGGACTTAATTCTCCACCAGGCCGAGTCGATACATGCCTCAGAATAAAGAGATCATCTCCTGTCCAGAGAGACAGTAAATAACAGTAAATAGCTAATTTGGTGCCATCACAGCACAGGCAGCACTGGGGTCTGGAAGCATTCAAACTCGTGGGGAACAGGACTGAAAGTAAAATGGCCCTCCCAATATTAACCCTTCAATATGAAGATGGATATATGGAAAGTGACAGCTGCACCTGTCTAAGAGGGGTGCCTACCAGCCGAAACAGAAAGGTTAAAGAGAAGCATGATTCTCAAGACCTTGTCCAGACCTGCATAAGGAGATGATGGAACTACATGGTTAACAGCAGAAGATTGTGGGCCGGTAAGAAGGAGAGCCAGCGTGAAAGAGTGGGAGGAGGGGGAAGCCTCAAGGAAGAAGGAATGTAACCTCACTCCTCTGCAAAATCCTGGGAAACATTAATACTGTGGTATCAATTGTAAGACACAGGAAATTATGATAGCATTGGTTAAGTACATGTGAGGTTGCATTTGAGATGCCGTATGCTTTTCTGGTCACCTTACAAAAGAAGGATATCATGGAAAAGTACCAGAGGGCAACAGAGATGACTCAGACACACCGCAGTTTTTAGAAAGGTTAGGTAAACTGAATCTGCATTCTTTACAAAAAAAAAAAGGAGATTATAAGACTTATTAAAGTACTGCAGGCAACTTCTGAGAGAAAAAGAAAAAGCTGCTGTAGCCTACTTGAGCTTGAGTGCGTGAATGTCAGCAACAAAGAACAGACAAACTAAAAGGACTGAGGAGGCACTTCAAGGAATAAATTAGCTGGGAGAGAAATGGAGGGCTGCTAAATAAAAAGTTGAAACAATATGAGGGCAAAGGAATTATTTAGAGAGGGGAAAAAGCATGGTCTGACAGGATAAGATAACCTTGGGCAGCTCTTTTTGAATAAGGAATAAAATATTAATCCAGCTGGGTTTCTGTAAGTGGTATACTGGAGGTAAAGCATGCTTGGCTGCATAATGCGTGACCGTAGGAGTCAATGATGCGAGTAGTATTAAATGCTGATGTGATAATCAGTTGACCAAAAGATGTATTTCTCTCTAGATCATGAAAATGGAATTATACCATCAGCACAAAAAATGTGAGAGGGCTGGGAAATGCCACAGATTTCCTGTTTTCTGAGTTTCCTATAAATTAGATGGTCTCACAGGACTAGAAGGGATAACAGTCCTCCAAAATCCATGAATATTACAAACTGCAGGAGGAAATCCCCTGGATATCAGACCATGTCAGGAGGTCTGAAACATTGTTTTTTGGGCCTGCCTGCTCTCATGCTGTGCTTCCAGGAACACCCCTGTGGTAGCACAGGATTTTCAGGAGTCACGTTCCTCTCATCTTCCTGCGGATGGAGGCACTGCGGAGTGAGTTCTCACAGGACGTGTTGGAAGGAAAATCCTTCCCAGCTTCATGCAAGCTGATGTTGTTAGGGATGCTTTCTCCTATCCTTTTGTTTCTTTGCCTCATCACATCTCACCAGTACCATATGTGAAAGCCTGTGTGGGGTCCCAGCTACAGATAATGTGAAAACAGATTCTCCCAGCAAGATACCCACCATACCCTCATTTGCAAAGGGCCATCTCCTAGGTGGTGCTGGGAAGAAGGCTCAATAAAACCATGGGTTGGGGATGGTGCCTGAGTCAGGCAGTTTTAGGTCTGCTCAGTCATTCTTAGGGGTCTCTTTAGATGTGGAGTAGGCAAGGAGGGCTCCATGTGCACAGCTTCTGCCATGCAGCTGGGGGCTTTCTGCTGGCCCCTGGAGAAATCAGTGCTGGCTGAGGGGAGTGCAGAGCTACCAGACACTGCTTTACTCTAAGCCCAGCCGCCTGCTGAGCAGAGACCAGCACCATGCCTCTTCCTGCCCAGCAGGTGAAGGAGCCCTTTCCTCTTGTCTCTCAATTCACAGCAGGTCTCATACAGCTCTCGGTCACATCATAAGGAGCTCAGGGATTATAGAGGTTCCCTTGTGCCTGTTTAAGGTATCAGAAGAGAGTGAGCTACACACAGGCTTTTGTAATGCAAGGCCCATATAGCAAAGGAGTCTACTAAATTCATGACACAGCAATGGCTTTATGGCACTGGAAGCAAAGGGAACAGAAATCTGCTCTCTAACAACAGTGTTTGAGTGGGTGATAATCAATCTGGGAACTGCTGAACTTCTCCTGTCGCTCCCCTGGGTCTTATATACCTGGACATGTGCAAATATACTGTGTTTTTCCAACCTCTAATAATGATGGTATGAAATCCCATGAACCTAAGAAAGGCCAGAAATGGTGGAAACATCTACGAAGGGGCAAAGTAAGGAGGAATAGTTATTTACATCATTGTGGATAAAGAGCCTCAAGAGAGCAATCTCAGTGGCTCAAGTTGTGATACTGAAACAAATAGGAGCCAACAAGCGGCAGGAGCTGCTGAGCTGCTTGGGCAGTGCTCATTTTTTATGCAGATCTTGGAAATTGTTACCACTTTAGGAAAAACATAACTAAATAAAATGGCTGGGAGGCAAACAGATTTGAGTTTAAACAACATGAATTTAAAATACGAATAACGACCTTGGTAGATTAATCAACCCAAATGTTGGGGTGGTTGTTTGGGGAATTTTTTTCTCCTCTGCAGCTGTATCTCGCTAACTACCACATTTCTATTTCAAGGCTGTTAATGCTGGAGCAGCTGCAACACTCTCTGGGAATTTTTAAAAATCATTATGAAATTAAAGGCAGAGACATAAAACCAGATCCTTCACAGCTACTCTGGCTGATGGCATTATAACAGTAACAGTCATTTTCAGTACATCATATTCCTGGCAAATGTTACTTTTTAGTCAGTGCAAGTCATAACACTGTGTGTGCCTTAATGCGTTTTTCTCTTTGCCACCTAAAGATGATTATCAAATATTAAGAAATTGAGCTTCATTGCTTCCCTTCAGACCTTTGTTACTTATCTCTTTTTTCCCCTTTTTTTCTCTTTATTTCTTATTTTCCCCCTTTTTTAATAAAGACAAGGAGTAACTGGCTCATCAAACTGTCAGTTACAGCAGGATTTGTTTATTATTTCAAAGAGGTCTGGGTTTCTAAACTGTGTGCATCTAATTGCAGAGAAGTAAGAGAGGTGATTGCAAGCGCAAATCAAGTATTTGCATATACAATGATGAAACTGGACAGTTGTGTTTCACAGCTTGTTTGTAGAAGCTGAGAGTGTGATTCTGAGCTCGTAATATTTCTCTCAAATACAGTTTAAGGAAAATAAATAAATAAATGAATGAAAATATAAACCAAAACTCAAATGCTGAGTGGCCTGCCCATATGTACCTATGAAGCATGAGTAAGGCTAGGAATGGCGCATACGCCACTGCCTTGTGTCTTCAGTGTCAGGAAAATAAACCATCTTTTTACAAAAGTCCTACTCCCCTACAGAGCTGTAGGATCGATTGCTTTCAACAGTTACTTGAGACGAAGAGCGAGGAATCCAGACTCTCACATCACATCAATGTTGTTCAGAGAGAAGAAATGAAAGAACAAGCAAAAACACTGCTTCCAAACCACCTTTCTTCTAGGGTCTCAAATGCCTCAACATGCTCCAAATCGTTTGTAAAATCCAAAGCTCCTCTGTCCTTAAAGTGTACCAGGCATTTACACACGTGGAAATAGAGCCACCACAACTGGGAGGCAGAGTATGCCTAAAACTCAGAATACATTAGCCATTTAGGGTTGAATTTGTAAAAGCACCTTCTACTGCAGTAGATGCAAACCAAGTACAGCTGTCCTTTAGTTACTAAGTCTGGACACTTGAAAATGCAGGTTTGTTGCCTACAGAATAGAAGCCCCGAAACTACAGTGCATTACAGGAAGAATGCAAGAGAAGTCAGAATTACTCCACCAACCCAGAGAAACTGGCCCTGTCAGTTTAAAAGGTGCTGTGATCTTGGGGAGGACTCTATAGGTAAGAAACAAGCAAAAAAATAGCAATTAGTCCTTTACCTCTCCTTTCCGAGACCTTCCCTTTGAGCTGGGGGAAAATGCCATTTCTCTCTAAATCTAGCAAAGAGAATAATCACAGGAGCGATCCACACAGACCAGGTACCTGCAGGGGTTTCACAGTGCTCCTCCGACATCAATCAGAGTTGCTGTTAGTTTGTGTGACCCACATCCTGCTGTTTTGGTTCTTGGTAAATGAAGAACATGAGGCCTTAGCCAGGGCAAGCAGTTATGGGGTTCTTGGCAAACAGCAGAGTGATCCTGATTGAAGGCCTACATTTATCATACTGGAAAACACACCTGGCAGGACCAGGATGGATGCTGAAGGTAACAAAGAGGAAGAGGTTATAGAAAGAAGACTCTTCACTTAGCACAAGAAGGCAGAAGCTGAGAGTGAGGGACTCTTGCAGAAGACAGGAAGAAGTTGACTCCTGTGCTCACAGGTATCATAGAAGTGAAAGGGCAGGCAATCAGGGATATAATTTAGATGAATAGAAGATGCTAGTGTCTCCCTCCCCATCAGGTGGAAACTAGTGTATATGTCCAAGGCATGGGAGAGGGACGTAGAAAACCATCTCCAGGCCTTGTGCTTTTCTGGCAGGATTTAGACAGATGTTTGTTCTCCCAAGCAAAGCAGACAAGCTGTTCTTTGATCTGAACCTGTAAAAGGCTGAGTCACTTCTAGGGCTCAGTAACCCTTCTCATGAGGGCACTGCCCCAGACAGTTTCAAAAGTCTTTTTCATTTTTTCTAATCTTTTGTGTTTGTTTCTTTTTTTTTTTTCTTTCTTTGTCAGAACAAGTTTCAGTTATTTCCCCATGAATAGTTTCCAGCTTTTTGCCTTCTAAGACTGGTGACAAAGGAGAGAGTGTGCTGACAAAACCCAGCCCTATCAAAGCATGATAAAGTTCTTGCTGTCTGCCTTTATCATAGATCTAAGCAGTGTCAGGCACCCAAGATTTAAACAAGTGGCAAAGCTAAAAATAGATGGAACAAATGTGCTTGTTGTTTTGACTTTTAAGAATTATTTATTACAGCTGAAATCTGCTTTGTATTTAATATATGCAGTGGAAAGGGTAGGGGGCTTCTAGGAGACTTGAATGCATTTAGCTTTTGCCTTGCAAGTGCAACACAGCTGAGACACGAACCCCGAGACTGTAAAAGCACTTTTATCTGCAACTCATCTCTGACCCAGAAGGGCCCCAGTTCCTGTGACTGGATTCAAGTGGGTCAATTCCTGCATCTGCACAGTTTCACAGATTTCAGGGCCTGGGCAGATCCTGCTACAGGACTGAAATCATTGTGGATGTCTAAGTCCAGACATAAGCAGCACCCAGGGATCCTCATCTGTCTTTGGAGTAAGAGCTCATTCCCACGTCTATGAGTGCTCAACGGACAAGAATCCACCCTGCTCTCCAATCCACACCACACAAGTGGTTAAATCCCCTGCAGAGAGGAGGAACCACCCACAGACTGACTAGACTGGTAGCTACTGGTCTTCCAGAGCCCTGGAGAGCTGGGCCTCAGCTCACACCCACAGCGTATCATTCTGTTCTGCACTAGAAGGAAGACTGCTTTAAGGACTGCCTGTGCCAAGGATAAAAACAGGAGATCATTCAAAATTGACTTCAGCTTTCTGGTTCGCACTCTTTATATCACCCAGTCCTTTCATTTCCTATCATCACCTCTGTACTTGTCTCCCTCTCTGGACACTATTCCTGTTCTTGAGTGTCCATCTCCTGCATTCGTCTCCCTGCCAGTCCCCTCCAGACACTGATTTGTACACAGTACACGGTAAAAACAAGGCCTGCAGCGCTCACCGGTTGCTGGTACACACGGGCTGTCTATAAGCTTGTGTGACAGGGTTGAGGGAGGCAGACATGCTCTCCGTCCTCAACAGACACTGAAGAAACGAACTAAAGAAACACTGAGAGCTTCCTGCCCCTGATATGTCTCAGGCCTGGATAACAGCATCACCGATGGAATTATATCACGGTTTCTACTCCACGCTGTGCCCAGTTACACTGTCAGTTCATTGCCACTCATTATTGGTGGAGCCCAAGAGTGGAGATGGTCTGAAAAATGACTGGACACTTTCATGGCAGATACACACACAGTGGATTTTAAACAAAACGATTTGTACGCTTACAAGGTCCCTAACCTATTAACTGCAGAAAAGGTATACAGCAGGGAAGGAGTGCTTTGCACTCTCTACTTTTCCTATACTTCTTCCCTGAACTTCTGCTACTGGACAGTGTCATAAACAGGCTACAGAGTTGGAGGCATCTTTGTTCTAACCCAACAAGGCCATTACTACATTCTAAAGGACTGAAAACTCCTGCAGTTCCCTTGTTCGCTCCTGACCTCAGTGCATATCCTTAAGTGCTGCCTGGTCTTTGCTACCCAGTGACCTCATACTTCACTTGTTCCTAGAGGACTACTCTTTCTTTGGTTAATGATTTGCTATATTAATATCAAACGGCCTTTGGTTTCCCAAGTGGGTTATTGTTTCTGCAAATTATTCCCTGCCCTTTCCCTCAGATAAAGAAAATGGATAAATGATGACCATTAGTACAATAGGAATGAAATGGGTGCATTTTAAATATAACTCAGGAAAAAAAAATAAAAATCCCTACTAGTGACTTAGCATTTGATATGAACTTGAAATGACTTGTGAAAGAGAAGAACAAGAGTCTTAAGGGATGAGATCCATATTTTGAGTTTCTACAAAGCTGGGTGAGAAAATTGTGAACATTTGTTGTCGTCATTCACTTAAAGCAGCTTCAAAAACACAGTTGAGTTTTCTTGAAGAATAAGGAATATTGTGATAGAGATTTTGAACCTTTTTTTGATTTTCTAGTTGGAGGGAAGGTATCTTTTTTTAAAATCGATTGAAATTGTATTTTACAAAGAACTTGCCAGTGTAGGCTAGCTAAAACATGAGCTCCTTGTAATTACAAAATTCTTTTACTCAAAAGATCTCAAAACAGTTTAAAGATCCAGAATCACTTATTACATACAAGACAGCCAGCTGTTGTTATCATGCGGCACTGTCAGATAAATTCAGGTCAAATTAGCTTTCGGTCATCTTGATTCCTTGAAGGAGTCAGACAGTAGGGTCATTGGATCTGCTCAGGTATAGAAATAGACCCAGGCAGTGACAGAATGAGTGAGGAATCCTAACTCCTGCTCTATTACTCTAATACTTTGCTTCCTCCAGTAAAGTTGCAGACATTTCTTCTGCTACCATGGCATCTCATATGAGCTGGAAGAATAGAGTTGGTGAAGAGGATTTTTTTTTTCCGTCTGACAAGTTTCTAGTAAGTTTAATAAATAGAGTTTGAAAGTTTTTTAATATTCTCCCCTACAGCTGTGTGAGTGGCACTGAGCAAGCTGTTATCTGCTGGATTTGCAAGAACATGAGCTAATTTCTGAGCTCCGAAAATACCATCTGATTTCTCTCCCTGATGAAGAGACAACTGTCTCCAGCAAATTTTCATCTGAATTATTTTGGCAGTTTTCAGCAAAAAAACCCAGTCCCAACATACTTGGGGGTGGGAGAGAATGGGGCTTTGCCTTTCAAAGAACAATGCTTCAACAAAATAATTTTCCTAGTGAGGGAGTCAGCATTTATGCTGGAGATTGCCCAGCTGGAAAGCAGCTCAACAAAAAAATAGAAGACCTGGAGGTCCTGGTGGACAGCAAGTTGCCAATGAGCCATTGTCTCTTCAAGTTATGGCAGTAAAAATGTAAGTCAGGTCTTTGGCTGAATTGCTGTTTACATTATTAAGAAAAAAACCAACAAACCGTCAAACAAATCTCACATTGCAGACGCACATCCCTCACAAAGTTGGTCTGTCTGCCTTGTTTTAAGTCTCCCACTGCGACAAAATTAAGTGTCTGCTTGCCAAAGAAAACTTCGTTTTCTTGAAGAATCACCACATGAAAAACAAACCCTAGAGTTTTGACGGTTAGCTTTCCACTTTTCATTGAAATACCTCCTGAAACTCCTGGAGCAGCATCACCCATCAGTTCCGTGCTCCGTGGCTGCCCGTGTACGGCAAGAGAGGCAGCTGAAGTGTCATGTGCGGCATCGCTCGAGAAGAGCTGCGGGGTCTTTCCGCGACTGGGCTGGAGCTCAGGCGGGTGTCCCTCGGCCGGGGCAGGGCAGGAGGGACGAGCTGAGTCCCGGGCCACCAGCCGCCTCCTCCAGGTGTCAGCACAGGACCGCGCAGCTCCCCGGGGCCAGCGCTCCCCGGGGCCCTCGGCTCTGTGCGCAGGGCGGGCGGCTCTGCTTCCCTCCCTGCTAGATTTGTTTTTCTAATTTCTTTTTACTTGAAGGTTTACCAGCTGCTTTATTACTAGGCTGAGCATTCCTTGCAGTCTCTCCCTCTCTCCTCCTCCTTCCCCTTTTTTTGTTCCTAGAGACAATCACTGTCTCTGGTCCCAGCTGCCACCGCTGATTTTTCATTACAGTTTAATTTAAAACTGGGATTGGAATGGAAATGTCTTTTTGCCATTTGGGGTTTGCAAGGGCTGTGGTTTTATTGCCAAAGGCACAAATGTTAGCTACTACTGTTTTTCCAGAGTGCAAGTGTAAGGGGCCTGCCAAAGGGGGGGCAAAAGGGTTGGAAGGCTTGTGGGGAACAGTAGGGGGGGAAATAAATCCACCTCAGAAAGAAAATAACCCAATTCTTTGCTTATGCATTTATGCTGGTAGTTGTGCTGATGTGTTAGAAGGAGGTGGGGTTGTAACATGTCCCTGGGCATGGGGTCTGTGCAGTGCACTCGTGAAGCAGATGTAAAAACAGACCAAAGCTCTGCTCACTTCTTCAGGGTGGGAAAAAACCAAAACAGCCTAACTGCTTTTCACTTAAAGCTCCCTGGCTCTCTTGCTTTATATAGCAAGCTGAGTGTTACATAGCACCCTGCTCAGTAATAGCACTTCAAGGGAAAACAAACCTGGAGCGAAGACGTGTGAGAAGGAGACCTGCTAGTCACTGTCTTCAGTTCTCTTTTCCTTGTCTACACCAAAGAGTAGACACTATAGACTCTCCCAGGAGGTCAATAGCAAGCCCTCCTAAATCAGTGCCCCCTCACATGCCCCCAGCTGGCAGAGCCTCTGATGCTGCTTCTCGTTTGCTTTACTCAGTCTCCTCCATTCATCTATAAGGAAATGATCAGAGAAAGAAGAAAGAAGTAGCAGTGTTTCCAAGTTCAAAATTAACTAAAGCTGGATAGAAATGTAATCCTTTCTCTCTAGAGATAAATGGAGGAGGATGCTGTGGACAGTTGCAGTCTTCAATTTAAATATTTAGCATCAGTACAGGAAGCTACTGTTTCCAGCATGGCAGATTACAGATGGGAGTGCCTAATCTCTGATCTGTTACACTAAAAAACAATTATTGTCTCTCCTCTAAGGAAAGCCTTATCTTTTCCTGGCTACATAATTTCAGGTGTCAGATGGAATTTCTGCATTATCTTGGTGGATCATACTGTCTCTTCACATGTCCTACCTCCTCCCTTGGGCTGCTCTGCACCTGGAGCTTGTCTAGTATCGATATGGCATTTGGCTCTCAGTCCACTAGTATGAGAATGCACGCTGCTCTGCGGAGAGATGCGCAGAGCCTGTCCTTCAATGTTTTTCATATCTGTCTCCACCACCAAACAGGTTCTCAGTTACATACAAACACTGACAATACGTTCAGTGGGACAGCACAGCTTCTAGCCACGTGCAGCTTAGCCTGCTTTCCTTCCTTCTTTCCAGACCTCTAAAGGCACTATAGAAACACTCTGAACTACAGAAAGTTTCTATAGAACTATAGAAAGTTTCTATATAAACTATAGATGACTATAGAAAGCCCTCTGAAACACTCATTCTTCTCCCACACCCCAGGACAGCCATTTCTGCACCCTCCTGCAGTGCTGAGTGCCCCTCCAGCTCTACTTTCCCCTTGCACTTGGCTGTAATGTCTATAGTTCTAAAGATAGGGTTATGCTGGAAGAGCAGAAGATGATATATCCAGCAGCTCGCTGAGCTTATGCACCTTGCTTGCTGTGATGTTAGACTTGCTGAGGGGATACTATGGGGCAGAATTGTCAGCAACCGGTAGGGGAGGATAAAAACACTGAATTTGACAATAGAAGGAGTCGATTAAGACTCTTGAGCAAGGAAGAAGCATGAAGAGGAACACCAGGAAAAAAATTTTAGCCCCAAAGAAAGTTCAGACAAAAAAGTTGATCCACAAAGATAAACCAAGATGTTATAACAAGTATTGAAAAACATTGTGCCCAGTCCCTGATCCACTCTCAAAGATTCTGCAGTCAGGTTCAGAAGAAAAAGATAGTTTCCATTATCACTGCAAATGAAAAGCTAACAGGATTTTGCAGGAGTACAAATGTGGTAAAGGTTGAAGACTGAGTGTCATCTGCTCCGACTTACTCTGTGGAAGAAGATGACATTGTGATGACACTTTGTATTTATCTGTCCATTGGCTGTGATCATCCAGGAAACATTTTTTGGTACAGTGATCTTCCTGTATCCTTGTCAGCCTGCAAATCTCATTTTCCACATCTGTTGTCTTTGCTGCCTCTCTGTTTCCAAGTTGGATCTATGCACCAAGCGACTGTGACAGAAGGCTGACAATGGGGTTTATTTCATCTTGGAGATGCCCTATTCACATACAGACAGACTTGGGCAAAGACCTGACTACTGTCCATGGGAAAACTCAAACAAAACAGCCTGAAATAAATAAACAAACAAAAACCCAACCAATGAACAACTTCCCATAGCTTTTATTCCCTGTTTATACAAAGTCTGCTGAGACTACTGACTAATTAAGGAATAGACCATTTAGCAGAGATTTGGATCACTTGCAACGGTTGACTGAAGGTAAGCTCGCCACGGGTTTTACTAGAGAAGGGAAACTCTCTTATCTGCCAATTCAGAGAAGGCTAGAAATATCCAGACAAGTTCCATGTTCCTGAGGAGCCACCATGTCTATGAGGGAGGGCAGGTGTCTCAAGCAGATTAGAAGAAATCATCTATTCCCATGAAGAGTCTTTGGGGGAATACCAAAGCCTACCCCAAACTGGGCAACCCTAAAAGTCATGTCCATCAGGAGAAGCTTTCCCGAGACTCAACTGGAGACACTAGCTCATGGTTCAAGCTTGCTTCACTCTGTGGTGGCTCATTGTCCAACCACTGCTGGCAGCACCAGGAACTCCTGCCCACACATCCCAGTTGGAGGCTGTACTCAGTTGCTCAGGCAGCATTTGCATTTTGCAGTGTTGTTGGATGCATGCTGTGAGACTACACCTACCATATTGGGCTTTGGGCCTGCTCCCTGCCTGGGTTTGCTCCTCGGTGTTTCGCCTCATGGTCTTTCCAGTCAGCTACAGCACTGAGCGCTCTGTGCCACTTCTGCAACCTCATCCTCTGCCTGCCACAGGAGAAACCTGCTCCTCTTACAGTCCCAGGACAGTTTAAAAGATGAGAATAAATTGCCAATTCTGGCATATTAATGCATTTAATTCTGAGATTTAGCTTTTCTTCCACCACAAACACACCGCTGTTCCCATGTCTCCCTTCCGAGTTATCTTTCCCATGCTCACTGAAGCCACCACATGGGTTCACCAGAAGGCAAGACAAAGATGCCCTTTGGTGCACCTCTCACAGGACAGCAAGGTACGGAAAACCTATGCCCGTCACTTCCTCCTATGTAACCTGCTGACACAATTTCATGCTGGCCTTCTCGGCTGTCCTTTTGATTTTTATGGAGGACTGTCTTATGGGATTCTCCAGATTTGCCAATTATCATAGCATCTCTTACCTCCCAAGACTTCTCTTTCTCTCTTTCTGTTTGTTCTCCCCCGACAGAGCTGTAGGCTGCTCATAATCACCCAGACCTTTTATTACTTATTTCTGGGAAAGCCATACAGAAACAGATAAATCCCTAAGGCCAGCTCAGACTGTTACATTGGGTGACTCAACAAAACAGTATCTCCCACATAAGCACCTACAGTTTGTCCTTACACTTTGCTGCATTCTTCATCTTTCTCACTGAGTTTGTCTTCAGCAGTAACACTTCACATTTCTTGAGCATTTTCCATTGGAAGTTCATGTAGAAGGCTCCAGTCAGAAATGAAAGAAGCTACCCAGAATCTCGGTCAGAAGAAACTGAGAATGCGATAATGTGGCAAGTTATCTGTTGATAACTTTCGAACTTCTAACCTCCATTGAAGCTAAAGTTCCCCCCCGCAAATATTAAAGCAGGTTCTGCAAGTGGTCTCAAAGGAACAGCAATTCTCTCTCCTGCTCTTAGGGGTAATTGTTGGCTTCTATACTGATGAGCTTTCCTGGGCAGGATGTGAGGAAGGTCTGAAGAGTCTTCCTAATTGAATTTAAGGCTGCATTAAAAACATGGAAATGGCCAAGAAAGAGACAATCTTCTGAATGCCAGCATGGAAACTGCATGGATACCAAGAGACAGAGATGCTGCTTCAGTCTGTGGTGGTTTTGTTACCAATTTGCCTTGGGAGACATTCTTTGTCAGGAGTTCTAGCTCAAAATCTCCCAAATGCTACTTCTACCAGCCTAGGCCCTTAGAATCACCCAAGGAAAATCCCCCAGCATATCTGCACTCCAGGCAATCGTTGGGAGAAACATGCTGCTTTTAGTTTTCAGACCTAGCCTACTGATCCTTCTAAGCAATGGTAAACAGAATTCCAGTGGCTTGAC
This sequence comes from Baryphthengus martii, assembly GCA_013396935.1. Classification (NCBI taxonomy): domain Eukaryota; kingdom Metazoa; phylum Chordata; class Aves; order Coraciiformes; family Momotidae; genus Baryphthengus; species Baryphthengus martii. The sequence continues at coordinate 503,361 of VWZK01004326.1, forward strand.
CTTTCTTGCAGACATGAAAACAACAGTATTTCTTATCCCTGCTGTTCAGAACACTAAATGAACAGGGAAAAAAACAATCTAAACCCAGCCTCCTCAGGTCCAACACAATGCATTTCCATCCCAGTAAGGATTAAACACCAGTGCTATGGTAACACTGGAACATCTGTTGAAGGCATCACCAAGTTAATCAAATTAATCTGAGCTATATGTACACTGTACAAGAAGGAAGGCACGTGGTCTAGCTGCAGCATACGAATGTAAAAACAGGAAGACTGTAAAAACTTACAGAAGATGCACTAAAAGGTAAATATTTTCTGAACTATTTCAGAACTTGTCTTGCTGAGAAGTTGATTAAAGCTTTGCTCAGGAATGCTTGAGGCTGTCATTCGGGTTTTTTTACAGAGTAGGAATCCTATCCAACTTTGTTAGCCTGTATTTATAGACTCAGCTATGGAAGAAAACACAGCCTGAATGTTAGCTGTCCAGTTTAACAAGAAAATGGATATTTTTTTTAATCTCATTTTTTGCTACAGAAATTTTTTCAGAAATCTCATGGAAAATCTTACAAAGCCCAGGCTAGCTGCCACATATGGGACGCATTAACTCCTCATTTCTGCTGGTACTTAGCAAATTTTTGTCTGGTGACTACACATGAACTTCTTCTGGTTTTGTTTTGCTTCACACTACAGAGGACTCTGTTGACTTGGTGTGGTTTTGGAAAGCACTCAGCACAGAACACAGTCCCAGCATATCCAAGAGAATCAGTTGGTTATGTTAAATCATGTGGAACCACATTCAGATTCTTTGGCAGAGAGAAGAGGCTGATCTTCTTTCCCTTTCTTGGGATTTCAGAGTGTTGGCGATTGTTGCGCTGAAAGCTTCGCCCCACACAGTGAAGAGGCACACCTGAGGATTGGGCATTTGGACATGAATTGTATTCCATTCTCCGGGAAGTAAGGGGAGAAAATGAATCAATCACCCATTTCTAATGTGGTCTCTGAACTAGACATATACGTGTGTGTGTGCGCACGCACAGCTGCATCCAGGGAGCTTCACTGCCCATTGATGAAGGCGATACAGTGTCACACAACTACTCTGGTGCCTTTGGCATACGTCCTTTGGAAAGGGCAGCTCATCCACACCAGCCAAGTATCTCACTATCATCCTGATGGAAAATGGGAAGATACTACAAACAACTGCACAGATTTTCTCCCTTGGCATCTGAAACCCAGAAGTTCTGGAGATCTAAATAGCTCATGGACTCTCTATGTTGTAGGGGAGAGGAAGCAAAAAAACCCCACCTTAATAGATAATAATATTTCTCATTTTCAGCCATTTCTTTTAAAAACCAGAAGGCAAGCCCTGTTGAGGTCATCTATAGAAATGCTTTTTCTAAGTCATAAAGCAATACTGTGGGTCATCAGCAGACAGCTACCTGTGTAACACTCTTCCCTCAACACGCACTTCTCCTACCCCCAGCATCGCCCAACACGTCCTGGTACAAGGGAAAGACGCTGCTCCAGCACGGCCCGGCTTTGCAACAGCAGGGATGCTTCAAAAGGGGCTGAGCTGCATTGGCAGGGAAAACTGGGGAAAGCTGTACAGCACTTGGCAACATCAAGTTTATTCAAGCTGGTGTGATTAGCACTTCTTTTTCTTAACCTGTCTTTTCCTCAAAAGTGTAAATTATCAGAGAGCGGAGGGATTTTTTGGTCTTTGCTTTCTGTTTGGGTGCTTAGTGCGTTGAATGTGCTTAGCAGAAAAGATGCACATCTTGTATTCATGTTTATGGCTCTGAAATGCTCAGCTCGAACCATTAGAAAAAGGATTTGTGTATTTAACCTTCCTCTGGGGAATGGACTACAGGAAAGGAAAGGCAAAACCTGCCAGATATTGAAGGTCTTTCCTTATAAACCCAGGGCTATTTTTAGTTTTCTAATGTAAAAAGTCAGTGAGATGAAGAATGAAGTGATCTGTTTCCAGCAGAAAAAAATGTCTGAATCTTCATTAATAATTCCTCGTAGATGGCTGTGTGCCTTTATCTGACAGACTGACAAGCCATACTAAACAACAGTCACTGCACAAATGGAAAAGATATAATCTCACTACCCAGCCTCATGGTGCTTCCATTGTCATGTTACATTATGACTGGAGTCTCCACCTTCCCAGAGAGACAAGGCAGCAGGGTTATTTTATTAGGACTTGCACAAATGTGCTCATGATGGATGAAGTTGAGTGCTTTGACACAGAAATGTATTTGGAAACTAGAGCTGACACATGATATGAAGAAGGGGAGGGAAGAAAGAAAACAAGAACTCAAATGTATAATCTTTCCCTCGATCTTCCTGTCAGCAATAATTAGAAAAAGCCTATATCAAAAGCTGAACTGCAAACTGCCCAGAGGATGGGATTTCACAGTTCCCAGCTAAATGTCCTAGTTGGCTTTCACAAAGCCGGGTTGGTGGACATCAATGACACAAGTTCTATTCCTGGCCTTGATTCCCTTCTCAAACAGGTGGCCTCTGCCTGCAGTGGCTATGAGGCAGTGGAAATAGACTCTTCCCTTTTGCCACATCCTCGCATCTGAGGACAGAATATTTTGGATCATCTCAATCTCCCGTGTGGTGCTGAAACCAAGCCAAAACTTCTCTGACCTTTGGATTGGTCCAGAATAGAGTCACAGCTAAAGGTATTGAATCCACCTCAGCTGCTGGTGGAAATGGTGTGACCTCATATGCAGCACAAAGTCTGTGACGGTGACACTGCAAGGGAAAGAACAGCTTATAAAGCTGCTAGCCTGGGCCAATTTTAAAATGACAAACACACCCTAAGCTACTGGACTGTTTACTTTCCTCCCTCTTCCTGATGTTATCAGTATTTCCTAAACCCTGCCTGTCAGGCATGCTTTGTTAATAACCTTCCAGTACTCTCAGAGCAAAGGTTGCCCAACAGCTTTCTCATCTTCCTGCTGCCTGTCAGGAGAGGAAATCACAGCTTTCAGGAGAACCTGACACAGAGGGAACTGGATAGCACACTGGGGTCAAGGGTAAGAATGCAAGAAGAAGTGAGAAAGCACAGGCACTGCAGCTGGCTACACAGGAAAAGCTTTGCCTCTGCTTTCCCTTGTTTACTGTGTCGGGATGTTCTAGAAAGAAACTCAGCAGGCTTCACATCTGAAACAGCCAGCCAAGTGCAAATCACTGCTCATGAAGTATTGCGAGGGAACAAAATGACAACTAATAAGCTTGGTTAAGTTTGTGACGACTTAGGGTCTTCCTCTTAAATGGAGGAATCTGCAAGTGTTGTGGACAATGCTACCGGCATTTCACACAGCTGTTATATTCCCTCTCATCTTAATTGCCATCTGTGAGAAGTCCTAGTCAAACTAGAAGTACCAAAATGCCATCAGAATATACCTATCCACTCCTTCAGCAACAGAAAACTTTTCCAAGTGGCTTTTCTAAGACTGCTACCTGAAGGAAGAAAGACTGAAGCAAGGTTTGGAGAGGAAAGTGTTTTAAGATGTGCTCCTACATGAAGAACTTGCTTAGTGGGACCCTCTGTTTGTTCAGCTAGCCTGCAGGCCCATTTAGGTCATGTCTACAAAAGGGGGGCAGACCAAAGCTCTACGTGTACTTCTCCGTACTCCCTGGGTGTCTCCAGTATCCACACTTCTGCAGCCCTGAGCCTGAGCAAATGGCTTTTTACTCTACTCAGCTCTGCAGCAGGCCGGTGCAGCTGCCTTCTGCAGTTAAATGGAGTGTTGCTGGAGAATTAGAAGCAGCACCAAAATGCAGCATTGTGCAATCCGCAGGAGAAATTTTCCATTCACTGGTCAAGAAAACCAGATAGGATTGATCTTGAAGGAGTTAGGAATGGTTGTATTTCAAATTATCTGAGTTCAGGTTTACTAAAAATTGTCAAAATAAAACACTGAGGAGTTGTATGTTTCCCTCATGAAGAATTTTGATAAAAGTGACAAGGTAAAGACACAGTTGATAAGAGATACTTGTTGCAAAAGGCTGTAACATTTCTGCTGGGGGAAAAAAAAAAAAGAAGAGTATTCTTCCACAACACAACAGAATCCCACAGAAAAAAAAAATTAAAAATTGAAAAATCAGATCCCTCCAAATCATTTTCTTAGAACAAAATTTTCTGTTGGAAGGTGGATATGCATTTTATCTGTCCTAAAAAAACACAATGTCCTAACATTATTTGGAAAAGAAATAACTTTTAATCACAATAACCATCATGTAAAACGATCTTCACCATCTGTACAATAACTGGATTGTCACCTACTTGACATACTTGAAAATAACTCCCTTTTAGAATTCTCCTTATCATGAAATTCCAGAACAAGTAAGCAGTATCTTACTGTTTAGGAAACTGAGGCCTGGATGGGACAAACGATTTCATCACCATCATCAAGTAGGGCAGTAGCAGAAAGGCATGTGGTACCAACCTATCCCAAACACTCACTGGGCCACAGCAGAGCCATTGATCAGAGACGGCAAGAATGTAATCAGCAGATGTTGATCAGATTGCATAAAGTTTGATATGGGTTTGTTGGAGAGGAGTGGAGGGACAATTTTTTTGTAGAAGAAAGAGAAATTGGAGCAGATGAGAAAGAAACAAATGAAAAGAACGGTCCAGTCAGCCCTGGGATGTACCTGAGCACCAGACAGATTTCTCTCAGGGATTCCAAAAGTACTGAGTGATTTTGATCTTCCTGTTAATTGTTTCGTAGTTGTTTTTCAGATAGTACAAGAAAGCCAAGGCAGTACCCAGGGGAGTGGCTGGCAGCTGTTCAAAGATCAGCCACTGGAATATCAGGCAATTTTGAGCACAAGTGTCCAGGAAAAAGAAAAATAAGCAGACACGGGGAGAAACAAGCTACAAAGCAATCAGCCACCCCACACTGAAAGACATACTGACTGTGCTTTCCAAGAGCAGTCACAACCTTTGCTTAACTGCAGTGCTTATCTGCTCTGTGCAAGGAGAGCTTCTCTTGATAGAAGCCAGCTGCATTTTCACACCCGAAGCTGAGGCTGGGCACATGCGGAGCAAGTATGTGCAGATCAAGACCAAAAAAAACCAACTAATAAAATCCCAAAATGTTGTCTGAAAAACTAATTAGAAATATACAGAACTGATCAGGGTGGTAAGACAAGCAAAGAAAAAAATAACTGAGAGACAGAAATAAACAAGTAAATATGCGTGACTCCCTTCAAGAGGAAATGAATGCCATGGGGAAAAAAACACAAGCTTCAGTTATGAGAACAGAAACTGCTAGCCTTTAAATATTTTAAATGTTCTTTAAATTGCCATTGTTTTGGAGAAAAACTTCTCTAGAAAAAAGGTGGCTTGGATTTGAAAATGTCATGAGACATAAGTCAGGATGCCAACAAAATATGAAGAATAAAGCAGATGGGGTAGGTAATAAAATGCCAAACCTTCCCCTGTTAATTAGATGAGCCTACCAGATGGTAATGGTGCAGAATCAGAGTCCTGAAGGGGGAGCTCAGCTGTAGGTCCTGCTGCACCCTGTCCTTAAGCCACTGATTACAGATCCAAGGGGGAGGTACCGAGGGAAAGGTTATGTTGCACATTTCAGTTTTCTTTTCCTCTTTTCTGTCTTTCAGAGTCAAGACCATGGGGCTGACCAGTTTTGATGAGTCACAGTTTTTGTGAGCAGAAGGATGAATGAGGTTTTAGGATTAGGACAAAGGCAGAATGGTTTACCAAAGATAGTAGTTTAAAAAAAAAAAAAATAGTGGTAGTTGTGCCCCAGTTAGTCACAAGTTGTGGCACCTCTGCTGTACCTAGCCCTGAAAAAGCCCAGAGCCCTGGTTTTCAGAATAGCTCCTGACTCACACTGCTAAAGCTGCTGGTGGACAGTGAATCCTTTATCTGAGATAAAACCAACAAGAAACATGACCAACATTCTTACTTTTATTAAGTTTAAAAATTATGCTTTGTGACATTGCATGATTTGTGGTTACTGATTTGGGTGGATTTAGTCTTCCTTCTAAGATAGTAGGAAATATATAGAGAATACTTTCTTTGCCCTGTATTATTCATCAGGCTGTTTTGTACAAGGCCCACTTCAGCCTATGAATCTCTGGCAAACTGCCTCAGTTATCTGCTGAAAATCCACCACTTTCTTGGAATCACTGATTGCTGGACTCACACAGTGGTTTTTTTTCTCTCGTTGATGAAGTGACCAGCAAAGTCTAGAGCATATTCAAGATGTTCACTGGTAGGCTGTAGAAGTGAGACTTAACCAAATCATTGCAAGACCAGCTATCCCGTCTATGAGCTAGCGGTAGGCACGTTCAGAGGAGCTGCAAATAGCCCACTGAAATGGGCCTTTTCCTCCCATGACAGCCTCTCACGTTATTACTCCTGTAACAATCTTGTCGTAAGATCCAGTACCAAGGGCGCTTACACGCCTATACATAAACTCATATAGTCCCTGATCCAAAGCACTGACAATCTAAACACAGTTTAAACAAAGTAAACTGTGTCTTCCATCTATAAAAGCAAGCTGAGGCCCGTGGAGGTATCATGACTTGCTGACACAGGAACTGAAATTGTATCCCTTGGTTTTCTCCCTCCCCACTCACCAAATCTCTATTAACCACATAGAAGTACCTCTCCAGTGTCATTTAAGGGCCACTCAATAGCTTTTTTAATGAAGAAGCAATTTCTGCTCATCTAGTACCAGTATGTATGATGCTTTTTTTTTTTTCCTGCCAGAAAGCCCCAGTGATAGAAACTACAGGTTAGGACAGGCACACATATTAAGCAGGACTTCAACATCCAAATCAGCGCAAGACAGCTAATTAGTGGAACAAGGTACAGGAAGAAAATCTCAAGAAAGTGGGACTATACAAGGTGATTATAAAAACATCAGTTGGCAGAATGCAGTCATGTAAGAGTCAAGTCCTGGATTAGCTATTTCCGCAGAATGATTTCAAGACTATCCACAAAACCAGCATTTTCCACTGAAAAGCCTGCCTTTGGCAGCATGGATTCCCCACAGGCCAAGAAACCATGCAGAGAGAGACCCTCAGGAGAAAAAGACTGCAGCATTTTCAGGAGAGAAGCTGGAAGACAAATTGCCAAGGCTATTCCTGAAATTCCTGAGAGGAAGAGGCTATTCCTGTTGAAGGCACAGGACTCTGAGGGATAGAGCAAACAGACTCTCAAGTAAGTTGCCAGGTAGGGAGAAGGATGCTTGTTCTTCCAGGGAGAAATCAACACAAACTCTTTTGCTAAACTAGCCTCATGCTTATCAGTTCCTCACAAACCCCACAGATTTTGCAGGGTAAAATAACCCCTTCCAAATGAGCCCGAGAACACACTGAGGGACACACTCTTCACAAGACACTGCTTGGAAGAGCCAAGTTACCTTGCAAAACAAAGACATTCTATTTTAGATCTCAGCTTTCTCCTAGAGCACAAGCTAGCTCTCACAGTCTCACATCTTCTCCGGGGTGGACATAGCAGGACTGAGGGAACTGCTGATGGATGAGAAGCAGCCTGCCTCACAGATCGATGAAAAAGGCCTAATAGGCCAGAGTAAAAGATTCTCCTGCATCTTAGGGATAGGAGAGGCTTTCCAATAAAATTGCCATTTGTGCCAGGATTCAAGAACAGCACCAAACCCCTTCTTGAGCTACACTCAGCCCTTTCCCCCACTACTCACTCCTTTCCTCTTCCTCCGTTTGCACGCTTCAGTGGGCCTTAGGTCAACAAACTCCAGCTGCATCCACTCACCAGACACTTATCCCTCAGCTGTCTGCTTCCAGCCTTGCAGACCTGACAGGAAAGTGGAGTTTTGGCCTTGGTTCAGATGCTGCAGTGATAAGGGCCATGGAAATACCTTTAGTTAAAATAAACAACACTGCACCAGCCTTTTCCATTTTAGGATATTGAAGTCACCAGATCCAAAGCTTAGCCTCTTTCTTCCCTCCCTGTCCCACTGAAAGAAAGAGCTGAGGTCACAATCCAGCTAGGTTAACGCCTGAGATGAGGAGCCTCTCTGGATGGCTGGAGCGTTATCTGGTGTTTTCAAGGTCTTTTGGAAATCAGGAAATACCATATTTACAAGAATTCTGGAAAGTAATTCTGTGAGTGTGCTGCAGCAGCGGTGCGGGTTGCAGTGGGGTCAGACGCACATTCAGACTGCTCCCCAGGTCACTCCAGAGCTGGGGTGCTTGCCTTGGAAACCCAGTCAACAGACAATAGCTGCCCTTGAGACTGTTCCTCCATAAGAAAACTTATCTGGGTTTTGCAGCAACCACTGGCAGATCTTAAAGTGCAAATGTGCCACACGAACTAGCTGGCAGTTCACGCTCTACACCAAAGTGGTGAATGATGTCTGAGGACACATGAAAGCCAAGAAAAACTCAAACCTCTCTGACTTCAGCTTCTTCCCCACCCCCTGCCTTTTCCTATTCTCTACCTCATCTTGGAAAATAAGGAAGAAGTGCAGCCGTAGGTTGTTTTTTGTGATATCCTCATCATTGGGAAAGTGAAAATAATTTGTCATTCCTTGGTTTGATGGAAACTGTATTTAGGGATCACAGCCCCCGCTGACAGTGTTTTTCATTTCACATGAGCTGTCAAGAAGCTTAGTTGAGGCCATCCAGCAAACACATAGATCAAATTAAATCAGCACAACTGAGAGCCCAGTAGCTCTTGCAGGAAAGTATAGGAAGCTCTTCTACCTGTCCCAGCACATAGTGAGCATTTGGGAGCCTAAGAACTTAGGATGTGCCCAAACACATGGTTAAATCCGCAAACAGGATAATGGAAACTAATAAATATATAGTTTCATCTTTGTGGCCCAGTAACGAATCAGCAAAATGAGTACTTCCAGACTAATATTAATAAATGAATCCCTGAAAAGTGCAAGGCTTGCTGCAGCGCCAAAAGTGGCATTATTCTGGCATTAGTAACATGATAGGGGCAGCAATTAGGGAAGTTTGACATGTTTTTTTTATTTGCCTTCAGCTTTGTCTAAGATTTAACCATTTCTCCTCTGCTGGAAAGGATGTCTTCCTGCTACTTTTGTGTTTCTGTGTGCAGCTAAGAAGGCAGAAGGATAAGCACTGTCAGCAGCATGGGATACCTGCATTTTTCTCTCTGGACAAGGCACTGACCAAGTAATTTTGTCTCTTCTTGAAATGAGGATGAATTGTTCTTGCTAATTCCTGAAAAGGATCATACCAGTCCTCGGCCAAAAAGAGCTTTGTCAGTGGCTTCAGCAGCAGTAGAATGAGGGCCCTAATGAATGGCTCACAGGCCTAAACCTGCAAGCGCTGAAGTGAACTAATAGGCAAAGAGAAATCAGTGGGGGAAAGTCTGGAGGGTAGGAACCACTTCCGGTTGCAAAGCTGACACCACTTTCAACCTTGGGAGCAAAAAAGCGTGCAGAGAACATGGATGGCTCAGAGTTTTAGCAAAATCTGAAGAGTAGCAAGAAACAGGAAGTTAGATGCTAATAAGGTGCTTTAAAACTTCTGTTGACTTAACATACTTGCTGTAAATCGTGTTCTCTAAACCTCACAAAGCTTCATGTCACTGCATCTCTGTTTTTTGTAGTTCTCTTATCAGCATATGTGGCTCAGGCTGTGTTTCTTTACATTCTCTCTTCGCTCTCATGAAGATGTCTGATTTTGGGCAAATCATCCTGCTGTTTTGACTGTTTATCATTTTCATCACGTCCTGCGAATTGCTTCTACAGAGTTTATATGGGGTAGATGTAGGAAGCTAGAAACACAAGAGTTCGCCCTTCCGAGGCAGTATGAACCTTTTCTTGAAAGATTTTCAAAGTATTCAGACAGGGTATGTTTACAACTCTCCTCTGATACTTTATTGACATTTGGTTTTGGGCCACTGATTCTAATCAGCCTTGTCATGTCTCAAGGAGTATAAAAATAACCAAGTGAAAGCCAGTAATATGAATATCTTGAATACATGAATATATCGCTCTTATAAAAAGTGAATATTGAGTGACTTGAAACTTAAACATAATCCAAAAGACTCTGCTTCAAACACTTCTCAGATCATGCCTTTTAGATATTGGTTAAAGTCACCCAATTCGGATGCGGCTGCTGAGCTGCAAAGGTTTTACTTGACACACTGTCGGGAGAGGGACCATTTGCAAATCACTGGTGCAAACTCGGATTTCTGGTAGCTCTAAATCAGGCCAGTGTTAGAATGCTTATTTTACTCTCTTCCTTAAGTGTGACAAATCTTTGTGGGAGTTGTTGCTTTTCTACAACTTGCTTGTTGCTCTCCTCAGCAATCACCTTCCCCAGAATTCCTTTGGAAAAAAGTCCATCATTGGAATTGTATCTCCTTTTATCCTGAAGGTTAATAACTATTTTCTTTGCAAGGAAGGGACTGTCTTGGCTTTTTTTTTTTTTTTTTTCTTTTGGCTGTAATCCTAAATGGGATAAAGAAAAGAGTTTTCATACGCTAGATATTTGAAGGGCTTTGAAGATTTCACTTCACAGAACAAGTAATTTTAGAGTTACTGACAGATGGGTTTTATGTGGTTTGAAGAAGAAAGGGCAGAAAGGCAGCAGCAAAGGGTACCGTACATAGAGAGATATCTACTTGTGTTGATGAAGCATGTATAGCAAAGGGGGAAAATGCTATCTATGAGGGTCTGGCTAATTCCATAAGAGCAAATCAACATTATGGGCAGCGTGCCAACCAGAAACAAAAAGAGATGTATGCTTGGCTGCAAAATGGAGCTAAGGAAATGTATTTTCCTAGCATCGCTAAATAGGTGTTTACTCATTAAGAAAGTATACATCAAAAGATGCTACTGGTAATTATGACTTTTAGAACCAAAGGATTGTCATTTCAGCCAAGCGTAGATCTGGATTGGAAAATAAAGACACAAAGGCAAGGATTTGGGCTATCATGTCCCAAGGGAATGTATCAGCCACGAAATCTTCTTTGTTTAGGTCTTCAGATAGAACCTAAATTCAGCAGAGCTTAGAGTCCTCACAAAAATATCACCAATAATAAAAACTAAGGAAAAGTTTCTCGATGAATTTGTTTGCTACCTCAGTAGCTTTTTAATTGACTAAAAAGTATTAATTTATCCCTGTCCATTCAAGCTGTGAGAGGGATGGCATGCAAGCAAGCGTTAGTAGAGAGGCAGCAATGCTTTTCCAGAACAACATTGGCACACCCGCTGTTGCTGAGCTGACTGGTGCTGCTCCTGCTGTTATTTCCTAAAATATCACTTTGAAGAGGCATTTTTTTTGTAAGGACGTGGTGGTCTGTCCCACTACAGGTAAAGATATCACTAAGTTAGGCAGTAGCACATGGGGAAAAAAAGACTTCAGAGATCTAAAAAAAAAAAATCAAAAGAGTTATTTTTCTTTCAAGGCAAAAATAGCCATGACAGGCTGTACCTACCCTACTTCCCTTTCAATAACTGAGCTGTAATCAGAGAAGCAGGATTATTTGCCAAAGTTCGTGACGTTTGTGAGAACAATCATCCAAGATGACAGGAAGTTAGTCCTCAACAAGTGAGATGTTAGAAGGTGAAAGCTGCATGCATCTCCTGGGTTCAGCTAGGATAGGGTTAATTTTCACCAGAAGCTGGGACGGGGCCACAGGCAGGATAGACAACTGAACCAGCCAATGGGATATTCGATACCGTAGTGATGTCATGCCCACTAGATAAGGGCAAGGGGCCTCTGGCACAGCACTATCAGTGCAGGGCGAGGTGGTTGGGGTGTTTTATAACACTTGCTTTACGTACTGTTCCATTACTATTATTGTTATTACTCTTGGTTCTCCTCCTATTGCATCGTTCCATTAAATTCTCCTTATCTCAACCCACGGGGTTTTGCCTTTTTCTCCCTGTTCTGGTTCTTATCCCACTGTGGGGAGCGGGAGCGGTGAGGGAGTGGCTGTGCAGTGCTCAACTCCTGGCTCTGTCTAAACCAGGCGATCCATTAACATGTTCTTATCCGCACTGTCATCCTTAACCATAGGGAGACATGGTCAGACCTCCCTTCCATCAGCACCTCCGCCAATCTTGCTGAATTATGTCTTCTGAAGATTGAAAGCTTTTGTCTACAGTGGCCTGACCCACAACTAACAGCTGAAAGCTGGATTAGAAAAAAATCAAGCCTTGAAATTCCAACTGGAAAGTGAATGTGAGCTTTTTACTTTGTAGTTTCCCAGTCAAAGCACACAGCATTCAATGATCAAGCCAGAGAGATGGGAGGCATGTGAAGGATGAAGAGAGTAGAGCTTTTCGCTTTCTGAAAATGAAGTAATTAGCTTAGTAAGTGAAGAAGGAGGAGAGAAAGGAAAGGAAGATCCGTTTGTTAGGCACTTATAACAGAATCCTCTCTCCTGGCCAGGTGTACTTGCAAGATGTTACCAGATTGCACACACTGACAAATGTGACGAGTAGGGCACCACTAACTTACTTTCAAAGGCATCCATCTGGGGAATCCTCATTTCTAAAAGCAGATGTTCCGTCTGTGTGCAGTGCATTTTATTTAGGGACTGCCAGTAATTGTGGACACTACCAGTTTCCCCATAGGAAACAAACGTTATTCCTGTGGTTTTAAATAAAGGATGGAATCTTTGGTTACAATGGGCAGTTTCCCAGGCTTTTAGGGCTGTTATGATCAGGACTTTGATGGGGAAGGGAGAAGAGTTGAGGAGCTGGCAAGCACTGAAACAAACCAAAAGCCCTATAGATGTGAAAGTTCCCATGAAGCAGTCCTTTGCATGTTGGATAATCTTCAGTTAAACAAATCCTCTATAAAAAAAAAACCAAACAACCTTCAATGCATTTAGTGGATGCTTGAAATAATAGCATTTGCCTATGTTCTTACTGTCCAGGAGCATAAACAAACACACAGCCAATTTACATTTCCCCTAATACCTTTAGCAAAACCTCTTCTAAAATGATGTCTCTCAGCCCATGATTGCAGCTTCGATTTCAATAATAAAGGACAGAGCTAGACTGTGGAAAGGGGAAAAGAGTTATGAGTAACTATTATATAAGCTCCTTCCCTTTGAACCTCGCCTCACACACTGTTCACCAGTCACACAGTCTTGCCTCTGAGCTTCTTTGTCAGAATATAATGGGCAGAAGTTGGAAGCACAGCTGAGTTCATTGTAAGCACTGTGTAAACCTCCAGGGTAATTGAAATGATACAGACTGCAGGAGTTGTTTGAATAAAAGAATATCCAAAAGGAAGAGAAAAGAGCAGAGCCATTGTAAACTGCTCTGAAAGCAAAGGTGAGTGTGTTGTCATGAAACCAGAGGCCCAAAAGAAGAAACCTATCTTGCAGGGAAGTTTAAAAACCTCTTGGGAATTTTTTTTTATAGGGAGCCACATCACATGGGGGAGGAGGAGAGCAGGGGAATCTGAGCCAAACACAGGGCACGGCTGGAAGGCACAGGTAAATGCACAGAGACACCAGGAAATAATTACACTCAGAGCCAGTTTTGCTGCGAGAAGCAAAATGAACTATTCATGAAGAGGGAAAGAAAAGGACCCTCACTGATTCCTGGAGTGTGTGGGACACAAGAAAGGATTAAATATGAAGAAGAGAGATGGGAGGAAAGGATCCTCACTGCATCTACAGATATTCTCCATTGCTTTAGCTTCTCACTTGTTCTGTATCTTTCTCAACATAGAGAAAGGTATTCTCTGTTGTACTCATCAGGCCCCTCAAATATACTAATCCCACATGCCCTCATGCTCTCTTTCTTATATGTTCTCACCATAAAAAACTTTTTAATATTTTTGTTATCCTCGCCACCATATTGTCTTCCATCTGAAACCCCTCACTGTTTTCCAGCTCCTCCTCTTCCCCTGCATCATTAAGCTCATGGAAGTCCCAACTTGCAGCTGAGGGCTGAAGTGAAATCAAGTTAAAGCAATTTCAACAAAAGGTCAACTTGTCAAAGAAAAGGTATTTCAGGTGGCTCCAAACTCTGAGCTTGTATGGAACACTTTGAGAAACTAGTTTATCTGTACAAAAAGAGGAAAAAAAAAGAGGAAAGTTTATTTAAAACAAAACAGCATTTTAACAATTCTCTCTCATTTTTCACTTTTTACTTTTTGCTATCTATTCTGCCTGAGTTCATCATACATACCTGAAATTACTTTACTATGACAGTGTCAGAATGCAGTGCAAACTTGTACTTCAAGGATGTATTTCAACATTTCTGGACTGAGACTTCGCATCTTCCTGTACTTAAGACTCCCTCACTTCCTCCTGCTCAATGACTCTGAATATTATCCCCACCTTGCCCATTGTCCAAGTGGCATCTATGACTGGGATCTTTCTCTTGGTACTCCAAGGCAGCCTACACACAGGCTTTATACACACAGCTTTCAGCACAGCATCTCTAAACATTTCCTGTTTGGTCAAGGTTTCACACTGACTCTCATGAGTTCTCATCTCCATCACTGAAACACCCTTTGCCCTAACCTGTACAAATGGCATCTTATCCCATCAACATCCACTCAGAATCAGGTAGCAAAAATTCCTTTTTGACAGGATCCAGAGGAAGCATGTACTGTGAGGGCCTCTGATGTTGTCCAGATAACTGCAGAAACCGAGCTTTGAAGAAATCACTGTGAGATGAATACTGGACTGGTTAAAAATCACTCACAAAACCCACAAATTGTTAGCGAATCTCTCTCCACCTGGAGCGATACTTCAAGCAGAACCTAGCACTGATCTGTCCAGAATCATCTTTTGTTTCTTTAGTGACTTGGGTGAGATAATTGAGCATACACTCAGCAAATGTGCATGATATTGACCTGACTTGTTCTTGTTTTAATTTTCCAGGTGTTTATAAAATCTTTGAAAAGTTAGAATACGGAGTTGGAATACTTTTTTTTTGGTTCGTCCGAAAATTTGAAAACGTTTTATTCCTGGTAACCTTAAAAGAAACTATTTCATTAGCATGTGTATGTCTGCAAACCAGAATTTTTGAGGTAATCAAACAACACTTACTCCACTTCTCTCTCTCTCTCTCCCTGCCCCAGCTGAGTTCTCCATCATATTCCTTCCTTCTGTCAGATGTATCTGCACTGAGTTGTATTTCATTTTCCAGCAATAAAGCAATATGAAAATTTACATCCCCACCCTTAAATGTGCTTCTCCAGTTCTAGTAATGGAAGCATTTGACAAAAATAACAAAAGGGTAGGATGTCATATGTGGAAAACATTGGATCTGAAATATCTGGTACTCAAAGCTACGAAGTTAAAATCTGCCCAATGCCCTGTGCTTTATTTTAAGGTCCCTGTCTTTAAGCAGTAATGGAAGGCATAGGTTCCCCACAGAGCCTTAAAAAAGTTAGTTACTGATTTGCACTTCTGTTAAGTTTACATATTCAAGAAGCTTTAAACATTTTCATTTCCTTTTAAAAGGAATACGCTTTTGTTTTTTTCCTCTTTTTTTATTCCCATTGATTGTAGAGGTCAGCTTAACTTAATCAAAAATATATTGCCTGTCTCCATGTCACTCGCTTTCAAATGACACAAGCTCTATAAAAGCCTCATGAAGTCTTTCCTGCGAAAGCCATTCATTCAGACAGACTTGGGAAATTAGAATAGAGATTTCATTTCTGAAGCAGATCCAGTGTGCAGGGAGGCTGCTAGTCTGCAGCCCCCATGGTTACAGTCCTCCACGCCAACCACCGGCACACTGAAAAGTGCAAGGATCCTGACTCAGTCCTGCCATGCAGAGCACTAAAGTGATTCAGCAGTAGTAATGCTTCTCAGACAGGGCTCTAGTAACCAACTACTGAGGTAATTAACTGGGGAGGAAGTAGGCAGTATCTTCCCGAGGGAGTACTCCCAGGAAGCAAGCCAACTGCAGCCTATCTTGGGGCCTCTGCAGCAGACTAAGCCTACCCTAGGCTTTCACACTGGCCTTCTCAGGCCAATAATTACCCGGTTTCCAGAAAAGGTGAAAAGATGTAAATCCATTCCCAATTCCCATTTCATTTATCAGTTCCTTGAGTCTCTCAGCTCCCCTCAGGCACCCTTTTCTCTGACATTTCTGCCCTCAGCAACTGGAATATGCCTCCCAGGCACTCTTCATTGCTATAGTAATGGCTGGGCATACTTTACTATTCAGTCATCAGCTTGCTTTGCCTTCACTCCCCTCCAGGCCCAGGCTTTGGAGTACTTTCTACAAAATCTCTTTACCCAACATAAGCTTTCCACTCCTCTTGATTCTGCTCTTCTGTTCTTTCACCACTGAACTTCTAAGCTGTTGATAATTAATGCATTGTCAGGTGCCCTTTGCATTTCTGGGAAGCCGAGCACAATATTGTAGCACCTTATCTAAATATCTTCTGTGCTAAACTACAATCTCTCCTCAAAATACTGTTTCACCAACTCCTTCAGATTACCGCTGAGTTTCTGGTGATGTTTTTAACGGTCAACCCCCTGAAAATTGCTATTTATGTCACATGCTGCTCAAAAATAAATTCTGCTCTTGTGCTGCCTGCTTCCCATAGCAAGTGACAAGCTTTGCTGTTACCAGTGAGCATGTAATCACACAGTGTACATTTCAGCTTCAGCTGTGATGATTCCTCAAAGATTTTTAAATGATCTAAGTAGTGAATATTTGGGCATACGGACTGCCTAGTAATTCTGTTTGTTCTCCGTACATCATCGCTAAATTATATCCGTAGAACTAAGGCTACCATTGTAATTATAGCCTCCATAAGGCTGTAACTGTCCAACAAAGAGAATTCATTCAGGTCAAAACAGTGTTTGAATGCCATTATGGCTACAGGGGGCTGCCTGGTAGTGCTGTGCCGACTTGCTGTTGTGTTAATTGGTAGTCACAGATGTGGGCATTGAAAAGGAGCTGCTGGAAGTTGAGTGAAAGACAAGCTGACATAATTAGTGGGAGTTGGTGAGGAGATGGACACAGACTCGCAGGCAAAAGAAGCTCCCCACTTGCCAGCTAAAAAAGCATCTCTGTTTCTGGCTGCAGGGGTTGCTTGCTGAATCTCACTTCCATCTGCTTGGAAGATGGCTCTCCAAGGGTGGCAGACCAAATCCCATGCTCAGACAAAACACACCTCCTCGGTAGCACAAAGAGGAAGCTCTGAACAGAGGCAGAAAACAACTGTGAAATCCAATCTCAACCCAGCACAAATACTTGAGCCAGAAAAGTCCTCAGTGTTGAGGCACCCCTGAGGACAGCTTGTTAAAGCAGTTTTCCTTATTACCAGAAGAGTTCACTTAGTGATGACATCTGCTCCTTGGGAGTCCTCACAGTGGGGCTCCACCTCCATCCTCCCTTAGCTGGGTGCTGCATGTGGACACCACTACGCAACCAAACCAAGTCCCAGGGTAGGCCAACTGCTTCATGTGGACAAAGACTTAGGGGCAAATCGTGGCCTATGCTCAAGAGACAATGTTGCAGTGGGAAGAAAAATGGAGATATTCCTCCTGGACATTCACCTCTACTGCTTTGCCTGAGGAGGTCAAGCGTGTCCTAGCACAGAGCGCGTTGCAGAGTGCAGAGCAACCCTGAGAGTCCTGTTCCTTTACATTTCTGACATCCTTTCTTCTCCCCTGAAAAAGTGGGCTACCAGACATGGGACAATGGCTCCTGTCTATATACAGCTACCTCTCTCACAGCCTGTGTAGAACATCTTTCCCAAAGCAAAGAGGCTCACTCTAACACTGACAAGGTAGTTGAATTCAATGTAACTCATACGCAAGGTCAGTTAGAATACAATTTCCTTTCTGGAAGAGGGAATGTCCTTGCAATTCTTCTCCCACAAGTCAGTCTAGCTGGACTCCTTCTGTTTGGCATATGCCGTTTCTTAGGAAATTCTTCTCTACTTTTCTCCATGTTGCTCAATCTGTGGGGTTTTTTTCACTTCCTTGAGAGATTCTTTCAAAGAAGCGGCACAGTCCATAAAGAATTTGAATCAAAAGCCCAGGCCTGGTGCAAGTTTGCAACTTCAATTAATAAGAATTATGAGTCATTACATATATTATGTTATGTGTTATGGATTCATGAGAATTTATTTATAATTATGGGAAGTGGAGCACGAAGACCTCTGAAGATGACCTTGTTTACCTCCTCCTCCTAGAACAGGAAAATCTCTACCCGTTCCATGCCCCACAGACAGAAGCCTCCAGCTTTACCCTGTCTTCCACTAGCCTTACAAGGCAAAAGGTTCTCCTAATCATGATTTAAATCTCATGTTCCATTTAAGCCCATTGCTTCTTTTCAACTGTATTTATGGGCAAGGAAAATAGATTATTCTCTTTTCTTTGAAGCAAGATTTTTCCTGCTTGTAGTTTTACTTTATCTTCCCCAAGTATCTTCCGGTAGACTGAACAACCTTAAATCCTTTGGTCTGTCTTCACCAGGCACATTTTCTGAATTTCTGATGGTTGCTGTCAGTCAGCTCTGCTTTCCAGCCAGGCAATCCATACCTTGAACTACAGTACCCCAAACTGGATAACTAGTTCAAGTCCTAAATACAGCAAAAAAAAATGTTGTCCCTAATTTATAGATGATTTTATACAGATAGATACTCATACATGCTAGCACTTCTGCCTCTGTTACAATGCCGTCATATTTTTGACTCCTGGCTCTCCTCTATCTATTTCCTTGTTCCCTATCTGACATTTTTGCAACAGATTAGTCCTAATAAGATACAGACATTTGTACCTTGTTCTTACAGAATTTCATTCTACTGTTTTTCAGATCAGATTTCCAAACTGAAAATACCTTTTTGAATTCTCTTCCTGCCAAGCAATGTGCCCACAGGCCCTCTGTGCCTGGTGCCACCTGCAAGTTTAACTAGTAGACACATTCTTACATCAACTGTGTCATTCACCAAAGAGTAACAAGCCTTATCCCCTCCAGAACTGACTCACACATCACAGCACTGTAACAGCGCTGTCCAAGCACAGCACTAAAAGATCACCCTGCACCAGCAGAGCTTGCTAAGTCAATAGCCTTGCTTTAACACTGTTAAAATCTCCAACTAACCTTCACCTCATCCACAGAACTCTGACACAGGGCCCTGATCCCACAAAGTACGCCTTTGACACGAACCCTGAAAGCACTGGTGACTCTCCAGAGATCTGGTAAATCATGATGGAGTTCTAGTTGATGGTAATTGCCCAGAAGCTGTGCTGCCAAAGTTCATTAGAATTTCAGCATGTACAGATGTGTAAGTGGCTTTCCTTATTACATCCTTCCTAAGTTCAAAGAATTCGGTTGCTGCAAATGCCAGTCTACACAGACATTGTTTTACCTATAAGCAGTTCAAAGATAGCATTTCACTTGTGTCACGGGAAGAGTATATTTCTCTAGGTTTAAGTACAAAGTCTTTAAGATAAAGTCTTGAGCTTTATCTGTGTCTCTGACATCAACGCACACTAATCATCTCCTTATAGAAAATATGCAGACATGATTTATGCATTTGGTAAAATTTTATCGAGTTACAGCAATCAAATTAATTAGCTAAATTAATACCCATTAATTTATTTACATTGCCTATGATTTCTTGCATGGATAGCTCCATTAACTGCAATGTTATGTTTCAGAGAAACACCAAAGTAGAATAGTTCAGTTGTAGATCATATTTAGGCTGTGACCTCAAGCCCCATCAGCTTTGGCCAGCTCTGAAATCTTGGAAGCTGTTATCTCACAGGTAATTCACTCTCTCAGGATTTCAGGCAGCTCAGGAGATGAGAGCTCTGCTTGAAAAGCCAGATTTAAAGCACACAAGAACTCAAAAGAGAGGCCCTTTTGTCTTACCCAACCAGGGACAAGCAAAGCACAAACAGCCAAATCTGGCAAACCACAGTTAACCCTTTAAGTCCTACAGGAACCTCAAGCTTGGCTCTCCACTCGTATTTTTGTGCAGAAATTACTCCACATTTTGTCTGCTAACAACTTAACTTAATAATTTATGTAAACACAAGTTAGTTTGCTAGTTTTTCTCATGGAATGCCATCTCCCGGTGAGGGAAAAAGACGTTATGTCACTGGTCTTAGCTTTATAAAAGTTTTCCTCTCTCCTCTTCTTCCCTCCCTTCCTCTCCATCACACACTTATTTTCCTTGAGTGCTTCATGAAGGCTTTTATAAATAACTGGACATATTCATTCTAACAAGCACCTTGTCCAGTCAGATTCATTTCTGTATAGCCCCTTGCAGTGCTATTCAATAAAATGCGAATAATTACCATAGCAACTGCAGCATGTGGTACATATGGTGCCTCTGAGAAACAAAGCATTTTCTCTCTTTCTTGCTTTTCTTACCCTTCAAAAAGGGAGCCACACGCATTAGTTTTTAATACGAAATGATATCTTACAGTGTTTATTAGAGGGGAAAAAAGGTTTTCAAATGAAGAGCCCTCTCTCGCTCTGCTTAGAAGCTCAGATAATCAATTCTTCATACATCACCATCCTTTAATCTCTCATTACCTCACATTATCAATGTGTACATTTTTGCAGAATGCAAACAATAGGTACTCAGACAACAAAGTACCCTGATTATGTATTCCTGTGCTCTTACTGGCTGAATGCCCTGATAGACTGGCAGCACAAAGTGAAGGGTGTTGACTCATGGAAGGACTGGATTAAACCTGAAGAGTAGCAGCCCTTCAGAGCTGCTTTGTATATCCCCTGAAGGCTTCCTTCCCCTTGACAGGGACAGCTGAACTATAGAAATGGAAGGGCTGCAGTGTACATCTCATGTTCTGAATACACCGGGCAACATCTGGTTATTAACAGTAAGCTGAAAAACAGCATTGTAGAAGTTGTTTCACAAACAGTTGCACAGAAAGCAGCACCACCCAGGAGTGGGGCTGAGGACCATTTGGAACCAGTAACTGATTCAGTTTTGTGTTTGTGAGCTAAAGTCCTAAAATATGTCGCCAAAATGAATGTGTAGTAGCTTTTCAGCCTGACTGGTTGTCTCTAACAGTATCATCTTGTTGACTATACAGCTAGAATCAATCACATACTCATACGTACATGACACGGACACTGAGTTTTCTGAGAGAGGAACAGCAGTACATTCTTGGAGATCAGCTTCTCAAGCCCACAGCTCCAAAAATCAAATTACAACACAGTCACCATGTTCCACAAAAGAGCTCTAAAGTAGTGTAAGTTTTAGCATCCACTTACTTAGAAACTGAAACTGAGGAGGACCAGCAGATGGAAGAGGGATAGTGCTCTTGTTGACTCAGCCTGCTAGTTATATATCCCTAGTAGATCTTTTCTCAACCTACAAGTGTTGTGATCCTCTTGAATTCAAAGGGGCTGAGCAAATACCACTCTGTGTTAGCAACCACAAAACAGGTCATTCATATCCTTCATACCATCATCCTGCAGCAGGACATCTTGCCCAAACCACATGTCAAGCCCTTAATTGAATTCTCCTGGCATAGCAGGCTGTAAGACTTACTGCCTTACAGTGGTGTGGGGAGAGGTAGTAATGCTGCAAACAAAACTCATTTTCCTGGGTGACCTTCCTACCTGAAAGAATGACTTGCACATGAAAGATCCCCCTTTCTTAGCTCCCATAGCCCAGGGATGGTCCCAGATGGTTGAATTCTTGTTCACTTGGTTTTTGAAGATTCCTTTGGACAATATTAGCTGTACATATTTGTAAATGTGGCTTGAAAGAGAGGGTTTCTTATACTGAGTTATACACATTCTTGTAGGCATGTCACACATAGAAATGGCTACCTGAGGTATGTAAATGTGGACCTGGTTTTGTCTGTTTCTAAGTTTTGGTTTAGTGGTCTATTCAAACTCTGTTGTTAAATCTCTAGCAGGCCACCAGCAATGCACACATTCACTCTGCAGTCTTCAACTACCAAACCTGGCCAAAGAAACCACAGCCCTAGAAGTGCTGATCACCAAATGCAATTTGGAACCAAAATAAACATTACTTTTCAAAATTGAATTATTGGTTACCATTTTATCCCTGATGAAATAAGGCTGCAAACATGATAAACACGAGCTCCCAGTTTAATTAATAATGCCTTCAACAAATACTAAAGAACCCCTTAGTCTTTTTGGGAATATATTATTTCACTAATACAAATCCTGGACTGGGATAACATGAGTTATCTGAATACAACTTCCCGTCATAACTGCCCATCTCTGCATTTAGATGAATCTCTTTTGAGCTGTTCTGCCACCACCCAGCAGCAATTTTTCAGACAAAAAGCCACTAGAGAGCGCTTCTTCCACAGCGATGGGATGAGCACTGTAAACCTGCCTGTGTGAGGACTGCTCTGCTGAGAATTCAGTGACAGGGGGAATTATTATGCACCATTCGTTCCCTTGTAATTTAACTCTCAGTAACAAAAGCATAACGTATAGTCTGGTTTACTGGGCTGATTTACAACACTTTAAGTGAAAAGACGGTTTCCTTCTTTTCATGCTGATATCAGCAGATACAAAGTGTGCCTCATAACATGGCATCGCTGTAAGACAGAATAATGCAGAAAAAAAAGAAACACTAAGAAGTTGTGGTAGAGTGAATTGCAGCTCAGGAGTAGAGAAGCAGGCCCAAAACCGCAAGACAGTGCCTTGCACTCTTGCTCCCCACAAGAAAAGCCACCTGCAGCATCTCACCAAGGCAGACTGAGAGGGAAATGGGACTCCCATCTTTTGCTGCAGCTCTGTGGTTTGGCACCTCCTCACAGAGGCTGGTGTCTCTCATCAGGCAGTGCGAGCTTGCCTTATCCGGTGCCAAAACGCTGTCCTTAGAGATCGCTTTCTTTTTGAAACTCCACGTCTCATTTTGTTCTCTGGGCATGAGAGGGAGGAGATAAATCATACTCTGATAGGGTTGTTCATTTTAAGGGACCATGAGACCATGTTAGAGCACCATGCTGATACCAGATGCACCCATGAATTCCCTTTTCTTCTTCACTACATGTAAGAAAAATGGATGAGAAGACCTCAGTGTGCTGTTACGCACTTACAAACACCGAGACAGGCACTCTTCCCTTCTCACTCTAATCTGAAAGGCTGGAGAGAACCTATCATTACAATACAATTTCATACAGCCTCAGCTTTTGCCCTGGACTCCTTAACCCAAATCTCTGCAGGTACCTCATAAGTTTGGCTTTGGCAATTTAAAATAAAAAATAAAAAATAAAACAAACAAAAAACCCCAAAAAAACCAACACCACAAAAAACAACATAGGAAAACCCATCACTTTCAGAGACAGGAAAAGAACATACTTTCAGCCTTGAGAAGTGCTCCATTTCTGCCCAATGGTGAAAAATAGAGAGGCACACAAGAAGTGCTAAGGGAACATGAAATCTCACAAGAATGAGCTTCCTCTCCTCACTTCTATGTATTTTATGATTCAGAGCTGGTCAGAAAAAATATAACAGGGACACCAAGAGTGGTGTTTTTTAGAGTATTTCAGGGCTGAGTAGGAGGCATCGTCCTGTGATCTCTAAACACATAAACACCCACAAAAAACAGAATATTGTAGCACAGAGAAATGGCAGAGACATGAGATCCTGCTCTGCTCCTTTCAGGCTGTCTGTGGGACTTAAGAGAGTAACGGAAACTCCTTTGTTTGCAGCTGAGAAAGCAGAGGAGAGCAAAGGGTGTATACAACAATTGATGCTCAAGGAAGCAGCAGAGAGACACAAAATGTCACTGCATCTAACCTAAGACAGAGCCCCACAGTGTCTGGAGGGACACAGCAGCACGATACCAAGAGAGTCTTGACTTTGAGACATGGCACGTGACAACCACAGTCGTGAGGAAAGCACTACTTTTCTCTGTGACAGCTTCCATAGCCTCCTGAGGAACAAGTTGCCGTCTGCCAGGTGCCAACCGCTTTGCAGTGAGGGAGGGATGAATAATTCCGTAACAATACCAGAAAAACTCTACAAACAGGATGAGTAAACATGGGCAATGGCAATATTTCTATTAGGCCAGGTTCCAGTCTCTCCATTAAACTGGGAGATTCCCTTGGCCTGCTCAGGTGCTGGCAGTTGTCTGTTTTTCCCTCAGAATTGATACTCCTGCCCACAGCCACAAGAAAAAAGCTCCTTTAGGTGCATCTCAGCCACCATTTCATTCTCAGATTTCTCAGTCAAGAGGATGACCTAACCTGTGGGCTTTTGTTCAGTTGAGTGAGATCTGAAGGAAAGATAATGATTCTGGATAGCAAAGTCAAACAGTGAGCTTTATGTCTTTATAAGCAATGAATTTGACATCTATCAGAACACACAGGTGCAAAACTCAACAGATCCTCAAACCTCTAGAGGACAGGAGCTCTTGCCTGAATTTTATGCACCATATAGTCCAGGATAGGTTTCAGAGTACCACAAGGCAAAAGCCATAAAAAAACAACGTACTGCCACAGCTCTGCTAGAGAGTCACTTCCTGCCTCTTCAAGATGTATTTCAATAAGCAAATCCCACACGATAGATCATCTCGTCTGGGTAACAGTGGCTCCTTCAGAAAGATTGATAGGTGATAGTGTGAAAAGGAGCCAAGTCTGCAGTGATTTAGGTCTGACGCTGCTCCCAGGTAGGCTATGTGAAACCCATCTCTAGACTGAAGAGTTGTTCCCAGTCTGTAGGCTTAGTATTAGAAGGGCCTTCTAAGAAGGGAACTCTGCATGTCTGTCCCTGATATACAAAATGAACAGGTTTGACAAAACAGAAAGAAGTAAAGAGAACAGGATCCTCCACTGAATAGCTCTTTAACAGCAGTCACGTGTAAACAGAAGTAGCTGTGACAGTGCTATCATCTGTGTAAAGCAGACCACAGGAGGGCATGGTACCTGCTAGACAGAGGCTTGTGGGGAAAATTTGAGGCTCTCAAAACAGTCTGCAGTGGAGAGAGCTTGCAAAAGTAGGCTGAAATATTGCAGGCTGAAATAACCCTTACAACAAGAAGAGATAAAAGGATGTGTGTGCAGAAGTCTTCCAGCCCAGTGGCTCACTTCAGATAGCAAAGCAAACGTGTAGACATACCCAAAAAACGGCAAATAACAGAAGCTTCTCTGCTTCTGTTTTATAAGGCACATTAATGATTCAACAGTGGTGAATCAGACAACAAGAAAAAAAGAAGCAGTTGGTTAGTCTGAAAGCATGGGGAGTCCCCCTGCACTGAGTCTCTGTACCTGACATTGTATTGCCTCTGCCTCGGCCTGTAGGCCAATCTGAGGGAACGGCATGTTACAGCAAAGGGCTGGATTTGCAGGTAAGTTGTTCACCTTAACATGAGGTATCGGAGCCATTACAAAGCTGCGGGGATGTCTGGTTCTTGCTTTGGTCAGCTCATTGGGACCTACCCATAGCGTCTTCCCGGCAGACAGGAAGAGCAGCGCATCGCAGAGCTCTGCGCCTGGAAGCTTAGCCACATCCACGGCCTCTTTGCTGGAGAAAAGCGCAAATCTGGTATAAGCAGGTGCAAATTTAGCCAAACCCTCTTGATACTCAGTATGTCTGGCAACTTCAGTTACGGGCTACTGAAGTTCTTATTCCCACAGTCTTTGTGGGATTGGCTGTTGTTCTACATCAACCATGGGAAAGATTACAGCTTGAATACCTGCCTGATGCCTGATGAGGAAACTGGGACTGTGCCAGCTTAATTTAAAAGGTCACAAACATTGGTCAGCAGCTAAGATGGTTATCATGAGCAGAAAAATATAGTTTATTGCAATAAACTCTCCAGTTTAAAGAGGTGACTCTTATAACTTCAATAAATTCTCAGGTACATTTTTGTTCACGCTGAAATAAGAAACACAACCAAAACTTATACAACTCCCCTGGGATCTCCTTCTGAGACTTCATTAAAGTTACAAACTCCCTGAGCACTGATGGTAAAGTACGCCTTTACTAAATAGACCAGCAAATACATTCTGTAATTTTTCTGAGTTATGATCATGAGAAAAACCTCACAAAATAAAACTTTTCTATTGCTCCCAGTGCACAAAAATTCTAATGAATTCCCTGATGAAAAATTTGGTTAAAGGTAGAGGTAGGTTGAGACTATGTTCTCCCTTAAAATATCTCCAGTACGCACAGTCCTAATGCTTTAGATTAAAAACAGAAAAACAAAACAAAACAAAAACCAAACTCAAATCCAAGGTGAACAGGTAGTCCCGGAGGTGTCCTACACCGTTGTTACAAGCACATATTTGGCAGCTACAGCCATGCTTTCTATATGTGCTGGCATTACTAAATTCATACATCC
This sequence comes from Baryphthengus martii, assembly GCA_013396935.1. Classification (NCBI taxonomy): domain Eukaryota; kingdom Metazoa; phylum Chordata; class Aves; order Coraciiformes; family Momotidae; genus Baryphthengus; species Baryphthengus martii. The sequence continues at coordinate 529,628 of VWZK01004326.1, forward strand.
CACCTAAAATCCAAAACATAACTTGTTAGCCACCTAAGGCATATGATTATGTTTCCCTGGTTTGATTAGGTGACTTACAGAACCAACATAGATTGCCCAAATAAAATATTCTGTACTTCAACATTTGCACATTATTAAACGCATTATTTGTATAGCCCAAGTCATGCAAGTCAACTTACATCGGTTAGTTACGTGCTCCAGTGTGAAGGCACAGCTAATTCTAACATTTCCAACTGACGTGATCTGAAACCTTCACATTTTTTCCATGAACTCACTGGAAAATAATTTCAAATAATGAATCAACGTAAGAATTTCACAACTGTTTGTGAATAGGAAAAACAGAGATGTGTTAAATCAATTATTTATTGGGAATTATTCCCTTCTGTCTCCCAAGAAGCCTTCTAAAAATCATAGTGTGCTTAGCAAGGGCAGCTGTAGAAGAGTTTGTTAAAGCTACAACATGGGGCTCCAGGCTTATCTTTGGCTAAGAGACCTGTTCAGTTCCTGGGTAGAGCAGTTATTGTATGGATTTTCTCACAGCCACCAGCACTACAAACTGAGCCTGGGATCAGAGTCATGCTGGATTCTTTCAGTTCTGTTTAGCATCCAGGCAAGCAAGAAAAGCTCTACAGCCCCAGCGACGGCCTCAGTAAAGCCCAGTGAGCTGCACTGCCTTCAGTTTACGAAGCAGATTTGCACAGGTACTAAAATGACAATGAACGAGTAAGAATATTCTGCATGTCATGCAGAAGAAGGAATTGGAGACAATCCTCTTCCCCAGCTGTTCTGCTGCTGCAGTGCTAACAGGAATAGCAAGCAATACAAGGTGTTTGTGTCAGAAAAAGGCAGCAAATGCAAACAATGAATAGATCTCTTGAGTGAGATTCCAGCTTTACCAAACTAGTTTTCAGAGACAGTTCAATAATAAGTTTCATGTGATATCTGAAATTCTGCATAAATTTGGTGGGTTTAGGGCTTCTAAATTATACATTTCTATTAATATTACTTCTATTAATATTACTTCAAAAGGCAATACAGTCTCAGTTTCATCCATTCAGAAAAGTTTGCCTGGGAATAATTTAAACTGCTAAAATAAATAATTCAAGCTTTCCTTTTTTTTTACATATTAAGAATATTCTCATGTAAGTGACAAATGTAATATCCCTGTAAGTTGAAATTTTTACCATACACATGCGTAACTACGTTTGTAATGCTTTTGAGATGGTGTATAATCTATTTATGCACTCCGTGTATTTTCACCACCTGAAAAAGTGGGATAAATCGAGATGTTCCTTGTTGCAGATTTTAATTTTTTTTTCCACCTGTATTACATATTGATTGTTGATAGAATTTTAGTGCAGCTATATGGTGTAAATTGTGAAATAAATAAGTAAATAGATAAAGCAGACCATGAACTGAATACAAGAGACTGGAGACATAAGGAGGAGTATAGGAATGCTCTAGCTTAGCAGAGAGAACACCTCTTCCTACAGTTGTCTTTGGAAAACTTCCAGTATCATTTCATGCACAATGGATAGTTGGACCTGTGCTTTTCATTTCTAAAAATCCTGAACATCAAAAAATACTTAGATTAGCTTTGTTTCAGCCAGGAAAAGATAGGAGGGTAAACAAAGAGGAAAATTCAGTCCTCCCATAATCATGAGTGGGAGTAGTTGTGAATTTCCTTTTCCTCTCATCAGCCTCGATTTAGCAATTTGCCCCAACATAATTTCCTCCTTGGTGTTAGTACTTGATGTTTCAGCCTATTTTTTTGCCACCATCTTTTCTTTCCCAACACAAAAAATGAACTGAGAGAATGACATGAAGTTTTCCAAGCAAGAAACTTGTGAGAAGAGAAGGTTTCTCCCAAAATAGTTTTGAAAATCTGAAGGTCAGAATGCTTCAAGGATGGCCTGGTTAAGCTATAAGACAATTGTAATTCTTCCATCATCATAAAAAACCACAATTCTTTCCACAATTTATGTTTTCACCCAATTACCCTTCAAAATATTTATGCTTTAAATAGGGCACAGGTGATCCTACGCAAATCTTTTCCTACAGAGGAAGGCAGTGAGGCCCAGGAGCTCTTAATTTCTTCCACCTTCACCCATAGGCAAGGACCCTGTGCCTTGACACTCCAAATCACACCATACACCAACAGAGCAAAAGGTGCTGCCAGCAAATGCAGATAGCTGAGGCATCACAGATCCGCAACGCAGCCACCCTCACTGGTGGGCTGAGGGAAAGGCAGGAGTGCTTAGGAAAAGCCAGAGCCAGCCAAACAGCTCAGCTTCAGCACATCTTTGGGGCAATGAGATCCCATAGCACAGACAGAATCAGACCTCAGCCCTTCCAAAGCCTCAGCTTACCTTTTGTTGACTACTATTTTCAATTATTTATTTTTTTGTTGGCAGTAGCAGTTATCATTCAGATAAAATGCATAAAACGTACTGAAAAAAACCCCCACAAACCACAAACAAACCATGTTAAAACTATCCTCTCTTTGTTTTGTTTTCAGAAACCACGTCTTCATGGTCAGCAGCATTCCAACAACACTGCACAAACACTGATGGGTCCTGATAACATCAGAGTACGTATAAGGGCAAAGTGTGACTAGTGTTTGACACCATGAAAACCACGTAGCCCTTTGCATTGGTTAGCTAGTTCATGCCAGGTTTGAGGCGAAGTACACAATTTTGCAGCTTAAGCTTGCTCTTTCTGATGAATTTCATTAGCTGATTTTTATTTTTTCCCTAACAAAAGTAAAAAATAATTTGAAAACTCCAGCCTCCTCTCTATTTCTGCAGCCTATATGCTGTGTTATAACGACTTCAGAGTATTCACAAAACTAGGCAGTTCCTTAGCCCCATACTCCAGAGGCCTATCTGCGCCTCTGGAGTTCTCACTTAGCCGGCAACTGTGCTACGGTCCCTCAAGTCTCCTGATCTGAGTGCAGGTGTCAGCAGTTCTCCCTCACCTTCCCACAGCTGCTCTCAGAGACATATAGGGATCTTTATGGCTCCAAGGCAGTGGACAACCACATGAGCATCACCTACTAGCTGGGCAGCAGAAGGGAAAATGATCCCCCACACCTTCCACAGTCCCCTGTGACTGTGCCGAATGGGGACTCAAAAAGATGTATTACACGGCCTAATACGTCATCGTGGCTAGGTCTTGACTAAGGTCAGAATTCAGAATCATAGAATCAAAGAATGTTTTGAGTTGGAAGGGACCTTAAAGATGATTGAGTTCCAACCCTCCTGCCATGGGCAGAGACACTTTCCACTAGATCAGGTTGTTCAAAGCCCCCTCCAACCTGGCCTTGAGCATTTAAAGGGAGGGGGCATCCACAACTTCTCTGGGCAACCTGATTCAGTGCCTTACCACCCTCACAGTGAAGAATTTCTTCCTAATATCTAATCTAAATCCACTCTCTTTCAACTTGAAACCATTACCCCTCATCCTATCGCTCTACTCCCTTATAAAGAGTTCTTCCCCATCTTTTCTGAGGAAAACTTTCTCAGCCTGTCCTCACAGAGGATATCCTCATTATTCTTCTTTCCATAAAACAAAAGTGACAATAGATTTTTTTTTTCCCCTGACTCTTTTGGACACTGATTCAGAATGCATTTAGGCAGATACAAGAAGTGAAACACACAAGTTAATCTCCTTGAGTGCTTAAAAAGTGCTCAGCCATTTCAATGCTTTCATGAAGAAAGATTTAGACCTTGTGGGTAGGAATCATCTCTCACTCTGAGTAAAACATACCTTGTGGAGTAACACTTGCTACGTTAAGGACAAACAGAAGATGGAGAAATTTGGGGCTTAGCTTGGATGAATAAACTCTTCGGTTTCTGTCTGGTGCATTTCACAATCACTTTGAAGATTAAAAAGTTAAAAAAAAAAAAAGAAAAGTGACTTAGCCAGTTGCCAGTTCAACAGCTAAATCTGAACTAACTTACTTGATTTTGGTGAAGTAATCTTCTCTCATGCTGCTTTAAGTTTTGGCCTGGAATCATCTCTAAAGAGATACCCTTTTCCAAGTTAAAAGAACAAAAAATATTTAGGAGGGCAAGGAGTTTAAAAGTAAACAAAAAAAAAAGGAGAAAAGAAGAGAACATTTAGGGTAAGAGAAAGTGGGAAAAGGATGAAAGAACATGGAGACTTTTGAAAAGACTTCCAATTGGATTAAAATGATGATAAATGGAGGTGCAGCACAGGGGTCAGGCTCCTTTCGATAACAGGATCTGAGTGCTCTCAAACAGTTGGTGTCTGTCAGTTCTGTGGGAGCCCCTTTGGTCTCCTGTGACTAGAGTTTTTCATCGTGAGTTTCTGACAGGATAAAGCAGAGCAGCTAAACAGGATAATTCCCACATTCTGCTGGGTGAGTCATTTCCCTCACGCTTTTGAAAAACCTTGCAGGCAAAGGGGAGCCGTGCTGACAAAGCAGAGGAAGTGCACTTTTTGGGATTTCACAGGGCGCCTGGTTCAAACATGTGTCGCTGTGACACAGAACACCTGCAGCAGAGTTCAGCGGAGTCTGGCAAACACAGCCAACTGGCTCAGCTGGGGCCCTGCACAACACGTGGGCTAGAGGGCTTTATTCTTTATTTCTGTGTTATTTATTTAAACCTCCCAGGCCAGTGGGATGAAACCTCCAGCCAGTGCACTTTTCTCTCTCGTGCTTCAGCAAGATGCCATGATTGAAATTAATGAAGCTGCCCAAAGCAGAAACAATCTCTGCAGCGAAGAGCTCCATGGTGTGAAGGAGAATATGTATGGCTTAATGCTGTTTGGCAAGGCTTAGCTCAACTGGAGGATCACAGGATTAACAGTGTTCCTTAATGCCCGTTTAGCATTGCAGGTAAAAGAGCTGCCATTAAGAACAATCTGAGTGGTTGGTGAGGTTGCTGAACCTGGTGATTAGCAGACTAATTACCTCACATAGCTCACAACTCATTAATCAACCTCTAAAATAAAAATTTCCAAGAAAAGTCTCAGATCTATCAGGAGAAAAAGGCTGGGATAGTTAGTCTGTAGCCACTTTGAGCCAATCTGATTTCAGCTGTTCTAACAGCCAGAAATGACATCTCTGAACTGTTAAGTGCCTTCGCCCCTGCCCAGGACCCAGAGCTCTCCAAAACCTCTGTGTGAAAAACACTTCTGGCCAATGACCTCTCACAGCCTCTTGTTTCTTCTCTGCTCTGGTCACCCTTCCGACCAGCCCATGCACCCCATTCCCCTGGCCTGGCTGCCATAGTGCTGAGCATTCAAGGCAGAAGCAGCCCTCCTGTCCCTGTCACACATTCACTTGGCTCCTGTGCTGCTGGGCTGACAGCAGTTGCAGCTGAGCACTGAGTAGATCAGAGTGCAAATGCATCCAGTACAAACTGAACCACACTAACCCCTCCATGAAAATCCATCCAGCTTAACCCTATGGCAAATGACGGAGGTAAGAGCAAAATAAGGTTTCATTCAACCTATGGCTCAGCTGCACTCACACCACCTCCCCAGGCCCACAGTACTATGGTGGGAGGACATCTGAGTGAGGTCCAGGGCAGAGATGCTGGGTGAAAGCCCCTGCCAGTGACATACACAACCAAACACACCCATGGACCCCAGCTGCCAGCAGGCAGCATATGGCAAGAGGCCCATCCTTACGTGTTCCCCATTCGTTTTAACAACTTTAACTCAGCCCACAACTTGCACTTCCAGCTCTGCCCAGTGGCCAGTCTGGCAGTCTAGGTGATTGATTGCTTCTTCACCATTTGTTCCTATCTCCTTTGTCTAGTCTTTATACCTGCCTCTCCTATTGCTTTCAAGACAGCTGCATAGATAGGCAGGCCAGCTAAAACACTGTCCTCTTCTGACTCCTGCTTTAAAATCCTCCCTGCTGGAATGCCTGCAAAACGTTTGATAACAGCCAGACCATGCAGAAGAGGACATTTTTATCTTTTAAGCTAATGAAGACTGTTTCATTGTTTAACCTGACTTCTGTCTGGCCAGAAGCTTCTGCTTAGTCTCACTTATCCATATGTGCAGCTAATCAGGTCTTAAGTGAAAGAACTATCTTTATTACCTGTGTCCAGCACTTAGCACGACAAAGTCCCGAACACATGCTGAGGCTGCAGCACAGAGTAGCAGGATAATTCACGTATTTTCAGACAGGCTGGGCTTAATGAAAATCCCAGAGATTTATTGGAGAGAGATACAGAGAACTGGCTGGAGATATCTCTGAGCATTGAGACCCCCAAAAGGAAGGGTGAGGCTTCAGAAAACTGCAGAAGAGCAATAAGAAAGCTGGATCTTTTTTTTAAAAAAAAAAAAAGAAAGGAAAAACGAGTCAAGAAATAACAGAGATAAAATCCAGTTCCTGGAAAAAAAACGTTGGAATACGTAAGCAATAATTAAATATCTAGGAAAAAGACCCAAAAGATGAGTAATGGCCAAAGTGGATTTGTCAGAAGGACATTGTGTCAAACCAGTCTAACTTCCTTCTATGACAGCAGAACAGCTTTAGAGGAAAAAGAGAAAATATCATGTATCTTGACTTCAGTAAGATTTTTGACACTGACTTGATACTTTGAAAAAGAAGATAAGGAAATGTGGGCCAGACAAAAGTACTATAAGGGTCAAGCAGTGCAGACTTAGCTGGAAAATCATTCACCATCAAAATGAAAAGATGGGCTTAGTGAGGTTCCAACAGGGATGATTTAATTTTCTCACTGAGGTCTAGATGATAGATTAGGGAGGACACCCACCTACATCATCTACAGATGATGCAGAGCTCAGGCAGCAACAATCAACCGTACAAGTACAGAACAAGGTTGGGTAGCAGTTCTGTAAGAAAGGACCACAAGCTGAACACGGATTGTCAGCACCATAGCCATCTCTGTATAAAAAATAAAAAAATGAGAGCACAGATCATCCCGTACAAACAAGATTGTAATCTGCATATCATGAAACAGTGTTTCCAAACTATTATTAAGATCTCCAGTGCAGCAATACCTACTTAAAAGAGATACAGACCAACTGGGCCACAAAAGGAGATTGACATGAGAAGACAGCATAAAGACTGCAAAAACTGGTTTTGTTTGGTGTGAGGAAGACAATGTGAAGGGGAGCTGTGCCAAGTCCTGAAATGCCACAAGAATAGCTTCAGAGAGAAAGGGATGAAGTTCCTCTCCCACTGGTGGTGGGCTGGATGAGTTGCAATAGACTGAAATTACCACAACCATTAGGTTAATCACTAAAAATTGTAACGGAAGAGTACCATAAGACTAGATTTCCTAGGGAGGCTAGCAAATCGCCATCACTGAACGTTTTTAAGAATGTTAGACAAAATATCTTCAAAGAGTAACATAGGTTTGGGTAAAAACACCTTAGGACAGGTTGCTGGGCTACATCTTCATGCTGAAAATAGAAGTGCCAAACTGGATCAATCCCACCCCAACGTTCAAAAGTACAAGAGTTCTTGTGTTTGCTAATCTGTAATGTAGCCAGGGGGGATTTTATTCTTGCACAGTACACTTCTCAGGTATTCTTCTGCTTGCAAAGTGCTAAATTAAGGCAAACATTACTCTACTACATTAGAGAATTTGCACCCTATTTGCACTGGTGTAAGGAGATAACAAATCCTTGCATTTACAGTCAGCGCTGCATTAGACAGCAAAACATGACAGTCAGAGTTGTTTCTGCGTTAGAATGACAAAAGCACAATCCAACTGCCTTTCCCATACTACATTTCAGTCCTTGTTTCTTCTGAGAGAGGGGCATGCACACATCTGTACATCAAATTGCAACCCTTTCCCTTTAGCTTTGCTAACACAGCATCTTATTACAGCCCTCTGGTGTAGCAGCAGTTTCTAAGGCGCTACTGAAAGGAATGGGACAGAATCCGAACCTGTGATGTATGAGAGTAGTTCTGAGTGTGACTTACATACCAGTGCACTTGTTGCACGGTTAGAGCCATATCATTGCGAGACATGATCTTTCCAGATCCTATAACTAGGACTAAGCTCAGTTAACAGCTGACTAGGAGGCTTTAAAAGAAAATCTAAGGGCTAGGGGAAGTATTTGGCAATGCGTTGAACCAGATCCTCAGCATGGTGCTTGAGGACACTCTGGAACAAAACTGTCCGTGTTTCAGACAAAAGACAGCCCAGTGGTTACAGATCTGCAGAAAGAAAAGAGGAGAGGTGAGAAGAGGGGAGTGGAAAAAGGGGGAAAAGGGAAAAGGAGAAAGGGAAAACATAAAAGGGAAAGAAAGGCAAGGGGGGGGAAAAACCCCAGTTGCTACAAATTGAAAGAAGTTTCTACAAAAAAATATTGGCTATGCCACACAGAAAAGTAAAAGCTCATATTTTTCATTTGGAAAACTAAAATGAAATATTCTGACATCTGCAAATATTTTTTCCTGCAGAATTCCTATTCTCTTAGAAACAATAGTTAACATGTCAACATTTTGTCCAAAGCAGGAATAAAAGAAGTCCTGAAATACTGAAGTTTTCCCCAGGACAGAAATGCCAAAGGTTCCTCATTTCAGTTTCCTTCTTTTCTGTTTTGTTTTTAGCTTTTTTTTCTTCTTTTTTTTGTTGGTTACACACCTTTGTCGTTTCACAGACAAGGGGAACTGCGGAGATGACTTACCCCGGGACAGCTGTCAAGAAGTTCCTAGCTGTCCACTCTCTCCTGGGGACTCCTGCTCTGCCTGCAGGTACTGTTGACTCGCTTGTAAACTAACTCCTGATGGTGACTTGGATTTTCTGTAACTGTTTGAGCTATAACTGACAAGTTGCTTCACAAACAGGCAAATCAGTGGTGGGGGTAGGGATGCTAAGGGGGTAGGTAAGGGTAGAACTGGTGCAGAGTGTGGAAGAGTCCAACTTTGAACTTACAGCTGTAAGATCCCTACCTCAGAACCTTGCTACTGAACATTGCTACTTCCACTTCTACATAGAATTATAGAATCGCAGGATCCTTTGCGTTGGGAGGGATCTTTAAAGGTCATCTAGTCCAACCCCCCTGCAGGAAGCAAGGACATCTGCAACTAGATCAGATTGCTCAGAACCCCATCCAACCTGACCTTGAACGTTTCCAGGGATGGGGCATCTACCACGTCTCTGGGCAACCTGGGCCAATGTTTCACCACCCTCACCATGAAAAATTTCTTCCTTAGTCTAAATCTACCCTTCTTTAGTTTAAAATAAAACCATTATCCCTTGTCCTGTCACAACAGGCCCTGCTAAAAATACTGTCCCTGTCTTTCTAATAGATCCCCTTTAAGTACCGGAAGGCCCCTGTAAGGTCTCCCTGGAGCCTTCTCTCTTCCAGACTGAACAAACCCAATTCTCTCAGCCTTTCTTCACGAGAGAGCTGTTCCAGCCCTATGATCATTTCTGTGGCCCTCCTCTGGACCTGTTCCAACAGTTCTATGCCCCTCTTGTGCTGAGGACTCTAGCACTGGACACAGGACTCAGGTGGGGTCTCACTAGAGAGTAGAATGGCAGGATCATCTCTCCTTACCTGCTGGCCATGCTTCTTTTGATGCAGCCCAGGACACAGTTGGCCTTCTGGGTTGCAAGTGCACATTGCTGGCTCATGCCCAGTTTTTCATGCACCAGTACCCTCAAGTTCTTCTCTGCAGGGCTGCTCATATCCCATCATCATCCAGCCTGTACTGATACCGGGGGTTGCCCTGACCCAGGTGCAGGACCTTACACTTGGCCTCATTGAATCTCATGAAGATCACACAGGTCCCCTTCTTAAGCTTGTCCAGGTCCCTCTGGGTGACATCCCATCCCTCAGGCACACCAACTGCACCACTCGGCTTGGTATCATCTGCAAAACAGCTGAGAGTGCCCTTGATCCCACTGTCTGTGTCACTGGTGAAGATATTAAACAGCACTGGTCCCAGTAAAGATCCATGAGGAACACCACTTGGTGATCTGGACTTCAAGCTGTTGACCACTACCTTCTGGATGTGATCATCCAATCAATTCCTTATCCATCCAACAGTCCACTCATCAAATCCGTATCTCTCCAATTTACAGAGAAGGATGTTGTGGGGGACTGAGTCAAAGGCTTTACAGAAGTCCAGACAGATGACTTCTGTAGCTCTTCCCTTGTCCACTGATGTAGTCACTCCATCATAGAGGGCCACTAGGTTGGTCAGACAGAACTTGCCCTTGTTGAAGACATGCTGACTGTCTCAAATCACCTCCCTGTCCTCCCTGTGCCTTAGCACAGCTTCTAGTACAATCTGTTCACTGAGTTTCCCAGGTACAGAGATGAGACTGACAGGTCGGTAGTTCCCAGGGTTCAAGCTCATCTTGCCTAGGTAGCAAACTTCTGTTTCCCAGGACAACCTCCAGCTGGGGTCAGTATGCTTCTTGTCATTTGAAATGGATGCTGTTTCCATGGAGGCTCCTGGCTTCTGAAGGTTGACTTCAGAGCTGGATGACCAGCAGGTGGGGGAAATCTACACAGCACTGTAGTCCTACAGGCTGCTGTGATTTCTAGGGGAGTTTAGGACCCTTTCCACCAAAAAACATAGAAAGATTTTTTCCACTGGTCTCTTTTGACTTGTTCAGATAAGCCCATGTGTGTCAGGCCTCTGTTTCTAGAAAGACCTGGACTGCCTGCGCTTCGTATGCTCTAAAGCCTGTTACACTTCCTGACTAACACTGATCCTGGGTTTTGTGGGCAATTACACAGTTTAAAAGCTGGGGAATTGGAGGGGAGAGGAAGAAAGGCTCATACACAATTTCAGGTATTAAACTTCTATATCCACAGATACAGAAGAGATCATCAAGTCCAGTCACTAACTCAGCACAGCCAAATCCACTACTAAACCATGCCGCTAAGCACCACATCTATACAACTTTTAAATATCTCCCTGGATGGTGACTCAACCACTTCCCTGCGCAGCCTGTTCCAGTGCTTTACAACCCTTTCTGTGAATAGATTCTTCCTAATGTCTAATCTAAACCTTCCCTGGCACAATGTGAGGCTGTTTCCTCTGGTTCTGTCTCCTGTTACATAGGAGAAGAGACCAACACCCACCTTGCTAGAACCTCCTTTCAAGTAGTTGTAGAGAGTGATAAGGTTTCCCCGCAGCCTCCTTTTCTTCAGGCTAAACAACCCCAATTCCCTCAGCCACTCCTCATAACACTTGTTCTCTAGACCCTTCACCAGATTCGCTGCCCTTCTTTGGATATGCTCCAGCACCTCAGTGTCTTGTAGCGAGGGGCCCACAACTGAACATGGTGTTGGAGGTGTGGCCTCACCAGCTCTGACTACAGAGGGACGATCACTTCCCTGAGGGGCTGAAATCTTCAGCATCTACAAAGTTGCATTTGGGATTCCGGCTTGGATCTGTCATTAAATGTAATCAGTCTTAATGACACTTTCACAAATAAAAATGAGAGGTTTAGAATCTCTCAGAGCCTGACAACTAACAGAAAAAATGCAGAAAAAATGGAAGTATCTGACTGCTTTTCAACAGGAAAATACTTTGAGGTGGACAGCTCTGCAATGACATTACCTTGTTCTGGGCTGAGGATGACAATACTCACAACATAGTTAAGTCTACTGCAAAAACTAGATATTTCCAGGAGCCAGACTGGGCTGATTGTCTGCTCATATAGTGAAAGCCTTGTTGCATCTCCTCCTGAGAAACTCAAGTGCTGATAAAACATGACAGCAAGAATGCAATAGGCATCACTACAAAACAAACAGGAGCCAAATAAGCATGTGCTATGGATATGTGGTCATCAGCACTGGAAGGATTCCCAGAAACACAATGTTTTCAGCAGTCCCTTCATGGATGACAGCGAGACTGTCCATCAGGTAGGGATCAGCATTTTATTATCACTGTACTGATTAGTTGGGATCCAGCCCAAGGAAGAGATGCCTAGGAGGGGTGTGCTCTAATTGATTTAGTCAGCACAGCATGAAGCCTAGTGAGTGCTTTTTGGATCTGTTCATAGAGAGGCAGAGACTTGCAGGAAGGTGAAGATGAACCAATAACCAGTCAGCTCAAGATAGACATGAGCCAGGAGCCCAAGAAGAGGAAACATCTTCCTCTGGTGACAGTGAAAGTGGTCAAGACACAATCAGCTTGGTGGAGTGAGGCAAGAACTCATTATCAGTTACAGCTTTGAAAGGTTCTCATTGAACTGAAAATCTGTAATACTCTCATATTCACAAGAATTGCCATGGTGCTGTGTCAGCACAAAAGTGTGGCAAGAAGGGCATAGTACTCTAAAAGTGCAGCTGGGAGAAGGACAAGGATTGAGACTGAACAGTTCAGTTAAGAGGAGAGGGACTTGCTCCAAACATGTTCTGGCCATGGATGAAGGTGAGAGCATCAGCCTCAACACGATCATCAGCATCCCTGTCTGCTCATCCCAGCCTCTCAGCTAAAGGTTTAGATGGAGAGGAGATCTTAGGAAAGAAAAGCAGTGTTCATAATAGGCAAGGCAGAAAACCACCCAAAATCCCTTCCATGAGCCCTTCTTCAGCAAAAGGGCAGACCCGGCAGACCTGTCTTGACAAAAAGATGGAAAGGTAAGATAAGAAAAGCCATGCTGGGCTACAGAGCATAACAAAGCCTAGTATTGGGATTCAGAGGAGAATATATCTCTTTCAGAGGGGATCTCAAGTTTTCCAAGAATTAAGTTACATCACATCACATTCCATTTTTGCTTTGAGAGAAGTTATATACCAAATCAGAATATTTCATCTAAGCCTTGCAGATAATTTCTTCATCAATATGCTTTATTAAAAAAGCGATTTGAAAAAATCCTGACCTTTTATAGATCACTTCTCTGTTCCTAGCCAATCAGATTTTGTTGTTCCCTGAGGTCCTAATCAATTATCAGCCCATTTATTTCACTTGATATGAAGACTGTGCCCAATTAATTCAGAGATGCATTAAAGTGAAAGGTTTTACAATTGAAATGAATGTTTCTTACTTTCTGTCATGTCCTGCTCTAGGAAATTAAGTTAAATAAATGTTAATGGAATTGTCAATAATGCATTGCATAAAGGTCAGGGTGGTCAGGCTTTAATACAAGGGATGTTTTTATTTCTTTATTATTAGAATGTATTTTCTTTTATTTGGTAAAAGAGGAGATATGTACTGCCATCACATCTGTGGTACAGTTAAAGCTCCATCGCAGTGAATTGTGATTTGATACCTCCTGAGCCATGACTATTTCCTGTCTCCAGTCTTCTGTCATAATTAATGCAAAGCTAAATAGGCTTTTCATTTGACATACATCAGGTAGACTGAACTTAGTATTGGTTAAACAGCTCATTAGAAAGATTGGTCTAAGTAGAGCCAAGTTTTCTGATTCTACAGCAAAAGCCTTCATCCATTTGAAAATACAGTCATTTCTGGCAGAAGGCAAAGAGACTAAGTATTTTAAATGGTAAATAATGTGCCAGCTGCATACACATTCCTCTTTGTAAATGTCTTTCCTTCAGTTCAGTTTAGTTGAATAAATTTTGCCTCCACTCCTGTTGCTGAGAAGTAATACTGCCAGGTTTTCCTGAGTATCTTCTCTACATGCATGAAGTATGTGGAAACCCTTGTCCACTATACCTTTGCAAGAGCTGTGGATACAGGGACTCTGCGTACACCCTAATAGGTTCATCAGGAATCACCTCCTGCAAGCACAAGAAACTTACCCTCCCTACAGCCCTAGAAGACAGGGAAAAATTCCTTCTGTTTTGCAGAGATGACGCTTAAACAGAGAGGAGCTAAGGCTAGGATCTGCAGAGGGACCTTGGCATCCCAGGTGAGCCAGTGGCACTCTACCTAAGAGCCAGGCAGCTGCCTAACCAAGCAGAACACGCAACAAATAATGTGGTCTTGATAGTGCTTAGCGAAGAACCTTTTTCAAATTAGGGCAGACCTGAAGATACCTTTGAATGCCGAGTACTGCCAATACATGGCTCTGCAAATCCTGTGCTAGACATGTCCAGTTTTGTGCCAGGCATCAGGAAAGAACTCAACATCTCCTTAGTGTCATTCCAAGACTTCAGTGTCATGAACACCCTCTCTATGGGCTGCCTTGGGACTTCAGAAACGGGGTTGTGCCAACACACCATTCCTCTCTGCTTGTACTGCTGGAGAGTCTGACAAGAGAATTGAGCGGTGGGCAGGTGTTCTGAGCACTGTGTACCTGCTTATCTTACCCTACATGAACACCTAGTCCTTCCACCTGTCCCAGGGCAGGCAGTGAGCTTTATCACACAACACAGGCCAACTCCAAACCAATCTGTTACACACTGACTAAATGCGTCTGGAGAGATGGGTCTGGCAGTTGGTTTGGCTTTAGGCAGAAATAATTTAGAAGTGCTTTACTGAGCAAAACCATACTCAATACTTTTGCTGTTGTACTCCCTGCTAGAACAAGAGAAAGTACAGTTACCAGTATGAAGAAGGAGGGGAAAAAGCTGGTGGCAGGTGGAATGTGTGCCTTCCATCTCAACTGCCAACAGTTGAAAAATGGATTGTTTTAAAACTGGGAGCTAGGACACATAAAATGGCTTTGCTGATGCAGGAAAAAGCATCTTGTTGTTCTTCTGATGGCTCAGTTGGGAATTGCTGCAGGAAACATACCATGTGGAGGAAGAAGGCTAAAACTCAGCTTCCCAGTGTTACCCATTTGTCGTCTACAATATGGCTGCAATTACGGCATTTTCATTGTTTCAATAATCTGTACAGAATGAGCCAGGGTCCCCTCTGGTTTCAAAAAGTCCCTCGTCAACAAATAGATTACTTTAAAAATCTGGGTAGGAGGCTAGAAAACACAAAATTTTAACTTCACAGGAAAAACTCTGCTCCTTTCTTCATTTTCCTCCACTTTAGTGACAGCATTCACAATATAGTCGTTCTCAGAATGGCATACAGATTTTGAAAGTAAGAGGTGTCTGTGTATAAAGTGGAAGCAGTTTAAAATCAAGAAGTTATTCAATTTGCAATCAGTTTGCAATGTGGCTGCCATCTCTCAAGAAAGATGTAAAGAATGCTCAGGGCTTCGCCAGATTTTAGCTTCAGCATTCTTTTTTCTGTAACTTTTTTGCTTGTGAAAAAAAAATAAAAAGAAAGAAAAAGCCTAACTATACAACTGTGAAAACATAACTCAAATGTAATCAATTCATTTTCTGCTGGAGTTTGTGGAGAGCCTGAAATATCAACTCTGAGATGCATGAGCCACCCCTTTCATTTCAAAACAAGCCAATTCAGATTTGAACTGCAGTACATTTAAAGCCACCATTAGCTTCTTCACAGTCCTCAGCATGTAAGAACCACAGAGTGTAGCACTACAAAGATCTGAAATACAGTTAGGTCCTTAACCACATGAGGTAGTACAGGAGATGTGATTGGCTTTAATGAGGAAGAGCTCAACTTCTAAAAGTTTGAAAAATACTGCTCCAAGATACTGAGCATCCTCAATTCCCACTGAGCCCCAAGTAATTAGGTAATGGACCTTATTTTCAATCTTTATTCTGGGCTCTTTTTAAAGCTTTAAGCCAAAATACATCATCACTCATTCTGAGCTGCTTCCCATTCTGTGAAGCTGAACCAGCACTTACTACTAAACCTGTCTCTGGTTTCAAATTCATTGCTTGATAGCACACCCCAGGAACGGGGCCAGTAGGTTTTCAGGGATTTATTTGCAAGTCCAGATTAGTACAGATTCATTTGCCACAACCATCTGTATTTTTTTAAAGAGCGTACTTGTTCCTCTGACTACCTTTATTTAATTTTATTTTTTAAACATCAAACA
Organism: Baryphthengus martii; assembly: GCA_013396935.1. Lineage (NCBI taxonomy): Eukaryota > Metazoa > Chordata > Aves > Coraciiformes > Momotidae > Baryphthengus > Baryphthengus martii. The sequence goes on from VWZK01004326.1 coordinate 545,431, forward strand.
AAATAACTGGAACCTTGAAAATATGGATTCAATCAGTGATCACTGGCTATTTTTTCCTGCCTCAGTTATGAAAGGAGATGAGGTGTTTAAATTACTAGATTTCACATGTGGAAGGAATAAGTCTGAAGGAAATAGCACAGGATTCTTTCCAAGCTTGAATTACAAATTATCCCAGGACCCAGGAGAGGAGCAGAACAGGGCAGAAAACAAGATTTCAGGAGATTCTTTGTCAAGTTAGTTTCTCAATCAGCCTTGAAAGGCACCTTGAGGACTCGATTTCTTCCTCCCCTGGTGTAGAAGCTTAAGGACTTCAGTTGGTACCTTTTTCAATAGCTGTTTATACAATGTGCTGAAGTATTTATCTTGCAGTAATGCATATTAATGTCAATTCTGCAAGAAAAATGAACTAACAGATGACCTACATCCCCCAAAGTGCTTACTTGTTAGCATGAATCTTGCAGGTACATAGTACTCACATATTACTAACCCACAAGCTTGAACAGATTCTTTAAACAAAACCTCGTAGGTTTGGTAAGTGGATATTATTAAATTGTTCAAATATCAAATAGGTAGAAATACACATCTTCTTTTAAGCCCTTTCAGTAAAGCAAGAACAGTGATCTCCATCCATTCTCTTACTCTTCCATGTTAAGTTTATTTTCCTAAATAAATAGCTCTTTCAGACAGGCCAGTAGGAGTAAATGACTATTCAGATTAGTAGCAAGAGTATTATAGCCAGCCATGTGCCCAGGGGTGCTGTTCCTGCTCTGAATGCCCACAAATCTGGAGAGAGATCTCTGCCTAGAGGTTATCTTTCCTCTGGCATCAAGATAGGGGAAGACAATTTCCCTCTCTGGTGCAATGCAGTTCCCATGTCAATTAGTGCCAAGAGCATTCTGCAGAGAAAGAGCAGTAAAAGGAAAACCAGCAGCCAAGCTCCTATATCATGTTTTAAATTTAATTTTTTTATTTCTTTTTTAATAATTGACCTGTCAAGATAATTACTGCAGAACATGAGACAATGTCTCTAGCACATTTTGGGAAAATGGAACTGTTTGGGGGAGGATACACATTTTCAAAGGGTTTGCTGCCTGGAGCTCAATGCAATTTCATCTTCATCTTAAAGGCAAACGTTAAGGGAGAGGGCCAGCAGGGGCAGATGAAGAGTGTGGGGAGGAGGGGATGTGGCCTTTTTTAATACTAATTTTTGTTAGGCTTTTGAGAGTTAAAAATCCAGGGGCGGAGGAGCTTGCCCTGTAAAAGCTACTATTGAAATTAGTGTAAACAGACTTTTCTTGGAGATGACTGCAATGCAACAGACATTTTCAGTGACAGGCTAAGGATAATACTCTATCTCGCATGATTCAGCGTACAGTTTGCATAGTCTTTAACTGTTAAGCCTGGTCCATTTTGTTCGACTTTTCTGCTGACTGCCAATGGGGTTTGTTTACACTCTGCTCCCCTCTCTGACTTCTCTCCTCCAAATACTCCCCAGGGACGGTGAGCTAGAGCATCTCTGCAGGCTGTTACGCAGCACCATGCTGCAAATTCAAGCCATTAACGTGACAGCACATCTGATCCCAGCACTACTGTCCACCACTCCCTAGCTCTCCTATGGGAACAGCTGCTTTTAAATGGCAGACACTACTGTCTCATGCTTTCATATTCAAAAGCTTAGTGGACCGTGCTCTAGGCACTGGAAAGAGAAATATAAGCTGAATCTGTCAGAGAAGAATTCTGCTGCACAGTATAGCTTTCTCAGTTATTTTAATGCAGAAGTGACCAGATAATAAAATCCTTAATATTGAATACGAGCTTCTCAAGTCACAAATGTCATCAGTTTAAAGTGGAAACAGACATCATCCATTCCAGCATAAAAGAAGCCTAAATCATGGCTCCTTTGAAATCAATATGAAAGCACTTCTTATCCTGAGTATGCCTGAAAATGGTCATAATTATCATAAAACATAAAATTTCACTTCCCAAAAGGAATCAGCATATTCTTTTTTTTTTTTTTTTTTTTTTT